>CM053622.1:295131740-295174371 GCA_028646595.1 Phalanger gymnotis | reverse complement strand
GGGGGGGGAGTGGGGTGACTGAAGGGAGGGCTGACTGGGGAATGGGGCAATCAGATTCATATGCCATCTTGGAGTGGGGGGAGGGTAGAAATGGGGGAGAAAATTTGTAATTCAAACTCTTGTGGAAATCAATGCTGAAAACTAAAAATATTAAATAAATAAATTATAATTTTTTAAAAAATGTTCTATCTAATATCACCTTTCTTCTCCTAGAAATTACCATTTAAAATAACTGTAAAATAAATAGCTACACATTTTTTAAAATCCTATTTTAACACCATGTAAAAGAAAAGGGAAAGAGATGGAGCTTATTGTTACAATTCAGACTATAAAATTAATCCACAATTGTACCAAAAAGATGAGTTTAACTTT
Source organism: Phalanger gymnotis (assembly GCA_028646595.1). Lineage (NCBI taxonomy): Eukaryota > Metazoa > Chordata > Mammalia > Diprotodontia > Phalangeridae > Phalanger > Phalanger gymnotis. The sequence goes on along the minus strand of CM053622.1, from coordinate 295,173,999 downwards.
CAATTTTTCAGTTAGTATTTTTGAAAACCAAAGAAAACTGCCCTATGTAGGAAAAAGTAACTGATTCCAGGGACGCGTTTTCCTTCTTAATAAAGAAGAAAATTTAACATCTAACTGACATAATCTCAACGTTTCATGATAAACACACATCTTGAGGGAGAGCAAAAAAACAAAAATGAGAGCAAAAGAAGAAAGAAGTTTATGTGCAGCTTAATTTAATTTTAGTAAGGATACCATTTAAATGTGTTCCAGATAAGACAGTTAAAATCTAAATTAGAATTGGTTACGGAATTTAAATCCTATTTTTGTCAACCGAATGCTATTTCAATGTACCTAGAAAGAACCAAGCATTACAACGTAACTTTGGTGTATGCCCACTTGCTAAAAGGCAGAAAAATTACAACTTTTCTAATATGATGGATGGAACTTTCAACAAAACACAGCCTAAGACAATCCCAAAATTAAAAGATTACTAGCTAGTTTCACCAATCCTTGAGAAAATTTCCTCAACTGTCCAGATAATCAAGGATTTGTGCTCCAAAATTTAAGTACCTACAAGGGCCTCTGTCAATACCAGTATAATATAGTCTATAAGCATTTAAAATTGGCAAATTATTTTAGTATTGTAAAAGGGAACTCCAGTGTGTGAATTACATACAAACTAGGAAACTTAAAGCACATAGACAGCATAGCTGTTTCTAGTTTCCCTCCCTAGTTTATCTTTAAATCAATCCAAGGTCAGGCCTATTTCTCAACTCCCTTGGTCTCCTTTGAGATCCTTTTTTTTTCCCAAATATCTCTTACCCCATGTATTCCCCTGATTTTAGGATTAAATTGTTTTCTGTATATCCATCTGAACCTCAAATCAGTGACTTTCCTTAAATCTGCTCAAAGAATTTCAGATGATCAGAGGATCATATATGTAAAGTTGGAAGGGACATCTTACTTCACCTAGTCTAAATCTATTTTACAGATGAAAAAACTGAGGTACAGAAAGGTTAAGTGACTTTGCCCAAGGTCAAAAAGATAGCAGAACCAACATTTGAATCAAAGCCCTCTGAATTCAAAGCCAGTCTTTTTTCCTCTATACCACACTGCCCCTTCAATGAAAAGGCCCATTCAGGGATCAAAACCATGAACTTGACATTACAGGCAGCACACTCCCAAACTGGTCTACAGATACAGATAACACAAACTTCACATACAGGTATCACAGAAATTCAGAGTTAGAAAGTTCTTGAGATACCCAAATCCAACCCAAGTGAGAAAACGTCTACCCCACCACAAAAAACACAAGTGGTCATCTCAACTTTGCTTAAAGATCTGTCAATGGAATTTGAGGTAAAGTTCAGGATTCCAACCTACAGTTAAAGGAAGCACAGAATACTAGACAGTTTTACAGTCAGCTTTACTGAGGAGGCAGAGATGATGGAAACATCTGAGGACTGGTGGAAGGGGACACCAAAACCAATAAAACATGGTGGTGGTAGGTTTTTATAGGCTTCTTATCCAGGTCACACAGGACCAAGTATTAGGAAGTCAAGGAGGCTAGACAGCACAGATCAAGGTTCTAGACCTGGTACAGATTCATGGAATTGCCATGGAAGTGTGGGAGAGTGAGATTAGGTAGCGGTGGTGGCACAATGAATGTCACTTGGGGAACTAATATCCAATTGATGTTCAAACTCTTCACACTGGGAAAAGAACTCTCAGCCATTATTGCATGCCCTAGTTTGCCTAGATAAGTCAGGGAATTTAATTTGAGCCTCCACGATGACAGGGCAGGGAAGATACTGATATTCTCACAATCTCAAATAAGAAGGAATCTACCACTTCCCAAGGCAGCCCCTTCTACTCTGGGATAGCTCTTTAATTACTAGAAATTCTTTTTCCTTTACATTAAGTCTAAATGTGGTTCCTTGCTACTTCTAGCCATTGTTACTAGTTCTGCACTCAGGTAAAGCAAAATTATTAATGACTAATCTGTAGGTCCCAGTATTCAGCTCATTCCAAACCCATCTAATTATACTATAATCAGGCTTATATTCCTCTATCTTGTCCACAAAGATAGCCAGAAAAGTTTTATCAAATTACTTGCCAAAATCTAGGCAAATTTTATCTACATTTCTTTGATCAATCAATTTCAAAGAGAGAACTAAATTTAGATTATTACAAACTTTTCTTAATGAAGTTATGTTGACTTTCTGTAATCAGCAATTAATTTTCTAGATGTTTACTAATTATCTCTTTAATTATCTCTTTTAAATACTCAAATGGATCTCTGATCTCATAAATGTGGATATTCTAGCCAAAGATGCAGATCACAACCCATCCATGCCCACCAATCAGATGCAATTCTTGTCCACAACCTCCTAGAAGTTCAAACTCAATGTATTAGGAGGTGCCTATACTTTCTTCATAACACTGAAAGGATGCTAGTAGAGTGCAGTCTCCCCATTGCTTAGCCCTCCCCTGTGGCTACATGACCAATCCATTTTCTTTTTCATTCATGTGTTCTTTAATGATATCTTTTACCCTAGTTCTCCTTCATGATTTCCTGTTTGTAATGGATTACAATTTGCTGACACCCTCTAGTAGAGTTCCATGTATAACCAAGCCATATGCCAGAATGTTGATATTAAATAGATAGACCTACGAAAACACAACGACAACAATGCAAATTTAAAGAACAAAAAACTAAAAGCCATCATTATGTAATTATAAGGTTCAAGCTTAGCCTCGCTGGAGTTTTCAGAAAATGCACTTCCTTTCATTACAGAAGTGGGGGAACTATGAATGTGAAAATGTCAGACATTGCTGACGTGTTCACTGGTTTTCCTGAACTATCTCCCCTTTTAAATCTTTTTTTGGCAAACAAAGATGATATAAAAACAAAAGATATGAATAAAGAATTTAACAACAATAAATAAAACAAGAATAATGAAAGGTGAAGGTTTTTTGGGGGGGGAGGGGGGGGGTTTAAAGATAGGCTTTTGTTCCACAAAGAAACATGGAATCATTAATCAACTCTGAAATTTCCCAAGGCAATATAGGTTGCTCTCCTCCTCCTGGCAGACGATAGCTACCAGGATTTTGATTGAGTGGTAGATGTGGACTGCATGAATCTTGAAGGATGAAAGGTTACTGAGTGATGGTGGTAGAGAAAGATCCTGAAAGTGACGATGGGAAGCCAGAGTATTCCAAGTCCCCTACACCTTGATAGTAGGCTGCAGGGAATGAGTGAAAGTGCAGATGGTACTGAAAAGGGTGGCCAAGAAGGCTGTGTCATCAGGGAAGACTTGGGCCTCAGTGAGAGCCAAAAGATGGAAGGACTGGGAAAGTAAAAGAGTTAAGATGAAAGCAAGTTCTAGATGGCACAATGAAAGAGAGCGAGTAGTTTTGGTTGGGTCTTGGGGGGGAAGGGTTTAGGGGAGTAAGAATAAAGAAATGAGCAGTACAGGATGAGTAATGAGGTTTGGATGATGACCTACAAGGTTTCAGAATCAATGGAATGGGGAAGGCCTGACGAGGGGGAGTTTGTTAATTAGACGAAAAATTCAGAGAGATTTTCAAAATAGTGTGATCTCTGAAAGAATTAAGTATAATACTGTTATGATCTCTGTGGGAAGTCCTTTCAGAATCTTAACCAGTTTAGGTGAGGCAATAAGAACTTGGAGCAGGAATGGTGATACTCTCCTCCCTCCAAGGCAGGAGACCAGTCTGGAAACAATGCCCTCAAGAGAGGTGTGATTCTCCTCTTTCCCTGGAGATTGGTGATCAGGCAGGAGATGTGACAATAAAACCTCAAAGTTTTTTTTTTTTTTTAACTGGCATTTTTCTGAGTTATTTGTAGCAGTCTTTCATGTTTATTGTTGATGGTTTGCAATTCTTCTTTTGAAATCTGATTATAGCCTTGAATACTTATCTATTAGAGAATAACTCCTAGTTTTATATGTTAGTCCTATCCATGATATATAAAGAATTCACATATAACATATGATCTCATTTTTATTGAAAACTCCGAATTAGAAAACTCTTGCTACCAATGCAGGTTGATACCTGCATTTTAGAGGAGTGCTGAGAGGTTGAGTGACTTGTCCAGAATCACAGAACCAATATCAGTCAGGAGTTAACACAGTTCCTCTTGACTGTTGAAGCCAGTCCTCTCTCCACTTACATGTTATCTTGGATGCCACACATTTAGCAAATGTCATGAGTGTGAACAAACCCCAAAATCTGAATTAGTTCTAGAAAAAAATGCATTAGGTCATTTGGTAGGGAGAGACCCTAAAAGGAAGGGTGGTTCTCTCCCTAAGTCTTTGTGAGTTACATTATTACAAAGTTCCAACAAGAGCACAAGGACATTTGCCTGATTGGCCTCACACAGCCATGTATACCAGTAAGGTAAGTCAATTTAATTTGGGAAATGCAAAACACAAGCTTTAGGTGGTCCCAAAACAAAACCTGAGGACCCAAAGAAAGCACTGGGTAGGATATAGCATTCCTTACAACCATCCCACTTTCCTGGAGCCTCTCTGAGGTCAGACTGACCTCTACAGTAAGCTTTTAGGTTAGACATTTTCTAACCAAATAATCAAGATTCAGCAATATTAACAGATGATAAATAATAAACAGTGTCTCCACACAGAGATTTCATGCCAGGATTATTCTCCATTTGTCAATTTTCCTTCTTAAGCTAACTGCACTGATCTTGTTCGCACAAGCCTTTTAATTTAATGTAGTCAAAATTGTCTTTTCTCTTTAAGAATTACTTCTATCCCTTGTTTGGTTATGAAATATTCCCCTAAGCCATAGCTGCAAAAATACCTTTAGATATTCTCCTTAGATTCTTTTTAATGATTTGTCTTTTTATATTTACTTTGCATATCCACTGAGAACTTATGGTATATAGGGTAAGATCCTAGTCAGAACCTACATTCTAATAAATTGCTTTCTAGTTTCCTCAGTAGTTCTTGTCAAATAGGAAATCTTCCCTACTCCCACTCCATATTTTATACTCTTATAAAAACATTGTTGTTAGAGAACACTAAGTTCAACTGTTCCTGATTCTTGCTTATCTAGTTTGTTCTACTGGTCTACTTTTCTATTATTTTAACCAGTATCAAAGATATTTGATGATTATTGCTTTAGAATATAGCCTGAAGTCCTAAAGTACTCTTTCCATTTCATTTTCCTCCCATTATTTTCCCTGTTATTCTAGACTTTTGTTCCTCCAAATAAACACTATTATTTTCTATAATTCTATAAAATAAGTCCTTGGCATTTTAACATTTAACTAAATCTACACAGTAAGTTCATACCGCCATTTTTATTACATTGACCTAGTCTAACCATTAACGATGAATATTGCCCCAATTATTCTTCCTTTATTTCTGTTGTGTTTTCTAATTGTATTTATATAAATCTTGACTATCAGTTGGTAGGTTGGCTCCTAGATATTTTATACATTTTGAAGCTATTCTGAATGGCATTTCTTTTTTTAAAATCATTTCTTACTGCTTTTTAGTACTACCATATGAACATGCAATTGATTTTTGGTAATATATTTTGTATCCTGCTACTTGATTGAAGCTGTTCTTCATCTGAATTAATTTTTCTCCTGATTATCTCGGGTATTCCAAGTAAACTATCACATTGCCTGGAAAATGACAGTTTTGTTTCTTCTCTGCTGATGTTTATGCCTTTAATTTCTTTCTCTTGTTTTACTGCTATCACTACCATTTCTACAACTAAGCCAGTTATCTTGGGCACATTTTAGGAAGACAGACAAGCTGCGGCATGTTCTAAGGAGATGGATTTGCTAAAGGAACTAGAAATGTGTATCCTGGTGACAAAAAGATAGGGAAGTTTATTTACAGCTATCTTCAAGCATCTGAAGGGCAGGCATAAGTAAGGATTAATCTTGTTCTGCATCTCCCCAGAGGACAACACTTGGAATGATAGCTGGAAGTTGGAGGGAACCTATTAGAACTATCCAACCATAGAAAAGACTGCCTTGAGAGTTTCATCTCATTGTACATCTTTAAACAGGGGCAGCAAGACCACTTATGGAGCTGGAAATTGAGGAGATTCTTGTTTAGGTCTGGTTGCAGTGGATGTTTCTTCTAGACTTTAGCCTCTAAGAACGTGCTAAGCATGTCTGCAGAATAAGTAAAAAGATCCAGGTTTCATGGAACAAGGTTTCATGTGGGCAGGTAACAATAGATGAAAACGCAGGACTTTCTTCTCCAACTACTCTAAACCACACTTATTTCTTCCTTTTCTAAACATCTATGTAGCAGGGGCTCTCAACTTGAGGTTCTTAAATTTTTCTTCAATATTGTGATAAATGTATTTTACTATAGTTTTCATTTTAATCTTAAACATTTATATGCATTTAAAAGCATTATTGTAAGCACAGGTCCATAGCACAAAGAAGGTTAAGAATCCCCAGATACCTAGGGATAGCATAAGCATATACACTACTATTCTGTATCCTTTTTTTTTTTCTTAAGTGCATATGCAATATCTTCATCTGAATTTTAAGTTCCTTGGAGCCTGAGGTCATGTCTTACACATTTTGGTATCACAAATTGCGTGTATTCCACTAATGTAAACAACATGTTTTCACCACTGAAATCAGTCCTTTACACTTAGCTTCAGAGTGAGATAAAAGATATATGGAATGAGACCACTTCTTGGTACCAATTTCCTCACATAAGAAACTAGGATTATCTACCCCAAAGAAATACTACCAGAATGCATAACTCTGATTAAATATTAACAAGAAACTCCTGTGTTTTCACAATAGGCTTTGTGACAGAATTGTCCCTTATATTTTTGAAAATATCTAGTGTTCAGTCAGTAATATTATCAGTAAGATAGAGTGACCTTTGTTTTGAAACATCTAAACTAATTCTCTTATGCAATTTATGGCAATTACATCTATCTTTTATGGAAACATATCCTCCTTATATAACTTTTTAAAGTACTTTTTTCTTCCTTTGGCAAGTAGAATTATTTATGAAGCTGAGTTATTAAGTCACTCCTCAGGCTTCTTTTGGGTAAGCTAAATAGTCCAATTCCTTTCACAGAAATCATAGCTAATACTTTCTAACCCCTATAGTCATTCTAATTGCTTTCCTCTGAAACTTCACCTTTTAAAAGAAATATAAGGAATCTAATGCACTGTGTGAACATTTTAGTGTACAATGGATTAATGTTCTCATTCAGACATCTGTATATTTTGCACAGTTTTTTCACCAGGGCTACCTCTCTTAATAAAGATGGATCTTAAATAATTCTCTTTCGCCTTATGAAACAGAAATATTAAAGCAAAGTGGGCCATAAAGAAATCCTGTTTTCAATCACAAAACAGAATTAATGAGTTCATATGGAGGAAAAAGATTCAGATGATGATCTTTTCCTATCCTACAGTATAATAGTCACTAGAATAAAAAGATAGCTGCTAACCCCATCTAGCAATTCAGTAACAATTCAACAAATATTTATTAAGTGCCTACTATGGGATGTACAATGCACTATCACAAGTGCTAGGAATACACAGATGAATCTCTAGGTATCATGAAGTCCTGAGCATGAAAGTGAAGAATTCAGGGCCACAGATGGTGTTTTCATCACTTCTCCCAACTGAAGGTGAAGTGAACATCTGTCTAAGTATCAGAGAAAGGAACTTAGCTTTTTGAAAAAAAAAAAAGCACAAGATTCAGGAATGAAGAGCTCCTGTCACACCATAGAGCACAACTAATGAAAAGTAGAAAGAATATATTTGCCTAGAAACATGCTGATCTGATTAAGAGGAATTTAAACTAAAAAGGCAGAAGACAAAGAAGGGGACAGGGAAAATATCCAGAGAGAGCTGTTAAATAGGCTCCTATTAGAAAGTCAAAGGAAAAACAGAGTAAGGGTAGAGGCTTCAGGAATGCACAAGAATCAAGGGGAAAAAATCAGAAATTATACTCATACACAAAAGCAGAACAAAAAAACAGATATTGTAATAAGGAGAGGTAAATATGCTCTCACTGGTATCACAGAGACTTGGTGAGATAGATGGCTACATCTTGTTTATGAGGAACAAATTAAGAAACTCAGGGTAGCATTGTACAGCAAAAAGCTTTTTGGAAATCAAGGGGGAGGGGCTAGAGTATTTGACAAAGGGTTAAAGGAGGGACACAGAATCAATGTAGTAGTGGGACTGGCCACCAGGGCAGTAGGATGAACTGTATGTGTCTAACACAGATCACAAAGCTGGCACAGAAACAGAATACAGTTATGATGGAAAACTTCACTATTCACACATCTGCTGTCAACCTCTATTAAAAACATGGCAGTTAATATATTCTTGATTTAATTTGCTAATAACTTCCATCTTTCTGTAAGTTGAAGAAATCATCTGAGGTACTGTCATTCTGGCCCTGATTCTAACCAATACAGTTAAGTCACAATTAACATGAGTTGAAATAATGCAAAATTCAATCTAATGCAAATTATAGAGTACCAGATCATATAAATATGAACCAAAATTCAATTAATGTGAAACACACAAGCTAGTTAAGAGTTCTTCAATATAGCACTGTCGTCAGTCTGCACTTGCCTATGTCATGCCTAAATGTATAATAAAGAATATTATAAAACAAGTAGGCAAAAAAATTTTAAAAGTCAAAGCTACATGAAATTTTTGTGATTTGCAAGAACACATGGATATTATAAGTGTTACAATGTTAGAGATGGAATGGAACACCCATGGGTATCATTCAGACAAAAGCAGCAAGGGTTGGTTGTTTTTTGGTTTTTAGCAGTGAAAGATAATGTAAATGAAGCAGATAGTAAAGAAACTTTTAATGCAAGGTTTGATTCAAATTCAACTGTATAATGTTACAATTACCAAAGAGGATACTGAAGCAGCTAAATATCCTGATGCAATGTTTCTCTCTCTTTACCTCCAACTCTAGGAATCCCTACCTTCCTTTGAGATTCAGCATATGTCTCACTTTCTGCAAGATGCTCCCTGCCCCCTAACTGCTACAGTTTTTTTTTTCTCTCCAAGGACATCTCCAATCAATTCCCTATGTATCCTGTATATATCAATGTACTTACATGCTGTCTCCCCCCATTATTATATAAAGTCTTCAAAGGCAGGAATTATTTTTACTTTTCTTTGTATCCCTGTCTCTTAGCACAGTGTAAGCAATTAATAAATTATTATTAACTGACAAAGTCCAACTCCCTAATTTTACAAGTAAGGAAATGGAGAGCCAAAGAGATAAAGTGTCTTGCCCAACCAAGGCCACACACCTAGTAAGTGTCAGAGTTGGAATTCAAACCCAGGTCTCATTTTGGTTTACCAATGTCTCTTCAGACACTCATATTTGCTAACATTTTATACAGTTTTTATAGTTTCCTCTATTTATCTATAGAAGGGATAAGGGATTCTGGAGTCACATGACCACAAAAGGAAGGAATAGACATTTTCTCTGATCCTCAGCACCTTTCAAACCTCTCCAAAACAGAAATTATGCACCAAAGATAAAGCAAGTTCAACTATCTTCATGGTCCAGATTAGAGAACATACAAATGGGTCACATGTAGCCTGTTATACTTCCAGCGTAGCTGGGACCAGATTAAAATGTAATTGGAAAATATTTTTTAAAATAAATAATGAATAAAACATAGATAGCATTAAATTTAAAAACTAGGTCTGCACTGGTATAAAGATTTCCCTGCTTAAAGTTTGTTACAACAATTAAATCACAGGTCTAGACAGACAGATACAGACAGATACACACACACACACATACACGCGCGCACACACACACACACACACACACACACACACACACACTTTTCTTTCCATTGATGTAATTTCTGTTCAGGTGTAAAATTACCATGTCAGTATTTGTAAGATTGTCCTGGGGCACTGTGATACCAAAAACAAGATTCTCTGTTTCCATAGAGAAAGAGTTGGGCTTTGGGGTGTATGTCACATTTTAAGGAATATAATAATTCTTACAGGGCATCTAAAAGAACTATACAAAATTAAATGCTTAAAAATGCCTTTCAATTCTGTTGCTGCTACAACTATAAGTAAAAATGGCCAATAAAATCCACCAACTTGTCAGATGATTAACATTCAAATTCTAGAATGCATTATTATGCATTATGTTTTTAAGATGAAGCTGTTTACTGCATATTTTCCTATTATTTCTAGCCACATCGAAGAATTTCAGAGGCAAAAATGACAGTAACATAAATTTAAAGCTGCATCTCCAGATTCCAAGCATCTTTGTCAGCTACATCTTACAAGTGGAATGTTCTCCTTAATTCCACCTTCTGGCTTCCTTCAAATCCCAAAATCCCCTGTTCTACTAGAGAAGCCTTCCCTGATCCCCCTTAATGCTACTCTCTTCCATCTGTATAATTAACTCCATTTATCCTGTATGTATCTTGTTTGTACATAGTTGTTTTCATGTTGCTTCCCCACAACAGTGTAAGCTCTCTGGGGGCAGGAACTGTCTTTTGCCTTTTTTTTTTTTTGTATACCCAATGCTTAGCACAATGCCAGCACATAGTAGATGCTTAACAAATGCTTACTGACTGACCGCACTATTAAAAAAAAATCTTTTAAAATTCTCTATGACTCAGAAAAAAAACTTATTAAATAAATGTAATACATATAATAACAGCATTGAAATCTATAGCCTATGGCATACAGTAGGAATTACTTATTAATAAGCTATTTTATTTGTAAAGCAATGACACCTGCTGAACCAAACAAAATATTCAGCTCTCAGTTATTAAACAGATGACTATCCAGTTTTTAGATTATGAAAGTTATCCGGTTCCCTTCCTCAGCAGGTCACTTCACTGCTCCAAAGCATTATTTTTATTTGAGTTTCCAACAAAGGGGAAGGAGTGGCGAGGAAGAGATGAGGCAGAAAAAACTCTTTAATGAAACTAAACAATAAATGTTGCAAATTACAACATCTCAGGTAAAAGACTTTGTTGGAAAAGAAATTAAGAAATTTTCACTAAAAACAATGTTTGAAGATTATCTATTTCAATTATCCATGCTGGTTATTTTTCTACCACCAAAAATTTGGCTTTACTATTATGGTGAATTTAACTAAAATGCTATAAAAATGTTAAGATATATGTTTATGGGGGCAGCAAGGTGGCACAGTGAGTGGAGCACCAGCCCTGGAGTCAGGAGGACCTGAGTTCAAATCTGGCCTCAGACACCTGACCCATGTACTAGCTGTGTGACCTTGGGCAAGTCACTTAACCCCAATTGCCCTGCCATACCCCCTGCAAAAAAAAAAAAAGATATGTGTTTATGCACTTCTGCTAAAGCTTCCAGTAAATACATAATATTTTTGTATTAATACAAAGTTGAGGCATAAGTTCTCTATGAAGCTATCTTTATGTGAAATAAGGAAGTTGTCTAGGATGATATATCTAAGGTTCTTTTCAGAGTTCAATCTCTGATTCTAAGAAATTTAAGTTTGTTCTGTCCACCTAGATAAATAAAGACCAAAATGTAAATGCTTCAGGACACCATTAAATCCCAAATTAAAGACTCATTCTGTTAGTACTATTTCTATCCCTATCCAAAAGGAAAGATTTAATGTAAGCTAAATCATTAAGGTAAAAATTCATTTCTTAAAATTATAGTGCAAATATTAATTGGTGTCTGTGAAAACAAAATGTTTCTAAATGAATAAAACTGTCTCAAAGGTTTCAGAAAGAAGCTACTCCTAAGAAAGCAGCTAAAAAAAATTATTCTGTATAATAAATAAATACTATTAGATTAAAGCAGCAGTGGTATAACAGAAAGATGCCTTAGTCTGTAGGACTAAATTCAGTTCCCAAATCACAACAATTAGGATCTATACAATGGTGTCAAACTCAAATAAAAATGGATCCTTGTGACCACATACTGACTTAGAAAACCACAAATTAATATTATCTATGTTGTACTATATTTTTATTTATTTTGTTAAACATTTCTCAATTACATTTTAATCTGGTTTGGCAGAAAACTCAGGAGTTTTGCCTGCTGATGATCTATAAAACCCCGGGTACGTCACTAGTCTTCTCAGCTATAAAACGGAGATATCACTCATTCAGTGTGGATAAAGAACTAGTCTCAGGATATGGATTCAAATTGTCATTACAAATACTGGATACAGGAGCATCTAGGTGGCGCAGTGAGTAGAGCATTGGCCTTGGAGTCAGGAGGACCTGAGTTCAAATTTGGCCTCAGACACTTGACACATGTACTAGCTGTGTGACCTTGGGCAAGTCACTTAACCCCAATTGCCCTGCCCCGCCCCAATCCCCCACCAAAATAAAGTTGACCATAAAAAAACCCAAATCAACAAATACTGGATATATAACTGGCATATATCACTCACTCTTTCAGTACCACAGAAATTTAATAATATGCAAATTGTCAATCTATAGAGGTAAAGAAATTTTCACTGGAATTCTCTACACTGATGAAATCACAGACAGGTCCAAAGCAAAAGAAAAACTACTTATGTCACAGAATCAATGTAAAAAAATAATTTCTAACCCTTAAGGCTATTTATCAAATGAGATAATGAATGTAAAGTGCTTTGCAAACTGTAAAAGGCTGTGTAAGCTATTGTTTTTAAAAATTATTCAGAGTAAAAAAGGATCTCAAAATAATTTTTTTCTAAGTTTTTTTTTCATTCTACCTCTGCACAGTCTTTTGATAGTACCTGTTCTTCTCATCCCTATTTCTGGAAACAATTATCTACTTATAGTAAAACATGGTTACTTACATAATCTTTATACCATCTATGCTGTGGAAGATACTTAATATGCCATTAAGGAAATGCTAAATAAAATCTGGAGCTTTAGTTAGCACAAATAGGCAATTAAACAGACTAGACAGTGAATCTAGATCACAGATTTAACATATATAATCCAAGCAAAGAAAACCAAGGGCTCAATTCTAGCAACTACACATAGGTAAAATTCTACTAAAGTGAATAAAATTCCATAGTAAAGTTCTGCTTAACAAAACCTATTCCCACCTACCAGCAGATGGCCCAAAGTGACAATGCTTTTGTTTATCTATTTTACACCAGTGAGCATAAATTGACTGGATATTTTCTTAAAAAAACAACAACAGCAACAAACTCTCAGTTACATATTGCATAGATTTAATCTACCACACCACCACAACCTCCCTAAATCTAAGGCACCTTTCAAAATAAAGTAAAAAGGAAAGAAAGAAAAACACAACCTCAGACCAACTTCCCACTAGTAAAGACAAACAGGAAGTGAGGAAGATAACATGCAGCTGCTCCCCAGCCAGAACTTAAGTGAAACACAGTAAGTCAATATGGTCTGAATGATTACTGTGTAAAAATATCAAATAAATTCTCAGTTTTGATGAATCTGTGTGTGGGAGTGGGTTTGTGAGACTGGGTTTGTTTTGTTTTTGCGGAGCCAAAACTACCATCAGTCAAATGAAGAATCTGAATAACCGTAGGCAAAGAATCTGGATTCAAATATCTCAGGAATACCTACAGCTCTGGATCAAATTTCAAGACATTTCTCTCTCCCTTTCTCCCTCTAACTTCACCACCCCTTCACTGATGAGGTAAAAATGTGTGTTGTTACTACTTTCTCCAGATAAAGTGACAATGGGAAGTAGATGGAGGGAATAAAGCACCAAGACTTCCATCTCCTATTATACTACAAGCATTATCAGCTAACTTCTTTTCAAGCAAGTCACCATTCACTTGGGTTGGTTGGTACAACAGATACAGCAAGTCCTGGCAAGCAAAGGACTGGAGAAGACCCAAGAATTCTGGAGAAGGGTTTAGAGAATTGTAGACAAACATATGACTCTGTCTTCCAAGACCATAGTCTTTGAAATGAAAAGATGTTAGGAAGTATGTACACAGAAATATGACTGGAATTTCAAAGAACTTACTTGGGTATTGGCAAGGGTCAGGTTAAAAATCCAAAAGCTTGCCTCAAAAAAAAAAGTTATTTTTAAAGATCCTTTCTACTAGCTAAAAATGAAGACCTTAGTTTTCCTAATAACCAAGAAAAATTGGGAGGAACATGAGGAAAGAAGGAAATACACCAATTTTTAGCTGTCTACTACATGTGATTCAATTCAAGTAGTTATATTGATCATTTACTCCTTAGGACCTAGAAATTAAAAACTGAAAATGTTCTTGCCATCAAGGAGCTTATTATATTCTACTGTAGAGGATACTACATAGACACGGGCAAACAGGAATAAAATAAATATGGAGTAATTTCTTTGGGGATGGGGAAAGGCCAAAGAGGGGTGGGGGTTTGGCATAGGGTTAAATCTGAAAAAGTCCACTGTAGAGGTGGAACCCAAGGGCACTAGATTCCAAGAGGCTCTGGCAAGGAGGAAGAGCATTCTACACCTGAGGAACAGCCACAGAATGCAGTGTAAGGGAAACAGCAAAGAGCTCGATTTGGCTGAAACACAGTATGTGAGGAAGTAATTTGAAATCAGTCTGAGAAAGTAGTTTAGAATAAGATTGTGATGGTTTTTCAATGTCAAATTGTATTCTAGAGGCACTAAGGAATCACTGACGCTTCCTAAGCAGGGCAGTGATATGGTGAGGCCTGTATTTTAGGACTACAAATTTGGCAACCGTACAGAGGATAAATTGGAAAAGAGAGAGACGGGAGATTGGGAGACCAACTAAACAAGGAAGCTACTACAACAGTCCAGGTAAGGGATGAGGAGGGCTTAAACTACAGTGGTAGTTATGTGACTGTAGAGAAATGAAAGAATACTATGGGGTCAGAATGGTCAAGACTTAGCAAGTCAATGGATATATGGGTGAGTGTGAACAGCTGAGGATGACTCCAAGGTTGCAAACCTAGGTAACTAGAAAAAAAAAATAGGATAACTCAAGAGGAGGGAAGATTTAGGAGTAAAGATAATGAAATATATTTTAGATATGCTGAATTTGAGATGTCTATGTGAGTCCTGGGGCAGCACTCTTAACATTCCTGCTTCTTTTGCCAATCCCAGGGTGTGCTGGTAAGCAAAATGGGTTCTTAGCACTCTGTTTAACCAAGTGCCCTTGAATAGTTTTGCTTTTGTTAATTCAGTGTATTTCATTGAGTCTTACTAGGTACTAAGCCCCAGGCCCAAACCCCTATTAGATGTAAAACCTATGTGGATGTGGATTGGTAACTAAGGTGGGCCCCAAGGTGGGGCTAACTAAGGGGAGGTGCTAACTCCAGAGCCAATCATAGGAGCCTAAGTTCTAGTCATTCAGATGGTGTTTGATGAGGTCTGAAATGCTTTAAGAGGAGAAGACAGAGCCATTTGCACAGGGCTCTCACTCTTGATGGCCTGCTGATGTGTGATGTGAAGACTCCATGCAAAGACTCCAGGCAGCTGTAGCTAAGAGCCCACGAGCTCATAAACCCGGATGCTGGGACTTTGTTAAACTCTGGTAACTATGTATTGGGATTTGAATCAGACACGGTCTGTCTGTCGATGTTTGTACTTTGTATTTTGCTCTGAAGTTCAGGGTGCTGGCTTTTTCCCCTGAATTAAGTGATATTTGTATGTGGGATTAAAATAAGCTTGTTAACCCCTTAACGTTGCTTTCCTTAGTAAAGCAGATCAAAAGAACCTGGGCTTTTGCAGCCTGCTGGTAGCATGCTCATTGTTGGGCTTGTGTTGGTCTTTCACCCCCACAACACCTGCTAGCCAGATTGCAACACAGGGGCTAGTCCTTGTGCTCCTCTCCTTTTTTACCACCTATATCCTGCCATACTAAGTTCTATCCAAAGTGCACTCTGATCTCTGTATCTCCCCTCCCCCAGCCTGTATATCACATAGTTTTACCATTCTTGAACACCAATGAAGGATTCAAAATAAACATTTGAAAGTTATAGGTGCTCTCCCCTCACCTAGAGACTAGCTCTATGAACTTCTCTTTACAACATTTCACTTTAAAAAAATGAAGTCTTCTTGCCCCCTCCCTCCCAACCCATTCACTTTCACATGGGAACAAGAGGATCTTTGGGAGCTACTGCCACAGGGGAACCTGGGTATTCTGACACAGGATAATAATCTGTTTATGAAAACGAATATCTATGGTCAGTAAAAATAATGTATTTCTAAAACTACTTCTGAACAATGAACATACCAGACAGAATTCTGAATAACATTTGGATTAGCAAATCCCTACCAAATTTTTCCCTGGGCATTTTCAAAAGAAATTTCACTATATCAACGATTTCATCCCCATTTAATCAGAAGACTCCCTTCCTCAACACTGCCATTTAGCCAAGTATTATCATATATGCTCTTCATAGGTTTCAAGTTCTTTGGAATCATTTTTCAGGTAATTTGTTTGTGAAAGTATTTAATAATCTTTTCCCACCTATCTTACAGAATAATCAGTCTTAGGATGTAAGTTCCTATGATCATGCTCCACTGATGGGCAAGCAGGGAGCTAAGAGAAGCCCAGAAATTCAAATGGCCCTGAGAAAAAAAAATTCTGACAACCTGTGGCAGATTTCACAATCAGGTTCCCAGAACCACCTCTAATAGCTGAGAGTTGCCTGTAAGTGGCCCAGAACAGGGATAGGCTGGCTACCTGGGCTCATATGAGTATGAGCACCCAGAATTATCTACTTCTGCCCTAAGCAAAATGTACCAATCATAAAAAGGTATTTACAAATTTGTTTTTAGTACTTTAGTTAATTATGTAACAAGATAATTTATATGCCATATTTTCCATCTATTAACACCTAATGTTACAATAAACTATGAAGTTGCTTAGTCAAAAACTGTTAAGCATGTTCAGGCAAACAATTCTACCTTTAACTAGTATCTTTATTTTATCTATCTTTATTCTATCATCATCTGATATAGCTAGCAAATCCAACAAACGTTTATTAAGCACCTACTGTGCCCAAAGCACTGTGGCAGGCATTGGTAATAAAAAGATATGAAAGGCAAATATGCCCTGCCCTCAAAGAGCTGGGAGAAGAGGAGAGGAAAAGGGGAGAAAGGTTACACTGACATACAGATAAGTCTGATATAATGTTAAAAAATGATGGAGGTAAAAGAGACCTAAAGTGTTGTAGGTAAATGTGAAAGAGGGAGAAAATATTCTTTTGGAGGAGGGAGGAAAAATCCAAGATGGCTTTCTGGAGGATAACTATAACCTTTGAAAGAAGAGGATAGTTTTGACAGCATAAATGTAGGAGAAGGCATGTGGAGCTTATGGAACAGAAGATGGTCCAGTTTGGCTGGAATATATAGTACACAAAGGGATGGAAAAGTGATGTAGGAGTCAAACTGTAAAGGGCCTTAAGCGCCAGGGTTAAGGAGTTGTTATTTTTATAATAACTACAATGGGAACATTTTAAGGGATCAACATGGTTCTAAACTATGTCTTAAGACAATTTGTGTGGCAGTTTTATTAAGGTTCTGTGAGCGAGGGGAGAAATTAGAATCAGCAAAACCAGAATATGTTCCCACCTTTTTCAACGACCTCTGTATCTAGGTTCATAGTCTTCTTCTCTACCCCCATCTTCTGTCATTACTCAATCAAGATCTACTATGTGCTAGGCACTGGTGGATACAAAAATGAGACAGTCTTTGTTCTCCTCATCCTCAGAGACTTCAAAATCCACAATGATAACACTAACACCAAGATTCAATTACCTTCATCCCCACTCCTCTTCACCAGCACTGCTCCACCTTCAAGATCATAAACTCAAAATTCCATTTCTAACCACAGCCTCCTTTCACTGTTTCTATGGCTTCATTCCTACTGAAGCTATTCTACAATCCTAGTAATGGTAACCTCCAGTCCTTTGACCCCTCCCAATTCCAACAATCCTTCAATACTTTTCTGGCTTTACTTGTTTCCTTACTCAGAATGGATCCTATAGTCAGCCATTTCAATAATCTTCTTGATAGTACCTATACTCCTTCACCCTCCCTTAAATATCTACTGTTCCCCAATACTAAATAATGGCTACTCTCAGACTTCCCAGATTTGCTAGAAAAAGTCACAAAGCCATCTTTGGTTTTGCTACAAATTTATGCTAACCTTGCTATAACATGGAAAGACTCTTAACTCTCTAGCTTACCATTATATTCCCCAAAGAACTAATTTCCAATCCTTTTCCACTTTCCTCAAACTCATAATCCCATGCCTATGCTCTTTACTTAGAAGATGATCTCTTCTATTTTACTAAGTTCACAACTCACCTTCTCATTTCCACCTAAAAATTTCACTATACTTTTACCAATCCTCCTTAATTCTGACCCTGATGTTGAAGGCATAGAGTTATACAGAAATGTAGCTTTTAGAGAAACTGTGGGCCTGGTAAAGAGGAAGAAGTTGGGCAAAAGAAGACTCACTGGGAAGAAAAAGAGGCATATTTGGAAATGAATGCATGTAAAAAACACAAAGTCATTGGGGTTTTTTCCAAAAAAAAAAAAGATGGGAAGGAAAAGCATACATGCAAGAACATACTTTGTATGTCCAGGATTTAGCAAGTGTCTTACAGAGTATGAACTTCATAAACGTTCAACTGAATTGAAATAATTCTGTTTTAGCCCACTTGAAAAGAACAGGATGTTGGTAATACAAAGGTCACCTATTCTATTTCAAGATGGGAACCAAATGTGTAAAAAAAAAAGTATATTTGGAATCAAAAGATCTGGGTTCAAATCCCAGGGCTGCCACTTAGTGTGGCTTTGGAAAAGTCACAACCCCTTCCAGCCCCAAGTTTCATTATTTTGCACTTATATGTCTAAATTTATGATTCTTATATTTCTCAATCTTAATCATAGTGTATTATTCATTATACTAATGTATCATAATTCTATTTAACCATTCCCCTGCTGTTGAACATTTTAGGGTGCTTCCAATTTTTTTCAATTATAAACATTCTGCTACAAAAATCTTTGAACAGACAGCTTTTTCTCACTGATAACACTGTTAGGACATATTCCCAATAAGAAAAGCTATACTTAAAAAAAAAATTTATTCTTAGTCCATACTGCAAGATTCTTTACAAAAAGATTCTACTAGTTTGCAATTCTACCTTCAATGAATAAGAAAGCACCAGCACAGTGTTCCTGGTTATTTTTATTTTGTTTTGTTACCCTTTATCCAAATTTTGAGATTTTGCTCAATTCATTAGTTCCTTTCTCTTTCTTGTTCTTACCTGGTTTTATTTCTTCTCATTTTTCTCCTCTCAGTTAAGCAGTCAAGTAAAATATCCCTCCCTTTCCTCCTCTTTAACTTGTTTTGTCAGATTTTTAAATTTCATTTTCTGTGTCTTTTTTCTAAAAAGTGATTTTCATTCATTCTCTTCATTATGTTTCTTCACTTTCTGTATAGTCTGGCCTTTTATTCTTTGATTCGTGGCCCTTGTACTTATTCAGTCCTTTTTTATTCTCTGCATTCATGATGGAATTAATGCTTTTAAGGTAACTATTTTAGGTTCCCTCTTTTTAACAGTTTCTATATTGTTGCCTTGTAGATCTTGCCCCCAACCTCTCTTTTCTCTTTTGTGCCACACTCTTAGAAATTCCAATTCCTGCCACCCTTTTTCTTTGTCACTCTTTTTCCTATGGGTAGAGTCTCCCTTTACTAACAACTAGAGGATATATTCTTCACTGGTAAGATAACATCACCTGGGGCAGCTAAGTAGCTCAAGGAGTAGAGCACTGGCCCTGGAGTCAGGAGGACTTGAGTTCAAATATGACCTCAGACGAATTTAGTAGCTGTGTGACACTGGACAAGTCGCTTAACCCCAATTGCCTGCCTTCCCCCCTCAAAAAAAAAGATAACATCACTGATAGGATTTGATTTGATTAAGGCATACCACATATCCCCCTCTATTTTCTTCTACTTCTCCTTTTTATGTACCTTCCCATTGCATAATTTAGTCCCACCAAAAAGTTTTTCCTCCTATAGGCAGGATAGTGCAGGATTTAGTCCACAACGCCTCTGGCCTGGTTTCCCCACTATCACTTCTTTTTGACTTCTGCTTTCACCTTTTTCTCCTGTGTGCATTTAGAAAGAAATCTCAAAGTTCTCTCAGTGTTATTGTTGTTGTCGTCCTTTATTATACATCTGCCTTTCTTGTATTTTTGTTGTCTGAGTTTTTTGAGATATAAATTTCTTCAGGTCTGGTTTTCTTTCTAGAAATGTTTCAATTGCCTTTTTAAAAAAAAAGTGAGTATCCATCTTTTTTCATTAATGGTTAGGTTCAAATTTATTTTGGGTTGCATTCTCTTTAGAACAAAATATTCCATACCCTTCTGCAGTTTCTAGTGAGTATAGAATAAAAGTGTTATTCAATTTCCTTTCCTTCATGAAGATCTTCAGTCTTTTGCAAAATTTGATGTTTTGTTAGAGGAATTTTCAATTTAACCTGTGTCTTGCAGTTTACAGCAAATAGTTGTTTTCTCTTTCTATTAGTAATTTTCTTTCTATTGTCACTTTGTTTTCTGTGTTCAGAAGTTCTAGGTAGCTTTCTTGCACTATCTCTTGTACTATACTGTTCAGGTTTTTTGACTTGTGTTCATCTGAAAGACCTATAGTCCTTAAATTGTCTCTATGCATCCTATCTTTGAGATCAATATGTTTTGCTTATATGAAGATCATATTCTCCTTTAACATTACTGCTTTTTACTCTTCTTCTTTTAGACTGTCCTTTACTTTGGTACATTTGTATTCCCAATCAGTTATTCTCTCCCTCACTTGGTAAGACTTGCCACCATGGATTCAAATTTTTCTGTTCTGCTAATTATTACTATTATGTGGGCCATAAATTCTACTTTCACAATTCCCATTTCTCTTTTAAAACATTCAGGAACAAACAGTTGTGCTTCTATGCTCTTTTTGGAATCTATGAGGTCTTTTGCCTCCAGTATTGATTCAGTTTCCTTTGTCTTTAAATATTTATTTATTCTTAGATGTCTGAACTCTTTTACCTAACCTAGAGGTTACATTCCCTTTTGTTATCAATCTTAACAATTGGCTGATCTGCTTATGTTATTGTTCAGTCATGTCTGACTCTTCATGACCCTGTAGACTGTAGCATGCCAATACTGACTAACGAGTTTTCTTAGCAAAGATAATGGAGTAGTCTGTCATTTCCTGCTCCAGTGGATTAAGGCAGAGTAAATGACTTCCCCAGGGTCACACAGCTAGTGTCTGAGGTCACATTTGAACTCAGGTCTTCCTGACTTCAGGGCCAGTGTTCTATCCACTGATCCACCTACCTACTTATACTCAAGATCTTCAACTGAGTTTTCTTCCTTCTGAGATTGTTGGCAATTTCAGTCTTTTCTTTCTCCCTTATAGTAGTACCCTATCACTCACTGACTCCTCCCCCTTTGAGTATAGTTTCTTTTAGGGTTGCTGGACCTCATAAGCATCTCAGCTTTCTCCTATTCTGGGCTATTCAAAGTTCACCAGCTTTAATCTTTGCCCTAACTTTAACATCTGGGGTGATAAAACTGGCCCCAAGTAGATGCTGGGTTTTTTCCCTCAGGCTTAGTGGAGTGTCACATACACATTCTACTCCAGTTTCCTCTTTTCCTCAGTTCTCCACTGTTGCCACACAGTGCCCTATCACATTGTTGTCCCATACCGAGAAAGCTTCGGTCTTTTGCATCTCTAGGGCACTGAGAGGAGAGAAGGGGGTTGGAGGGTAAAGTTGAGTTCTGTTGCAAGCTCATGGTCAGCTGTGCAGTCCTGCTGACGCAGGCATAGTGGGAAGTGGGGGAGGAGTACTAAGTAAACCTTTTAGGGATTAGGTATAATCAACCTTCTCTATTGTTGGTTCAACAAATTTTTACCTTGTTTGTGTTCTTGCTGTTTTGGACCATAGAGAACAGTTGAAATTACTTCATCTCTTGCATCTCTTCCATGTTTTGGAGGTTTGAGAGGTCATAATTATAGTAGAAAATATCTAGTCCTCTATCTTGTTTAATTTAACATTATCTTACTATCTAAGCCATTTCTATCTTAGAGAAATGTCAGAACTGCCATAGTCCTACCTCACCACCACCCTTTATGATATTCCTCTATTGCTAAGATGACTTGAAGTAATATTTATGGGACTCTTAAAAACAAAAAAAAAATGTTATATTATGTTAAAATACAATTTGAGGTTAACATTCCTGAAAAATAGTATCTATTCAATTCCTTCTCAGATCACTTCAGGTTAAAAGGAAAAGCTTCTTCCCTGGGATCTGTATCAGTATCTCAATCCTTTCCAAGTAGCAAAGGATGGCACTTTCCTTGAATACTTCAATAGACCAATAGCTTCAGGAGATGGAAAAGGCAAGGATCTAAAGAAGATAAATTTGGTTATTGCCCTTAACCTATTTCCCTAAGAAAGACCTCAGTTCTTGAACTTCTACAAACTTTAAAAGAGGGAAAAGTCTGAAAAAGGTTTTTAGACTAGAGAAGTATTTTTAATAGTTCTAAAGAAACTAAAATGACCTTAGTGCAAAGCAGATGTGCAACAGCAGATAGTAATGCCTCTTCTTTAATGTAATTTCCACTGATAAAATCTTACCAGTTTCTGATATTGAACTTACGCACAATGACTAAGCTTTTAGTGACAAGAACTTTTTTTTTTCCTTGAGTGTTCAATAGATATGAGTATAGCACCTGCAGCAGTAGTTGCCAGAACACTCTCCACTGGGATGGGATGGAAACATAGCAATTCCAAAGGCTCTTGGGGTTAGTTAGGGTCCTAGGCTTTCTCCCTTAAGGTCTGAAGGGAGAGGGTGGTCAAAGTGGTGGTAGAGATCAAGAATGGTTCCATATAAGAGATACAAGAAAACACAATCTATTCCTTTGAAGAGGTGGGAAGTCCTTGGGTGTGGCACATTGCCATATTTTCATATTTTTTTTCAATGTTACTGCTTTTCCTTTTTTTCTTTTTTCTTTCTTTGTTAAAATGTTTGTTATTATAAGATGGCTCTCTGGTGGTGGGGAAGGACAGTAGCAGAAATTATGGTGATGTAAAAAAAATCAATAAACATTAATTTAAAAAAAGAACTAACATCAGAAATCTCAAGTTACGACGAATCTTAAACACTTGTAAATAATTCAACTTCCCTCCAAAACTTAAACATGTGCTTTCCTTTAAACATCAGGAGTGGTGAATCTTCAAACCAAAATCACTGGCAACACAGATTATACCCTTACGTTAGACTTTATATCTATGCCTACTAAATTTTGGCTAATTTAGGCAATGGTTGAATAAATGAAATGGAATATTACAGAGCAGTTAAAATGGAGACAACGAGGAATACAAAAAAATCTGGAAAGACTTTTGTGAATGATGCAAAGTGAAAAAAACAGGACCAGAAAAATGGCATACATACTAAATATAATCACATGAAGAAAATTTAATAAGAATGATAATAGTTCCCCTTTCATGGAGACCTATGATAAGGAACTAAGAACTCATAGCAAGGACTGAGATATTTAATAGATATATTACACTTTATCACTGAAATAAACTTAAATGTAATTAGTTGCACTATAATTGTGATGTTTAATGATGTTTTTAATATTGAATTTTTAAATCTCCCAACATCATGGAGAGAAAGCACAGTGCCTAGTACATAGCAGGTATTTAATAAATGCTTTGTTGATTAAATTACGGCACTGCAGAATTCAGGAAGTATTTGATCAAATCCAAAGTGCTGGATCAATGTAAACCTGTAAAGAGGTCTTTAGGGATGTACTATGGGGCTCTGTAGTTGGCCTTGTTACATTCAGCATTTTAATCAAAAACCTAAAGATAAGCATATCATACTTATTAAATTTGTAGACAAGTGGACCTCCCAGCTTTCCCTATCCAATAGCCAGGGCCTGATGATCCCCAACCTGACTGGCACAGAAGTTTTAACTTACTCCAGTTCAACCCTCCTTGGTCACTCTGGAGGGCTTTCACTCATGGGAGAACACCAAAATCTGAAAATATTTGTGTGGTGTAATGTAGATACCTGGGTTGGCTTTAGCCCTTCTGTAGTTCACATCTCTCAAACCCAAGCAATCCACCAGCCTTAGGCTCCCCAGCAGGAGAAACTACAAGCAGCTGTAATTTCCAGTTCCACGTTAATATATTAGATAAAGGAATTGGACTAGGGAAAAAAAAACCGATGGGCTGGAACGATGAACAAAATCTAATAAAAATCAAATGATAGGAAAAAACTTAAAGCCCTATTTTTTTTTAAAGCAAGTTCACAAGGAAATATAGGATGGAGCAGATAACGGCTAGACAATTACTCATGAAACAGACTTGGGACTTTAGTGAACTCCAAACTCGACTAAGTGCTACCAATGTGACAAAGCAGCTGAAAAAGCCAATAATGCAATCTTATATGTCTACCAATGCAGTCTAAGAGGGTGATTAAAAGGCCAAGGATTGATGAGCAAGTGTTTTTGGACAAGGGTTGATTCTGGTTTTCAGTGGATCTATGCTCACATGTAATGAACAATGAGATTCTAATATAGAAATAGTGTGTGAAATAAGGGAGTTGATTGTCCTTCTATACTTTAACCCAGTCAAGTGCGTCACATTTTAAATATATTCAGCTCTGGGAATTACATTTTAGAAAGGACAAGGAAAAACTGGAGAGAGTAGATCCAAGAGTGACCTGGATTGTCAAGGGTTTCAAAGTCATGGCATGAGAATCAGGTGAATATTAAGGCTGAAGAGAAGACTTAAAAGGGAATGTGATTACAATGATCAAGTATTGTAAGGGTTCCTGTACAGAAAAAAGTATTACAATTATTGTGCTTGTCCCCAGAGGTAGAAGTAGGACCAAGTGATAGAATTTAAAGGAAAGATTTCTGCTCAACATAAGAACTTGCTAATTAGAGAAGTCAAAAAGTAGACTGGATTACCTCAGGAGATGGTGATGTTCCTATCTCTGCAATTCTTCAAATAGAAAAGCTGAAAGGGTGCATCGGAAATGTAGATGAGATGCAAGCTTCAACAATGAGCTACACTAAATGACTTCACAGAATCAGACATTCTTAGAGTTTAAAGATGACCTCAAAGGTCATCTAGTCAGACCTGTACTTGAACTATAACCTTCCTATAAAATCCAGCTCTACTCGAAAAGCTCCAGCAAAAACTACCTTGTAAAAGCTATCCATTACACCACTGAAGTTCCTTCCTTCTGTTATAAAAATAGTTCATCTGATAATACTTCAGAATCTACAAAGCTTCCCTATCAACAAATACTCTTTCAACACTATCAAAAGCAATTATGTCTTTACATTCGTATAATGCTTTACAATTCACAAGCAGATGTTATCTCTGTTATATACGCTATAAGAAATATTCCCAGCCCCCTGGACTCACTATCCAGATGGGAAATCTACACCAAAAACACATAAAGTGTGATATAACAACAACAAGTGCAATAAGAGCTCAGAGACTAGAAACTGTGGCTGAAGACAGGTGGCTTCATGGAAGAGGAGAGATTTGAGCGGAGCTCTTCTGTAGTTCTTTATGGATTACATTTCCCTCCTCTTTTCCATCTGCTTCTCTTTTTGCCTCTCCTCATTTTATTCATCATAATGTGAAACTGAATTACATTTTAAATTACATGTTGCTTGAAGAAGCTGAGGGAGGTTAAATGACATGGCCAAGGTCATGCACACAGAAGTAAGATTAGAAATCGGAGCCTCTGACCCTAAATTCTATACCTTGTCCACTGACCCATGCTATGCTGCACCTTGAATAATCTAAAATTATTAAAGATTTCCTCACAATAGATAAGGACAGCTAAGTGGAGCAGTAGATGGAGTGCTGGACCTAAAGTCAAAAAGGCTTGAGTTCAAATATGACCTCAGACACTTACTGGCTGTGTGACCCAGGGCAAGTAACTTAGCCTGTTTGACTCTATTTCCTTATCTGTAAAACGAAGTGGAGGAGGAAATGGCAAACCATTCCAGTACCTTTGCTAAGAAAACCCCAAATGGGTGAGATCTAGGCTAAAAATAGAAACTACATGCAGAGGTGTGCTTGAGACTGCTGGGGCTAAAAGCTAATTGTTGAATTTTCAAGGTGAACTTTTACACCCTGAAATTGGGCAAATCTTAAAAATCACATTTTAATTTATTGTTTTTTTAATTGTCTAGACTTTTTAAAGAGTGATGGGGAA
The DNA here is from genome assembly GCA_028646595.1 of Phalanger gymnotis. Classification (NCBI taxonomy): domain Eukaryota; kingdom Metazoa; phylum Chordata; class Mammalia; order Diprotodontia; family Phalangeridae; genus Phalanger; species Phalanger gymnotis. Next base: position 295,147,751 of record CM053622.1, on the reverse strand, counting down.
AATGTTAATAAAGCAGATTAAACTTTTTTTAAAAATCTCAAAAGACATCATAAAGAATCAGACACAACCGAACAACAACAGATAAACTTCTTCATGAAGAAAGGTATTTGTTGCATTTATTAACAAGAAAGACTGGACCTGTGATTTCATTGGCATGGAATATTTTCAGACAAGGAAGCTCCCTCTACAAATTCAGGTTGGCATCTTCCCTACAACCTATGATCTTAGAGAGCTGCCAGGACATTTCATTAATTAAAATATTATACCAGTTCTCCATTTTAAAATCAAGTAATTTTAATCATTTATATATGTTCTTTAAAAAAAAAAGCTTTTTTTTAAACTGCCATGTGGCCCTGGCTTAACTTTATTTTAGAGTGGAGTTTCAAAGTGCTTTACATATATTCTGATTTTAGATCTTTCTAGTTTTATCCACTAAATCAGAAATTGGAACAATCTTAAATTCAAATGATATGTAGTAAAGAGCATAATGTAGTGATCTCTTCAATGTTTTCCAACAACACACTTTGTTTTAAGAAACTTTAACAAAGGAAGAAATAACAAGTGGCACAGGGATACAGTCTAGACTGGGGTGGGGAATTTGTGGCCTTCTAGGTCCTTGGACTTGGCCTTTTGATTGAGTCCAAGTCTTACAGACCAAATCCTTTTATTAGGGGGATTTTCCGTGATTTTTTGGATTCAGTCAAAGGGCTGCACTTGAGGACCTAGAGAGCCCCATGTGGCCTTGAGGCTACAGGTTCCCCACTCCTATTCTAGATACCAAAAAGAAAGAGAGAGAGAGAGAGAGAGAGAGAGAGAGAGAGAGAGAGAGAGAGAGAGAGAGAGAGTGAGTGTGTTTATGGTGCAAAAAATATCATTAAAATCACGTCACATGTTTCAGACAGTACAAGATATGCATCCTGACAAGAATTTTGACATCTGACTTAATGTTGTAGAACATATAAAAGTCAGACAAAATGATGTGTATGTGCAGGTAACCTTTTGTGCTTCTGAATATATGTGAAGCACACATCCATTATCTTTTACTGCAGACTTGCTTCTCTGCATCAGCAGGGGTATCACAAGGGGATAAGGAGTTGCAAAGGAGAGCCAAAAAGACCTAGTTTTCTGGCTCCTCTGGATGCAAACTAAAAGCAGTAAATTTCTCTTCTACCTGACCTCCCCCCCTCCCAGATCTGTGATATCTGAAGCTCATCGTGACATAAAAATTTAATTTTTATCCAATCATTTATCTATTAACTATCTAGGATGGCTCTCCAGTTTTATAACACACTCCTGCTTTATGATAAATCTTATGATCCAGCCTATCCTAATTCTGTGATTTTTGAAGGTTTTGGTTTTTTTTTTTTAACATGACCAACTTCCTTACAATGGAGCTTTGTTACTTGAAGATTTATTAGTCAAAGTATTGCTGCCTTGGTATTTTAGAATAATTATGTACTATAAGCAGACTAAATGAAGTTGGCTTGTTCTATCAAGGGGGCAGAAATAAGATGCAGTATCAATTCCAGAACTTAGGGCTTCACTCTCAAATGGGAGGATGAGTTTATGCCAGACATAAACGGAATTCATATTATGAATAAGAAGTTGTACTAGGTGACCTCTGAGGCCTCTTCCAACTCTAGGATTCTACAATTCTTCCCCTCAAGGAACTTCCATTCTACAACATAAGTAATGTTTTGTCTAAATGAGTTACATAGTGCTTTAAGATCTGAAAAGCTGAAGCAGCTAGGTGGCAAAGTGAGTAGAGCACTGGCCCTGGAGTCAGGAGGCCCTGTGTTCAAAACTGGGCTCAGACACATTTCTAGCTGTGTGACTTTGGGCAAGTCACTTAACCCCAATTGCCCTGCCAAAAAAAAACCCAAAAAAAGATCTGAAAAGCCCTTTACCTATTATTTCATTTAAACCTCATGACAACCCTCAACAACTGAAGCAGGTGATATTACCCTTATTTTATAGATGAGAAAATAGACTGATATGGCTCTGGTTGATACAGCTCACATGCCAGCTTTGAACCAAGTCTTTCTGACTCTGCCTCCAAATCCAGCATTCTATCAATCGCCACACTGCCTCATTTCTGTACTACACATAAACAATCTCTCAAAAGAATGATTTCACTGCACAAATACTATCTCTACCAGCACAAACTGCATCCCTTTATGTCTTAGGAGCCAGTTTAACAAGCTATGGTAAAAAAGCACTACTTGGTCTCCCCAGATGCTAGTACCTTCCCCTCTAAAGTAACCTTCCATCTACTCTATATATCTTCTATATACCCGTTGTCTCCCTTCCTCTGCCCCACCCCCCAATTAAAACACAAGTTCCCCAAAGGCAGGCTATTTTTGTTTTTTCTTTGTATTCTCCATGCCCAACTCTTAGCAAGTGCTTAATAAATGCTTGTTGATTGATTGGCCAACTTTCTGATGATGAGTATCTTAAATTTTTTGAGACTGGTCTTCAAAAGACAGTCTATTACTAACTGAAAGCCTTTTAAGATTGTTCGACTGCCCAGAGTTTGTACTCCACTGGCAAAGCCTTTGAGGGTGAGAGTCACTTCCACATACGAAAAACATAATCTATTTTGTCTGGGGACTGGTTAGTTCAAATGGTTTGAGCATTATGCTCATAACGAGGCCAAGGTCACAAGCTTGATGCAGAGAACTGTTCTACCACCACACACTACACACACACATATATACACAATTTCCTCTCCCACTAGAAAGCCTATCCAGGTAAAAGTGCAGAAGACTCAATGCAAACTACCATGACTTCTAGAAAAATTTAAAAATACTGACTCATCATCAATATGGCATGTCATAACATTTTATTAATTCATATGGGAAAGGTAACACATTATCAATAGTACTGTCATACCAGAGTTCAAAGAATCTCTGAAAACATGATGGGGGGTGGGGGAGAAAGGGATTACTTATCTATCACCAAACACTTATTGAGGCCTACTAACTTACGGAACTGTGGTAAGCCCTGGCTTCTTATAGAACTAGAAAGGGTTCAGCTACTAACCTGGTAACACTCAGCATCTCCTCCCCACCCCTCTCCAGCACACACAAGAAATAGAAAGGTCCAGGTCTTAACCACCACTGCTCCAAATTCCTCCTGATTAGCTTAAGTGCCACGGCCATATTAAGCTACGGTGTGGGGGTTTTCTGTTCATTTTTTTAAAAAAACAAAAACTTCCGTTTTTTGTAAAGAAAAGCAACTCTTAACTTAATGTCAAACTACAGTTGAACCAAAACTCGCTGCTTTTAGCAGCTGCCAAAAAAGAGCTGCCTCCTATCCCAGAGAAAGCGGGCCATGAGGTTGGGTCTCCCCATGCCCGGGGATAGGGGATGGGCTGGGGAAGGGTGGGATGCTCGATATCAGTCACTTGTGACCTCCCATTCCTGAGCAACTGAAAGGATGTGGCGTGAGGACGTAAGAGGCCAAAGTCCAGAAGGCCGGTCTCGGGACTTCAATGTACCTATTATATCTCCAGACTCCCCCCATTTCGGATAACTTTCCCAGACCGATAGGAGCGCAGCAACAAGCCTGGGGGGCCCCGGTGGAGTGACCACGAGCACCGTATGGCCAAGGCTCTCATTCACCTCCCCGGGAGGAGGTGACCTAGACACCCCACCGGCCAGAGCTGGGGGGAGCCGCCTCCCCCCCAGCACCGCCCCTCAATAGCATACGCAGGGCGGCAGAGCAAGTTTCCTCCGAGACGCCGGACAAAAAAAAAAAAAAGGGAACTGACCACAGCCACGGCCACGGCCGCCTCCCCCGCCCCGTGCGCAGCCCAGGAGACCCTCACCTCGTCCTCCGCGAGCTCCTAGTCTTAGTGGTCGCGGTCCCCGGGGGCCCTGCCCCGGTCCGGTGCGGAAGGACGCGGGTGCGGGCGGCCGGGGCCGGTGCCGGCGTCTTCTCCCGGGGCGCCCCTTCCTGCTCCTGGGCTCCTCGCCTCCCAGCAGCCGCGGACTCCCGGCCGCTGCCCCGCGGAGCGCGCCCGCCGTCTCCGCCGCGGCCCCTCAGCCGCCCCGGGCGGGCAGGCTGGCCGGCTGGCAGGGGGAAGAGGGGAGGGACGGAGGGTCGGGGGCGGCTCCGGGCGCCCGCGGGCCCCGGGCTCACGGGGGTCCGCGGCGGGCAGGGGTTACACGGAGGGCGCCGCGCACAGGGACCCGGCTCCGCACGCCCCCGGGCGGCCGTGCCTCATCTTGCTCGTCTCCGCCGCTGCTGCCGCCGCCGCCGAAGCCGCTCGTCCCCGCCACGGGCTCGGCCTCCGCTCTCGGGCCCCCGCGCCGCCGGATCCCCCTCAGAAGCGCCGGGCTTCCATGGCCTCGGGAGCTCCTCCCCGGGCCGGCGCGCGGACTGGCTGCGGCGGGCGGCGCTCCTGACTACGGCGCTGGCGGTGGCGGCAACCGTTAGTCCAGCTCCCCCGCTCCGGCTGGCGGCTGGCGGCTGGCGGCTGGCGGCTGGCAGCTGGCGCAGGGGGGTGGAGGAGGAGGGACGAGGAGGAAGAGGAGGAGGAGGAGGAGAAGAAGGAGCAGTGGGGGAGGGGAGCACTGCAGGGTGCCCGGAGGAAGCTTCTCCGCCGCTCTCGGAGCGCGGACGGTCGCGCGACGAGTGCCGATGCGTGTGTGCGAGTCCCCTCCCTACTTCCACGCGTCGTCGCCGGTCCCGCCCCCGCTCCTGCTTACCCGGATGCACCTTGAGAGCCACGTGGGTGTGCGGAGTGTCCTGCGAGTCGGGTGGGAGCAGAGCTGTCGGAGGGCAGACGCAGCACTCCCGGCGCCGCTTCTCAGCACCTCTCCCTACCCTCTTCCACTCTCTCTCCTCCTCCTCTTCCTTTCCCTTCCCTTCTCTCTTACTCTGTCTCCCTCCCTCTGCTCCTCTGCCCCTTCCTTCTGTTCTCTCCCTTCTCCCACTCCCCCTTCCTCCGCCCCTCTCTCAATTCTTTTCTCTCCTCCCTCTATACATCTCTTTCCCTCCCCACTTCCTATCTGTCCAACTCCTTTTTCCTCATTTCTCCCTCTTCCCCTCTCTTCCTTCCCATCGTCCTTTTCCACACTCCCTTCTTTCCTCTTCCCTGCCCTCCCTCCCCTCTCTGCACATCTCTCTCCATTCCCACCTCTTCCCTGTGTCTCTGATTCCCTTCTCTTCTTAATAATCCTCTCCATCCTTTCCAAACCCCCTTTCTCCTCCCTCTTTCCCTTATTTCTCTCCTTTCTTCTCTCTTCATCTTTCTTCGGTCCGTCTTCTCTCCCATCCCCTTTTCCGTCCTCTTATTCCTCTTCTTTTCCTCCATCATCCTTTCCTTTTTCCTTCCTCTCACTTCCTTTCTCCTCCCTCCTCTTCCTCTCTCATTTTCTTTCTTCTTCCTTCTCCCCCTGTCCCGCCGCTTTTGTCTTCTCTCACCCTTTCTCTCTTCTATTTCATTCTCCCTTCTCTCTTGCCCTTTTTCCTACCCTGTGTCTTGAGTACAGTGGAAAGCTTATTGTCTCCTGAGTTCTAATCCCACCTGCGATATTTATTTAACTACCCCAAATGGGGAACTTGTATTAGATGGTGTCTGATGCCCCATTCCAGTTCTAAGATACAGAACTGTTATCCTTGCTGTAAATGGGCTTGGCACCATACTAGTTTTTCACTAGAGAAAGTACTCCATTTTGTTGTGTTGTTTTTGTTTTCTTCCCATTTTCAGTTCCCTTGCTTTCTAAGAGTAGCACAAAGCCTCTCTTTAGAGGCATGTAATAATTTCAAAAGGAGAAGTTATATTTAGATGTAATACTTTAATGTCCTATAAGCCAACTATGGGGAACTATTTCTTTAGTTTCTTCTTCCTTCCAGACTTACTTCATTGGCAGCTTGCCTTTACAATAGGTTAGCTCACTTCTTTCTGGACTGGGTATTAAGTTCTCTAGATTTCTGGATGCCAGTCACTTAAAATTTATTAAGCACCTACTACAGGCCGGGTACTGTGCTAAGTGTTGGCGATACAAAGAAAGGCAAAAGACAGTCCCTGTTCACAGTCTAGTGAGAACAATATGCAGACAGCTATACAGGATAAATTGGAAATAACAAAAAAGAGGAAATAGGGAAGGCTAGGAGAGATTTTAGGGACTCGGAGGAAACAAGGAAGCCAGAAAGCAGAGATGAGGAAGGAGAGCATTCCAGGCAGGAGGAGGGACAGGGAGTGAAAACTACCTAGAGTCAGAAGATAGAGTTTCTTGTTCTTAGAACAGCAAGGAGACCAGTGTGACTGGATTGATGTGTGTTGGAAAATGCAAGGTGAAAGACTGGGTGGGGTGAGGGAGGAGGGTTATGAAAGGTTAACGTTAAATGAATGTTAAACAGAGGATTTTCTATTTTATCCAGGAAGTGATAGTCACTTGAGTTTATTGAATGAGAAGGGGGCGGGGGTGGGGGGGTGGGGGGGTTGACATGGTCAGAGCTGCTTTTTGGGAAGATCACTTTCCCAGATGAGTGAAGGATGGGACTGGAGTGGGGAGAGATATGTGGTCAGGAGAACAACCAGTAAGCTGTTGTAACAGTCTAGAAGTGAGATGATGAGATCCTGTACTAGGATGGTGGTAGCAACATCAGAAGAGAAAAGGTGGTGTATGCAAGATACGTGAGGCAGGTAAAATCAGCAGGCCTGGCAACAGATTGAATGGGGGGCAGGGGGTGGATGTTAATGAGGAGTTAAAGATGACAGCTAGTTTTTGGACCTGGATGACTAGGAGGATGGTGATACCTAGTAGTAATAGGGAAATTAGGAAGAAGGGAGGTTTTGTGTAAAACGATGATGTGAATTTAATTTGGCAAGGCTTCTAGATGTCCGTTTTTCTAAAATGTGCTTTCAAGGCTTAGCTTCAATTGTGGGAGCCCCAATATTATGGCACATACCTCATTCCTATGCCTATCTCTCACCCTTCAGAAAAACCCTGGGCTTTTGACCCAACAGAGGGTTGATCATTTCTTCCCTCTTGAGAAAGAATGTGACTCGTAGATAAGAAAGATCCTTCCCTATTTAACCTACCAAGATTTCTATGTCAGAAGCTTATAGTTGATATCTCCCCGCTCTGTTACTCTAAAAAACTCAAATAGATGACAACTTTCCACCTTTCTTCCCTGAGGCAAATGCCTTAGTCCAGTTGTTTGAGTTTGCCCTTTGTGGCAGTTTCCTCCTATCTTCTACCCTAGATTGGCATTTAGGTTCACTGCTTCACTTGTTTGCTCTTTTTGTCATGACCCCAGCCCATAAGGCCAGGTGCCTTCTGCCATGATGCCCTACCTAAGCCTGGCATTCCCATGCTTCAGCCCTTGGATAGACTTCCCCTTACTAAGCCTCATTAATAGAGCAGAAAAAAAAAAGATTAATAATGTCAAACTTAAATGGATCCCTGGGCTGTATATTGACCTAGAAAACCACAAGTTGACTTTATATGTATTTTCATTTATTTTGTTAAAAATTTCCCAACTACATTTCCATCTAGTTCAGGCTGTATTCAAGAATTTTGAAGCAGCCTGCTGCTCCAGTGAGTTTGGACTCGATAGTAGGCTGGGGCCAGTGAATAATGGACAGTGAGTCAATAAACATTTATTAGGGGCCTACAATGTGCCAGGCACAGCACTAAGTACTAGGGATACAAATTCCAAAAAGAAAGCTAGTCTACCTTCAAGGAGCTTACAGTCTAATAGAGGAAGAAAGCACATAAAAGGAAGCTTAAAAGGGGGTAAGGTGGAGCAAAGGTACCCAGCAAGAGGGCATGATGGAAAATTCCAATGGAGTGCAGTTGGATGGGAAATTGACACCTTAACCACCCCAGCTATATTCAACTATCTCCTTACTCTCAAATTATAATATGAGAAAATGTTGGACATGAAAACAAGGAAGACCTAGTTTCAAATCCCTCTATGGACACTGTGGCTTTGAGCAAGTTATTTAACATCTCTAGACCCCCATTTCTTTATCTTTAAAATGAAGGGGTTGAACCAGATGGCCTTAAAAATTCCCCTACCCCCCAACTCTAAATCTATGATCCTCTGACTGTAACTCATATCTTCTCCATAACTTACACCCCCAAAGGGAGTTATTTACTAGAATTTAGGTTCACATCTAGAGAAATATTTTAAAGCTATAATAACTTAACACATCCCACACATATACTTATAAGGGCAAGAAGAAAGTACTACTGTGATATCATCCTTTGTGAAACATGGATGTTTAATTAAATGGCAAAATATTAACCCCCATTTTTTTCCCTCTTATATGAAGCCAGATGTCCTAAGGCATTTTGGTCAGAGGATAGAAAAAGTAAAGGAAAAAACAAGAGAAAAGAAGAAAATAGAAGAAAGGAAGACTGAACATGAAATTAGGACAGAGAAAGAATAAGGAGAAAAAGGTATATGAGATGACAAGCTGGTACCATAAAATAATGGGGTTGGACTGATTCTGAAATTTGAGAGGTGTCATTAAATATTGTTTGTGTACCACTCAGTTGCACTGTACTTAGCCATATTCCAGATAACACTTTTCATGAATCAAAAGGGGCCTAACACAGTCGATTTAATTTATCTGAAAGTCCTGCCTGGTCTAGTTTAGGAGAAGCAGCCTAGGCCTTCTGCCTAAAACAGCCCCTGGATTGTGAAAGGGGAAAGAAAGTAAGGACGTTATCTGGGCATTAGAGCCCTCCCCTCACATATACACACCATAGATTTAGCAGAGAAGGCTAATGATAGATATTCAAATCCTTGCTCCTGTTGGTCCAGGCTAGGCTGGTTGATGTATTCAGATCTAAATCTGAAGAGATGCCAGGAAGGTATTGACAAGTCTAGGGCAGCAAATGAAAGCTCAGGAAGTAGGTGAATGAAGCTTGGGCACAGGCAGGAGGGGCAGAATGAGCACATAGCTTAAGAAGAAGTAACAGCAAAAGTGATTTAAGGTTTCATAGGCCTAGAGAACATTTGAGAGGTACCAAATGTGATTGAAGTCAGGGGATATGAAATCTGTAAATGTGGTTAAGACCTGAACCTGTTTTGTTTCCATTCATACCTTTTTACTTAAGTGATGAAAAGAGTCTCAACACAAATGGGGAAATACCAGATCAGTTAACACTAAGAAGACAGAGCTAGAACATTTTAAAAGATGATGACATTGATTTTCCTGTGCCAAAGAAAGATTCGTAACTTCCTTTTATTCCTATTTGACTAATCTACCCTTTCTTGTTACATCAGAATGTCAATATGAAGATGAGTAGCAACAGATCGGGCAGGCCAAGAGGAGCCAGAAATGAAAGCCCGATGGATATCAAGTTTCTGGACAGCAAGGAATAAAAGCCAGGGAGTTAGTTAATATGAAAGAAGCTGAGTCCAGTCCAGGAAATTGGTATAGGCAGGAAGGAGAAAACTGTTAAAAGGAATACAAGCCGACTCAGTACAATAATGGAGTATCACTACACTATAAGAAATCATGTGTATAAAGAATACAAAGAAGTATCATGGAAAGATACAAACTGATGTAAAGGGGAGTAAGCAGAACCAGGAAAACAATATTCATTATGGCTCCTACAATATAAAAAGAAACAACAAAACTTGAAATTGAATGCTGTGTAATTATAATAAGATTGGCCCCAAAGAAAAGAGGAGAAAATGCCCCTTATTCTTTGTGGAGCTGGGGAACTTTTGTGTGAGGCTGCATGTTCTATGAGATTCCATTAATGTATTGGTTTGTTTTGCTGAGCTGCTTTTTGACTCTTTATTCTTTGTTACAAAGTATACCTCTCTGGGGAGGAAAGGGGAGAGGGATATATTTGAAAAATGAAAGTGATGTAAAAACAAAAGCTATCAATTATTTTTTAAAAAGATTGTAAAAAGAATTGAAGAAACCAATATGTAAATTTGTTTTGTGGGACTACATATATATTTGCAATAGGTTTTGTTTTTCTTGCCTTCTCATTAGGAGAAAGGGGAGAATTTGGAACTGAAAAAAAAAGGCTCTGTGCTTTAAAAAAAATTTTTTTTAAAGAATTTATCAAGAGTACAGCATTTGGGAGATCACTTAGCCGCTCGAAGGACCCTAAAGGATTAGTTTGGGGAGCAAAAGAGCAAGGTCCTAGCTATGTTAAACAACATGGATCAGAGCCCAAGTGTGATTCTAGACAACAGGTAAAAGGAAGCAGCCAAAAGACTGATGTGTTGACCCTGATTCAATGTTTGCTGAACCACAACAAGGGTCATGTTGTGGGCAAAACTCAGTCAATTGGGGGGGACCAGGTGCCACATCTGATGGCCACAGTAGAGTGCAGGGACAGAGGATGGTAGGAACGGAGAAAAATCAGTTCCTGAAACAGCAAATTCAGTTCAGCTGGAGAACAGGATTTCCCTAGACAACCTCTTTATCACTCCCAACAGATCATTCGTGTTCCATGGGAAAGTTCCCTAGGCTGGGATCTGTTTCATAGGACCACACCTTCTTGTATTATTGTAAGTTGGAGGTGAGCTTGCTCCAGATTTCATATTCAGAAGAGCAGAAAGAAAAAATCTGGGCTTGTTTGTTAGCTGCTTGTGAGTTGCAACACACTCTGTCACTCCCTATTTTCTCTCGTCACACCTCTGCTATCAGCCTCTCTGGTATAAGAGCATAGGACATATAGAGACCAGAGTCAGTGTTCTAGCCTTCCAAAAGTGATCTCTCATTCCTTGAATTGTCTGATGGTATTTTGAATTAGTCCTTATGGTACTATATGGTACTAGACTTGTCTTTTGCTATTTTCACCTTGTGCAGTCTATCTTGCTTCTCTGCACATTATCTTTTAGATTATCAATTCCTTGAGGACAGGGGCCATATTGTTTTTCACCTGTGCATGGTCAAAAACAGTATTATTCATTGTAGTAGGATCTTAATAAATGTGTATGAGTGAAATATTTTTCATTAAAAATTTTCATTTTATTCCTATTTATTTCATATTTATTCATATTACTCAAGAGGCACACTCAACATGAGAATTCAGAACCCATTTCTCCAAAGAAGCAACTTCATTTAAAGAAGTAGATCAAGAATTTACCAAAAACTAACTGGACACTTTAAGTTGCCTATCAACTAGGGGTCAATTAGGAACAAGTGGCAAAGATGAGGAAAAGGACACAGGTATTATATAGCTTGAAAATTTCCAAAGTTCCAACAGACCAGAAATGACAATTCAAAATAATTGATAAGAAATGCTGCATCAACACTGGCCGAAAGATCTTTCCATACCAGAACCTCAAAACGTATTAATTTTATCAAGGACATTCACTACTAAACATTATGTATATCACCTCCTGGATAAAGATAAACTATTGGGGCAGCTAGGTAGTACAGTGACCGGCCCTGGAGGCAGGAGGACCTGAGTTCAAATCCAGCTTCAGAAGCTTGATAGCTTACTAGCTGTGTGACTTAGGGCAAGTCACTTAACCCCAATTGCCCTGCCTTCCCCCCTGCCAAAAAAAAAAAGGTAAACTATTGATCTGAAATTATAGGACCATCAATTAAATTCAACAACTATTTACTAAATGCCTATTACACTGAAGGCAGTTTGCTAGGCACCAGTGATGCAAAGATTTACAAAGCAACATATTCTCTTAATGCATTTACAATCTGATAGTTTATCACAACATAAACATGAATATGACAAAAGGTACAAAGTGAAAGTATTTAAGAAAATATTAAGGAATCACTTTCTACTGCAAGGACCAAGAAAGGCTTTTTGAAAGAAATGGCCCCCAAGTTGGGTCTTCAGGGCTAACAGTGTACCAGTTACCTGATAAGGCTATAGGTACAGTCTACTATTCTACCCAATACCTGCCAGTCATGGAGCAAGCTCATCAATATGTTCTGATGAAATAGATACCTGACCAATAACAGTAATTCCTGGCCATTTGGTATATAAACTCAAAGTTTTAATAACTTGGAACTTTCCAGGAAGAATAAATTCCTTCATAAAACCATAGGCTTAGAGCTGGAAGGGACCTCAACTATCTTCTAGTACAGTCCCCTCATTTTACAGATGAGAAACTGAGGCTCATACTGGTTAAATAATTTGCCTGAGATTTGCATGCCAAATGAGAGGGGATCATGGAAGTATGTACTGAACCTTAAGTTAGATAGTTATCTGTAACAGACAGTTTTGCTCTTTCTTAGATATGAATTTCAGAGGAAAGACCTAATCCTAAAGTGGAGTTACTCTTGGCTTTTGCTTGCCAAATATGATAGGTATAATTCAAGAGCTATAAAATTCTCCTGATCTAGGAGATGTTCTGGCCACTGAGTGCTAGCAGTCTGAAGATGATGTGGCTTGGATAGCCCTGAAAAGATGAGCGCAGAAGATAGGAACAAGGAGGAAAGCTTAGTCATTCAGTCAACAAGCATTTATTAAGCCACTATCATGTGCCAGGCACTGTGGGATACAGAGAAAGGCAAAAGACAGTCCCTGACCTCAAGGAACTCACAGTCTAATGTTCAACAAAGACTATAGGACAAGCAGCTAATTGCTACTCTGGGAACACTTAGATGAGACTTTGGGACTCCTAGAGCAAATTGACTAGTCCTCCTCAGATGATAGGGGAATGGCAGAACGATATGCCAAAAATGCAAGACCAGAAACATACCAAGGAAGTCTTCCTTCACGTCAGTCACAATTGGACCCGTCTAGCAAAGGCTATGAGACACAAGCACCATGGTTCAGTGAACAGAGAACATTGAATCTAAAGGTAGAGAATCTGAATTTAAATTCTACCTCTGCCATTGTATGCATCCCTGTATTAATTGTTATTTAGTTATGTTATATTATTTAATAATTAATTAAAGGCCTCTCTAGGTCTCATTTCCTCATATGTAAGATAAGAGGGTTGGATTAAATGATCTACAAGTTCCTTTTTAGCTCTTAAGCAGAAGGGAAGGTCTACTGGAAACCTTATTATGTTATTTCATTAAGTGCCATTACTTTAAGCTAATTGTATCCTTTGACTGACTAGAAGAAAAAGTCAACATATTAGTGGCAGCTTGTGAGATACTGTTGTGAATGGATGTGGACCTACAGAATGCCTAGAACCTTGGATGGCTATTCTGGGGGCCCTAAGTGGGAAAGGGGGATGCCACAGGGACTGCCTTCTTCAGGTACTGGGGTCGAATAGTAAAGATGGGTATTAGGCAAGGGGAGATCAAAAAGGGGTTGGGGACTAAAACTTTGCATATGTGTGATAATTAGTAGCCAGCTGGCTTTTAAAGCTCCCTGGTTTTATTCTACTCCCTAAGGTGCCTGGAAGCCCCTCTTTTGTGGTTATGACCTTATCTCTTCCAAATTTCATCTTTCCTATTAATAAAATGTCTTGCAAAGGACTTTTTTGATCCTTGTATTTGTATGCTGGCACATGCCTTACATATAGTAGGCACCTAATAAATATTTGTGGACTGATTGATAATCATTCCAGGAACATACGAGCCATCCATTTTGAGGGCAATAACAATCACTTACTATAGGAAATGAAGTTGGTATAGGTATAATTCAATTACAAGTGAGAGAATAACAAGTATATGCCATAGATAGTAACCAATTTTGAAGACTGTTTTTTCCTAGTTTGCTCATTCAGTAAAAATTAATCTTTCCAGCTCCACAAGTCCAGTCTTCCTTTTATTCAAGATTCTTTGATTTGGCTCCTTGAGAAGTATGTATCGTATTTTCCCTCCTTTACTTCAGCTCCTACTTTTTTGGCTGAGAAGTATGTGGTGCTTGGCATCAAACCTCCACTTTACCTTTTACTAGCTGCATGGCCTTGGGCCAGTTCCTTAAGCTCTTTAAGTTCCAACTTCCCCATCTTTAATGGGAGGATAACAGCACCTATTGCCCTGGGCTGTTGTGAGGATGAAATGAGATAATGAACATAATGAGATAAGGCACTTCATATAATGTATATAAAGCAATAGAAATGTGAGTTACTATTGAAAGAAGAAATTAGAAAGTAGGAGCTTGTTTTTGGAGGGAAGATGAGTTCAGCTGGGGATAAGATGAGTGAGATGACAAATCTTGAGTGGAAATGTTATATACACAGAGGGCGGTGCGGGACTAGATTTCATAGAGAGCCAGTTGGAGTTATGAATTTGAGAAGTGACAGCACAGAGGTGGTAGATGAAGTTGTGAGAGAGGAGCTATTCACCAAAACAAAAAGCATAAGAAAAAAGAAACAGAAGGTCAAGGACTGATCTCTGGGAGATTCTCAAATTTAAGGGCAGGAAGAGAATGGGGTACTAACAAAGGAGAACGTGCCAAAAGTAGGAGAAGTTCAGGCAACCGAAATGTCTAGGAAGCAAGGCACAAGAGCATTTCCAGAAGGAGGAAACGCTCGATAGTATCGAATGGTAAAGGAACACAAAAACGGGGAAAAAACATTACCTTGCAAAAAGTAGGAGTCAACAGACGTGGTGATTAGGAAATCAGTGGTGACCTTCAAAAATTCAGTTTCAGAAGAGCAGTATGAGACATTAATGGGGATAGAACTGTCATTTAAGAAGCTTGATGGTGAAAAGGAAAAAGACAAATAGGATGATAGCTAGAGGGAGCAGAAAGTTCAAATTAAGATTTTTTTCCCCTTGTGTTGGAAAAGTTTTGTGCTTGTTTGAAAGAAAGTGGGATGAAGCTATGAAGAACCTGAAAATGTTGGAAAGGAACAAATAGACTCTAGCATATAGGAAGAGGGGCTTAACCTTAGCAAGGAAGAAAGACATCAATACCTCTGAGAGTGGAATAATGACCGGCATTTATATAGTACTTTAGGGTTTGCAAAGCACTTTACAAGTATTATCTCATAAGATCTTTACAATTCTGGGAGGTGAATGCTATTATTATCCATATTTTACAGATGAGAAAACAGAGGCTGAGAGAGGTTAAGTAACTTGCCGAGTATTACAAGGCTAAATGTTTGAGGCAAGATTTGAACTCAGGTCTACCTGACTTTAGATCCAATACTTTATCCAGTGTTCTACCTAGCTACCTAGACTAAAACAAAAGTAAAAAGAATGGTAGATTAGACAGCTCATGCCAGTTGGCCTGGATGTTCTCAGTAAGGTAGGAAACTTACTTAATTGTTCAGAGTAAGGAACAAGGGTAGTATTCTGTCCCACATACTCACCCCAATTTTGTCATGATGTTATGGTTCCTCTGCCACCGATGATGAAAACATTATTATAGAATTGTTAACCTGCTCCGTTCTTCATCTATTTGATATCCTCCTGGCAGTTTCACTTAAGAATATTCCTGAGATGGGGGGCAGAGCCAAGATGGCAGCTGGAAAGCAGAGACTAGCATGAGCTCCCCACCAAGTCCCTCCAAAAACCTATAAAAATGGCTCTGAACCAATTCTAGAACTGCAGAACCCACAAAATAGCACAGGGAAGCAGGGCTCTAGCCCATGACAGCCTGGATGGTCTCTGGGTAAGGTCTATCCCACACGGAGCTGGGAGCAGAGGGGAGCAGAACTGAGCAGAGCAGAGCCCAGCGTGGGCAGAGTGTGCCCTAGCGCCATGAATCAGTGAGCTGCAGCAGTTACCAGACTTCTCAACCTACAAACACCAAGGACAACAGAGTAGGTTAGTGGGAAAAGCTGCTGGGGACAGAGAGTTTGCAGTTCAGCCACCACCCCAGGGGCAGGGGAGGTGGGGCAGCTTCAATATTACAGCTGCACTTGCTTCTGGCCCCACACCTACCTGGTGGGAGGAATTAAGTGGCAGATCAGAGCAGGAGTGAAGAGCCTGCTGAAGATCTAAGTCCAGTCCAGGTTGGGGGTTCTTAGGGAAGGAGAAGTGCTAGTGTGGCAGAGCTGGCACATCTCCCCAAGCTTGGAACATAGAACTCTTTAGTCTACAAGCAGTCATACCCCCTGAAAAACTCAAGGGTCTAGTGAGTTGGCTGGGAACATGGCCAGGCAGCAAAAATGCACCCAGATTCAGTCTCAGACTCTGGA
>CM053622.1:295114215-295131240 GCA_028646595.1 Phalanger gymnotis | reverse complement strand
CTGCAGTTTTTCCCACTAACCTTCTCTGTTGTCTTTGGTGTTTGTGGGTTGAGAAGTCTGGTAACTGCCACAGCTCACTGATTCAAGGTGCTAGGGCCTGTTCTGCCCAGGTCCTGTTCTGGTTGGTCCTGGTGCAGCCCACACTGGGCTCTGCTCCACTCCATTCCCAGCTCTATGTGCCATAGACCTTACCCAGACACCATCCAGGCTGTCCTGGGCTGGAGCCTGCTTCCCTCTGCTATTTTGTGGGTTCTGCCATTCTAGAATTTGTTCAGAGCCATTTTTATAGGTATTTGGAAGGTCCTGGGGGAAAGCCCTAGGCAAGTCCTTGCTTTCCAGCTGCCATCTTGGCTCTGCCCACTGTGGGCAGAATATTTCAACAAAATTTTCATTCAATTCTAGGTACTCTAGGTTGGATCTGGGCACGGGGACTCTGCCTGTAACCCATCAAAACAGGCTGGTGGTAATGGCAGTGTATATACTGAATTCTGAATCAAAGCCTCAGGCAATGCAAAATGTAAGCATTCCCAAGGTACCATAGAGAATGATGAGAACTTAGGATCATAAATCTAGAGCTGGGAAAGGATTCTGGGAAGATGGTAGAGTAGGTCAGAAAATTCCTATCTCTCCAGATTTCATCCACAAATAAGACAAAAGAGCACTTCGGGGTGAACATAGAGTGGTAATAATAAACAAGAGTACAGGCAGAACAGTGTTCCTCCTGGGACAACTGGAGAAGATCCAAGGTTTGGACCCTGTGAAGTTTAGACACCTGCAGGCTAGTTCCACTTAAAGAGCAAGTGGTGAGCCCTGAGGCTAGCTGGGTTAGCTTGTAGCCTCAGTCTCAGCCACTGGAATTTTCACCAGGACAGTGTGGGGAGTCAGGAATCTGAGCAGGGGAAGTCTGAGGGAAACTTTGCTGACAAGGGACCCCAGCTGTACTGCCAAGATGCAGCCCTCCCTGGGCAAGAAGGAACCTGTGAGTACAGAAGCAGTGGGGTAGAGATGAGGCTGGGTATGGGTACTTAAAGGAAGTGGAGTTCTTGATTTCAGTTCCAGGCCAAAAGGGAGAACTGAAGGAGGATCCCCCATACCCTAGGACTAGAGGAGACTACAATATTAAGGTGCTATAATTTTTTTTAGATGAGCAGGCAAAGGAATAAGAACCCAACCAGAGAAAGTTAGTATGAGGGTAAAGACCAGCATCAGAAGAGGATGTTGAAGCAAAAAAATCCCCTCCCACCCCAAGGAGTAATGTCAAATGGTCACTTACCCAAAAAGAATTTATAGAAGAACTTTAAAAAAGATTTCAAAAACCAAATGAGAGAGATAGAGAAATTTTTTTTAAAAATAAGAATAACCCAAGAAAAACAAAAAGATTGTGAAAAGAAAGTCGATTAATTAGAAAAAGAGATCCAGAATCTTAAGGAAGAAAACAACTCCTTGAAAATTAGAATTGGGCAAGGGGAAGCCAGCAAAGTTATAAGAGACTAAGAAATAACAAAACAAAATATAAAGAATAAAAAAATAGAAGACAAAGTGAAACATCTCATAAGTCAACTCATCTGGAGAACAGATCAAGAAGTGTAAACAAGAATAATTGGACTACCTGAAAGCTATGATAAAAAAAAGAATCTTGAAAAAATAATGTAAGAAATACTTAAAGAAAAATTGTCCTGAAGTATTAGAACAAGAGAGGAAAGTAGAAATAGAAAAATATCTACCAAGAGATCCCATAAGGAAAATCTGCTGGAGTATTATAGCTAGATTCAGAAACTCCCAGCTCAAGGAGAAAATATTACAAGCAACAAGAAAAAAAATAATTCAAATATGGCAGATCCACAATTTGAATCACGAAAGACCTAGCAGCCGCTACACTAAAAGTCCTCAGTTCTTGGAACACTATGTATTGAACAGCAAAAGAACTGGGGAAGTGGCCAAAAAATATCATAACCAGCAAAGTTAACCATAATTCTGAACAAAAAAATAGACATTCAGTGTATTGCCAGACTTTCAGGATTTTGTTGCAAAAAGACCTGAAATCGATAGAGAATTTGGCATACAAGATTCGAGAGAAATAGAAGGTGAACATCAAAGAATAATTACAAGGGACTCAATAGAGACTGTTTACTTTTTATATGAGGAAATGTAAGTCATATGTCTAAGATTGTTATCAGTAATTGGGCAGTTTGAAAGAAAGATTGGAGTAGAGCTGAGTAGGATGTGATACTAAAGAGTAAACTGCCTAGGAAAAAGTAAAAAAAAGAATAATTATCTTATACAAATGAGATGTGAGAGGAAGAACTGACACAGAGAAATTAGATGGGGGAGGAGAGCTGGTAGAACAATACACATATAGGCATAAAAGTCTTCTAAATTCAGAAAGAAATTAAAGGAGAAGGGTATAGGGAGGAAGAAGAGGATAAGGGAGGGATTTTTGGTTGGGGGATAGGTTAAGTAATAGGAGGGCAAGATAGCAAGGAGAAGTAAAGTAGAGGAGTCAGGAGGGATAGGAAATAAGAGATACACACAAACATAAAATAAAGATCAAGAGTAGAATTTATTAGGAAAAAAAGGCAAGAGTAGTAATCATGATCTCAGACAAAGTTAAAGCTAAAATGGATTTAATCAAAAGAGAAAAATAAGGAAACTATACTATATGTCAGACATATTAATCAATATTGTTTTAGACTATTGAAAATAACTAGACAGTATGGGGTTGGAATATTGTTGTGGTACAGGAGATGAGTTGATGGACTTAGAAAAATAAGGAAAGACTTGGACCTATGAAGAAAGACTTGTATTGTATAGTTATATACATATGAAGGTATGTGTCTGTATATGAGTATGATTATATATATCTAAGTATACGTAAGTGTATGTATATATGCGTATATCTATGTATATATATGTTTTATGCATATGTGTATATATATATGTATGTGTATATGTATATATGTTATGTATGTGTACATCTGTACTTAATTGTAGCCTTCTTGAGGGATGGGTGGGGAGGAAGGTGAAAAAAAGAACAAAGTAAAAAGTGCACAGCAGAGAACAAAGGAGACTCAGAAGGAAGCAAAGAAAAGATGAACAGCTCTGAACAAAATGTGTAGTGTTTATTATATAGGCCTTCTTGAAATGGAAATATATTGCTGTATGTTTTGAATCCTTTTTTTTCATTCTGCTGTGCACATGGCAATGCTTTTTTTCCTTTTCATATTTTGTATTTAAGTTATATATTTATTTTTCTTTTCTTATTGTATATTTAAGTATCAGTATTTAAGTTCAAGATAGATAGATAGATAGGTAGGTAGATAGATGGATAGATAGATCTAGAGCTGGAAGGTCATCTAGTTCAACCCCATTTAACAACCTCATTTAACAATCAAGGAAATTGGGGCCCAGGGAAATTAAACAACTTGTCCAAGGATTACAGGTAGTAAATATCAGAGGCTGGATTTGAAACCAAGTCATCCCCTGACCCCAAGACCAATACTCTTTCTACTGAACCACACTGATCTCCTACTTGTGAGGTACACAGTTCATTGGTGTTCCCTCACCTACATTCTCAGTAGTAGAGTCTTATGAGTCATTTATGAACCACCCCATCTATAGCCTCCATTGTCATTGGTATAGACCAGAGTTATACTAAGATCTGCACCCACTAAGGCAGGACATGGTCAGTTAAGTTAGTTAATAGATGCTTAGACCTGGAAGATTTAGTAGTGAAGAATTCTTCATTCTACTGGCTATGGCTAGTTGGCTGGTTTATGGCTAGCTAGGCTGCAACTAAGAATGCTAGGTAAAGATGGGGTCCTATGGCCAATTCTTCACTGTACTGTAGACCCTTTCTGTTTTTCCAGCAAGCCCTAGAATAAGCAATGTTTTTTAAGTTTGTTCCAGTTTCCCACAGTAAACACATTACGCCTCTTTCAACTGACTCATTCAATTATGGTACAGGTCCTGCCTATCTGCACTAATTTTTTTTCATTTCTAATGTGGGATATTCCTAATTTTGGGGACAGGTAAGATAATCAGGCTGAGTTTCCAAAGAACTATTATGAGAAGTATATGTCTATCCAGGCATATCATGAAAACAGTAGTAAAATAAATCAAAGATTATGGCAGATTTTTCTATGTGGTTATATTTTTAAAAATTAAATGTTCATATGTATTTAAATTAGCTAAGCATAATTTAATAACAGTATAGAATCAATTGTAGAATAATTTGCGTCCATATTAAATGGATTTATATATATTTATATGTATATATGTATGTATATATATGTGTATGTATATATATACATATATATATATATACATAATCTTAGAACATGATTTAAAGAAGCAAAAATACTTAGGTACTTCCCTCATTAATATTTAACTATTATCAATTTCTTTTTAAACCAAAATTTGTGGTTTTCCCCCTTTGGGGTTTAACAGAACACCACTTTATATCTCTCCCTGTATGTTTCTTAGATTTGGACCCTCCCACAACTTATCCATAAGACAAGTCCCTGCGACTTGCAACAACTTCCTGGTTGTCAGAACCACTGCAGTTGGTCTTCTATTTCATCTTAAAATGTCTTAGGAGAGAATCTCATTTGTGACTGTTTTCTGCTATTCTCAGAAATGGTTTTAGGTCGCCTTTCTAGAGCACTTGCTTAGAGTTCCTTTGTTTTTTTTTTCTTTTATTGCCAGAAGAAACACACCTACATAGATCCTATGTTTGCCAGCAGACTCCCTCATGATGATGCTTCAAATCATGAAGGAGCAATTTTCTCCAAATATATTTCTATTCTCTGACCTTTAAAACCACATTTGCCATCATACTAAACTTTAAAATAATGCTTATATTTATACTCATTGAACTGATGGTTCCCTTAAGTAGTTCTGTCAGGCTTCAGACTCAAAAGCCTATTTCTGATTCTTTTTCAGATACTTTTCTTTCTTTACTAAACAGTATATTTTAAAACCCATTAAAATGAAACACAGCAAGGTTTAATCCAGGGGTTTAAATACCCTTAATAAAAGGATTTGTTCTGTAAAATTTGGACTTGGTCAAGAGGCCACACCCAAGGACCTAGAGGGCTATTTGTGGCCTCGAGGCTTCAGGTTCCTCACCCCTGGAACAGATATATAAATGTAGTTGAGGTTTCGCCCCATGGAGCATACATAGAAATGAGCCTATAGGAGTCACCCGAGCTAGAGCTCTTTTGGAAATTTCTGAGGACTCCAGGACTATGTATAACTCAATGCTGAAGTGCCTTACATTTTGAAATGACAAAGTAATTCCCCCTTGTTGGTTATTGAGCAAGAATTGCCACTCACCAACTCAGTGGATCTTCAAAAGAAAGTGATCAGGGCAGAGTTAACATGGTCAATCGAAGGCAGCAACCAGACTGAACTCTCTCAACCTTCCCCTCCAAACGACTTTAAAGTAGCACCTCAATTCAAAATGTTGTAGCAGCAGAGTCAACAAAAGGTCAGGGTGAAATATTTTTCCAGACAAGAAAATTTAGGAGGTCTGTGACACTGGGGTAGAAGCCTGTCTGGAGTGTAGGTACAAAGTAGCAACACCAGTGGTGGGCTGTGGAGGCTGCAGCAGCAGCAGCAGCAGCAGGTTCTAGAGCTCTCAGTCCAGAGATGGTAAGAAGGTCAGGCAACTGGTCAGAAAGAGATTACAAGGGACCAGTTGCTGACACTAGTACAGTATAGCAAATCTATTGCCATACATAGTTCTGGATCACAGTTCCAGGTTGGAAAGGAGGGCTTATGGTCTGTCACAGAAGCCACGGTTGGAGTATCAAGGTAGAGAAGAGCGCTAGCACTTGTGGCTGCAGGAGAGCAAGAGCCCTGGTCACAAGTCGAGGACCAAGAGGAGAGCTAGTGCTTGTGGCTGCAAGGTAGCAGGGGCCCTTCCTTAGTAAAGACCAGAGTACAGACCAGGAGAGCAGAGACCACACTTTTAACAGGATCACACCATATTGGAAGCATCAAAAACTTCCAAACCCTCAGAACCAGCTCTGAAAAACAGCAGTATGAAAAAGCCTAAAGCTTACAACAGAGCACCAGGTTAACAGAGCCCAACTTTAACATAAAGTTCAAAGTCAAGAAATGCACTGGAAAAATGAACAAACAACAACACCAAAAGAGCTTGACCATGAAAAGCTTCCGTAGTGGCAAGGAAGAACAAGAAACAAACTCAGAAGAAGACAATAACATGAAAACATCTACAAGCAAAACTCCAAAGAAAAATGCTAATTGGATGTAGGCCCAAAAGAATTCCTGGAAGAGTTAAAAACAGAGATAAGAGTGATAGAGTGAAAAGTGGAGAAAGAAATAAGAGTGTTACAAGAAAATTATGAAAAGAGAATTAACAACTTTGTAAAAGAGGCACAAAAATACTGAAGAAAATAACACTTTGAAAACAGAATTGACTTAAATAGTAAAAGAGGCAGAAAAATTCACTGAAGAAACTCATTCCTTACAAATTAGAATTGAGCAAGCAGAAGCTAATGACTCCATGAGACATAAAGAAATAGTAAAACAAAGTCAAAGGAATGAAAAAATAGAAGAAAATATAAAATATCTCATAGAAAAATTGACCTGAGAAATAGATCAAGGAGAGATAATTTAAGAATCATTTGACTATCAGAAAGCCATGATCGAAGAAAAAGACTAGACATCATATTTCAAGAAATTATCAAGAACAACTGCCCCAATATCTTAGATCCAGAGGGTAAAATAGACATTGAAAGACTCTACCTCCTGAAATTCCAAAATGAAAACTCCCAGGAATATTAAAGCTAAATTCTAGAATCTCAGGTCAAGGAGAAAATATTGCAAGCAGTCAGAAAGAAGCAATTCAAATATCATCAAGCCATAGTCAGGATCACACAAAATTTTGCTGTTTACATGTTAAAGGAGTAGAGGACTTGGAACATGATATTCTGGAAGGCAAAGGAGCTAGGATTACAACCAAGAATAATCTACCCCCAAAAAATTGATTATAATCCTTCAGAGGAAAAAACAAATTTTAATGAAGTAAATAGAGGACTTTCAAGAATTCCTGATAAAAAGACCAGAGCTGAATAGAAATTTTGACTTTTAAATACAAGAAATACAAGAAAAGCATAAAAAAGTAAACATGAAAGAGAAATCATAAGAGACTCAATAGGGTTGAACTGTTTACATTCGTATCTGGGAAGGTTATACATGTAACTGCCAAGAACTTAATCATTATTAGAGCAGTTAAAAGGGGCTTACATAAACAGAGGGCATGGATGTGTGTTGATCATGTTAGAATTATCTCCAAAAAAAAAATGAAGGGGTAAGAAAGAGTGATGCATTGGGAGAAGGGAGAAGAGAGAGGTACAAGGGCAAAATTTTTCTCACATAAAGAGTCATGTAAGGAAGAGTTTTTATAGTGGAAGGTGAAAATGAGGGTAGGAGCATGCAATGCTTGAACCTCACTCCCATCAGAATTGGTTCAAAAAGGGAAGAATACACACTCAGTTGGGTATAGAAATCTATCTTACCTAATAGAGAAATAGGAGGGAAAAGGGGTAAGAAAAAGAGGAGATGATAAAAGGGAGGGAGGCTAAGGGAGGAAATGATTGGAACCAAAATAGACATTTGAGGAGGGACAGGATAAAAGAGAGAGAAGAAGAAACAGGAAAAAAATGGGATGGAAGGAAAACACACAGTTAATAATCATAACTGTGAATGTAAATGGGATGAGCTCAACCATAAAACAGAAGTAGATAGCAGAATAGATTTAGAAGCCAGAATTTTACAAAATGTTGTTTACAAGAGACACACTTGGTTAACATGATTAAAAGAGAGATAGAGAAAAACCAAATCACTAGTATTAAAAATGAAAAGGGTGAACATACCACTAATGAAGATGAAATCAAAGCAATAATAAGGCATTATTTTGCCCAATTATATGCCAATAAATTAACAATTTAAGTGAAATGGAAGAATATTTACAAAAATATAAACTGCTTAGATTAACAGAAGAGGAAATAGAATATCAAAATAAACCTATTTTAGAAAAAGAAATCAAACAGACCATAAATGAGCTTCCTAAGAAAAAGGCATCAGGACCAGATGTATTTACAAGTGAATTCTACCAAATATGTAAAGATTAACTAATTTTGATATTTAACAAATTATTTGTAATAATAGGCAAAGAAGGAGTTCTACAAAACTCCTTTTATGAAACAAGTATGGTACCAATACCTAAGCTAGGAAGAACAAAAACAGAGAAAGAAAGTTATAGACTAATTTGATTAATGAATATGGATGCAAAAATCCTAAAAACAAAACAACTAGATAGGAGGCTACAATAATATGTTATAAAAATTGTACATTGTGACCAAGTAGGATTTATACCAAGGATGGAGAGATGGTTTAACATAAGGAAAACTATTAACATAATTGATTATATTAATAACAAAAAGTAACAGAAATCATATGATTGTATCAAGAGATGCAAAATAAGCCTTTGATAAAATACAACATTCATTCCTATTAAAAACCCTTGAAAGTATAGGTATAAATGGATTTTTCCTTAAAATAATAAAAAAGCATCTATCTAAAACCATCAGCAAACATTATTTGTAATGGGGATAAGCTAGAAGCCTTCTCAATAAGATCAGGAGTGAAACAAGACTTCCCACTGTTACCAATATTATTCAATGTTGAATTAAAAATGCTAGCAATAGCAATAAAAGAAAAAAATTGAAGGAATCAGGATGGGCAATGAAGCAATAAAACAATCTCTTTTTGCAGATGATATGATAATATACTTGGAAAATCCCAAAGATTCAACTAAAAAATTAGTGGAAACAATTTTAGCAAAGTAACAGTATATAAAATAAACCCACATAATCACCAACAAAACCTTGCAAGAAGAGATAGTGAGAGATAGCCCATTTAACATAACCATAGATAGTATAAAATAACTGGTAGTATACCTATCAAAACAAACCCAGGAACTACATGAACATAATTATAAATACTTTTAATACAAATTAATTCAGATTTAGATAATTGGAAAAATATCTATTGTTTGTGGATAGGCAGAGCCAATATAATAAAAATAACAATTTTGCCTAAACTAATCTATGTATTCAATGCCATCCCGATTAAATTGCCCCCAAAAAACTATTTTCCTGAGCTGGAAAAAATAATAACAAAATTCATTTGGGAGAGCAAAAGGTCAGGAATATCAAAGGAATTAATGGAAAAAAAAGCAAAGCAAAGAGGTTTCTCTATACCAGATCTTCAACTATACTATAAGGCACTAGTTATGAAAACTCTCTGGTACTGGCTAAGAAATAGGGTAGATCAGTGTAACAGAATGGACATACAAATGATTATAATATCCTTGTGTTTGACAAATGTAAAAATTTAAAGCTTTAGGGGTAAGAATTCATTATTTAGTTAAAAATTGTTGGAAAAGGTAGAAAGCAGTTTGGCAGAAATTGGGCATAGACCAATATCTTACACTATAAGGTCAAGATAAGGCTAAAATGGATATATGACCTAGATATAAAGGGAGATCTCATAAGAAACTTAGAAGAACATGGAATATATAAGACTTATGGATAGAAGAACAATTGATGAATAAATAAGCGATAGAAAGCAGTGTGAGGCATAAAATGGATAACTTCAATTATATTAAAACATTTTTGTAAAAATAAAACCAACGTAGCCAAGATGAGAAAGAAAACAGAAAATTGGGAGAAAAATTTTATAGACAGTTTCTCAGATAAAGGTCTCATATCTCAAATATATAAAGAACTTTGTCAAATTTATAACAATACAAGTCATTCCCTAATTGATACATAGTCAAAGGGTGTGAACAGGCAGTTTTCAATTAAGAAATCAAAACCATATATAGTCATATGAAGAAATGCTCTAAATCACTATTGATTAGAGAAATGTAAATAAAAACAACTTTGAAATATCATCATATACCTATCAGATTGGCTAAAATGAAAGAAGGGGAAAGCAACAAATGCTGGAGGGGATATAGAAAAATTGGGACATTAATTCACTTTTGATCCAACTATTTTGGAGAACAATCTGGAATTATGCCCGGGAAGGATAAAACTGTATATATAAAACTTTGACCCAGCAATACCACTACTAGGTCTATTTCCCAAGGAGATTAGGGGAAAAAGAAAAGAGCTTATACATTCTAAAATATTTACAGCAGCTCTCTTTGTGATGGCAAAAAACTGGAAATTGAGGGGATGCCCATTAATTAGGGAATAACTGAACAAGTTGCAGTATATGCTTGTGATAGAATACTGTGGTGTTGTGGGAAATGATAAAGGGGCGATTTCGGGGGGACCTCTGTGAACTGATACAGAGTGAGGGGAGGAGAACCAGGAGATCATTGTGCACAGTAACAACAATGTTGTAATGATGATCAACTGTGAAAGACTTGGCTACTCTGATTAATAAAATGATCTAGGACAATGCCAACATAATTGCTATCTACCTCCAAGGAGAGAACTGATGAACTTTCAGTGCAAATCTAAGTATAATTTCCTCATATTTTTTCGCTTTTTTGTGATATGGCTAATATGGAAATATATTTTGCATGATTTCACATGTATAATTGATGTCATATTGTTTGCCTTCTCAATAAGTGAGGGAGGGGGCATGTGGGAAAGAGGAAGAGTATTTGGAACTCAGATTTTTAAGAGAAAAGAATATTTAACATAAATGTAATAAATTTGAAGCATAAAGCGAAAGGGAGTGACCCATTCTCTGCTTTCCCTTTTCTTACCATCTTCAGATCTTGCCAAGACTATTTGAGCCTCTCCCTGGAGGGATCTGAAATGGGTCTGGTGACCTTGTCTCATTCCAACCATGAAAGCACATAACAGCTAAAGTATATCTCTTTCCTGAGTCAGTCAGACTGGATCTCACAGACCTAGATGGGTCTTCTAATTTGTGTTTCTTTGCTTTATCATAGGTGACCAAGAGAGCAATCCTGAAATGACATTTATAGTCTTGTAAATTCCCTTTTGAGTATAAGAGGTCCAGAGATTCTGGGTTATTACCTGGTAGAGGAGGTGCTCTCTCAACATCCACTACTCCCTTCTTAGAAAAGACAGCCACCAATAGAATAATCTCAACCCCTGGCCTATTTTGCCAGAAAACATGGGGAATTGTTTGGATAATACAGAGAGAAGGCAAATGTAAAAGCCTATTCAGCAATTCCTCACACTGCATCTTATTTTGATGATTTCAGTATCAACCTCTCCCAGGAGAGTATAACAGCAGTTGTAAGTTATTATTGCTGCTTTAAGTTTTTCTGTCAATATGGGTTTCTGACTCTTTAGTGTTTAGCATTTCTTTTGTGTGTAGGAAATAAGTAGATGTCCTAATCTACATTGTACACTGAGTAACCTTTTATTCTCCTGTTTGGAAAGATACTAGGCACGATGATCCAAATCTAAGCTTTAGGTAATTCCTAGGGCTCTAGGATGGTGGCATAAAGAACCAGGGAGTTCTAGAAAAAGAGCCTGACCTTTTGGTGTTTCTCACTTGAGACCAAGCTTCCCTATGTCTGAACACAGTCCTAGTGTACTGGTCCAGAACTGAGAGAGAACCCTTAGTGGAGAAGGGAGGGAGCAGGAAGTGACCCAGACATTTGGATCAAGCAGTGATTGTTATTGTTAGGAAAGTAATTATTTTTACACCTACAGAGAAGTTATCCATCCTCCTTAGTCTGCCTGCCATATTTGACCCCATTTGGCCCTACTCCTTATATTTCTTTCCTGAGCTCCCATGAAATTTTAATTCCCTGGATATCCTCCTACCTCTCCAGCCATTTCTTCTCTGTATTCTTTTTCTCAACCGCTAATTGTAGCTACCCTTTAACTTTCTTTACTCTCCCTGCATTCATTGGCTTGGACAGTTTCCCTTCTCATGACTTCAAATGTCATTTGTCTGCTTATATATCCCATATATGTTCTCCAAAAATTATGATTCACAGAAGAAAGTATTACTTTCAGAGACTTCAATTCTGAGCACTATCTATTCTCTGAACAATATGATGAAATCAATTCATTTGGTGATACTATTGCTTTCCAGTCTCTGTCAGATGTGCACAAGCCAATTGCCCTTGGGTTTTAGAACAAGTTGATTGCATATGTATTATAAAGCATCAGGTTCCCATAAAATAAGCATTTTATGACTGATAATTTCATCACCCTAGTACTTTCAGAATTGCTACATGTTTGTTTACCTGTTGCCTAGAGTATAAAATAGCACATGGATTATAGATCTCCTAATGGTCTGAACCCCTCATTTTACAGATGGGGAAATTGAGGTCCAGAGACATTAAGTGACTCATCAAAGATCACACATGAAGTAAACTTCAGTGTCAGAATTTGAACCCAGGTCCTCTGACTCTGATGCCAGTTCTCATTCTACTATACATTTCCACTGACTGGTTCTATCATCTTTTGTCCCTTTGGTGAAGGATCATCTCAGAGCTATAAGAAAGAAAGAAACCCCCCTAAAGAAAGTGGGGTTATTCTAAGTGAGGCTATCAAAGATCTCATCCTAAGAAACTATTTTTTACTGTCTACCTCCTCTTCAGTAGCTCCATACCCAGTTATTCAGGATATGAAACATTACTACTTAAAGTGATGAGAAAGTCAATCTATTTTATAAGCTCTTCAATTTCATCATAACAAATATGCAATATTTAATGTTGTCTTTGCCAAGTTCTTTTCAAAACTGAACATTTAGGAAAGGTTGGAGAAAACTGGTGTCTTATTCTGGATGAAGTATTATTTTCTTCTTTTGGTTCTAATGATAAAAATGGTGTTGATGATAATGAAGAGTTTAGAGCAAAAGTTTTGGAGCGAATCCTTACATGAAAATACACTAAGGCAAACTCTTGAAATGGTGAGGGCTACACCCGAGGAACAAAAGATACAAGTGAGACAGAAGAGAGAACCGAACCGGATAAGGAGGAGCTGATAGTTCATTGTGTTATTGATGCAGAAATTGCATATGTGTGTGTGTGTGTGTGTGTGTGTGTGTGTGTGTGTTTCAAGTGGAGTAGGCAAGTCATAACTAGCATGGCGTCTCCATTAAAGAAAAAGTGCTGTCTCAAACTAAGTTACCCGGGAAAATCCATGAATTTGTCAACACCTCCTGTTTTTGCATAGTGTAGCGTGTTTGCCTGGCTTTCTTGATGCTGATTTCCCAGGCTTTGGATTTGTTAATTCTTTCTAACTCCTGTCTGGTTCATCCATGGTCTTTGGCTTGACCCAACACTTTGCTATTCCATTCTGTTTACTCTCTTGGATCTATATTGGGATCACTCCTTTCTCCCCCATTCTCTCTCTTAGATTTTGTAACTTCTTCAAAGTATTGAATTGTACAGAATAAGAAGTCATGAATAAGTAAGTTTTAATTCTTAATTCACAGCTCTGTATGTAACTCCCTTCTTCCCCTTCCCCAAATTTAGTCATTTTTTCACTTGTGTCTGATTCTTTGTGGCCTCATTTGGGATTTTCTTGGCAGAGATACTAGAGGAGTTTGCCATTTCCTTCTCTGGCTCATTTTATAGATGAGGAACTGAGGCAAACAGGTTTTAGTGACTTTCCCAGAGTCTGATAGCTAATAAATGTTTAAGGCCAGATTTGTACTCAGGAAGATGAGTCTTCCTGATCTTAGACCCAGCACTCTATCCATCATGCCACCTAACCCTAGGCTGTGGAAAGCCTCAGGCATTCATTGCTCAGGCAGCTCAGCATAAAGGACAACTCCAACAAGTACTTATTCAGCACCTACTGACAACAAAAGGCTCTGCTAGGCACCCAGGCTACAAAGACAAAAGCAAAACATATCCTGCCATCAAGGAGCTGATGTACAGCTAGAAGAAAACACTAAAAAGATAAGAGTACACATGATTATTTGAGGAGTAGAGAGCACCAACAACCAGAAGATGAGGAAAGACTTCCCATCAGAGGTCCCTCCCACCTGAGCTGAACCTTGATGAAAGCTGAGGAGTTTGAGAAGCCAACATGAGAAGGGTGTAAAGTCAGGGAGACTAGAGATGGAACACCAAGTTCAAGGGAAATCCCAGGAAGCCACTTTGGCTTGAACATTGATTCCTTGAAAGAGAGCAATGGGAAAAAATGCAAAAATGTAGGCTGGAACCAGATTGTGAATGAGTTTACGTGTCATTCCAAGAAATGTGTACTTTATGCTAGTGGTAACAGATCACTACCACTGCCTTTTGAACAGGAGATTAATGGGGGTAGACTTTTGCTTTACAAAGATTATTTTGGCAGGTATCAATGCCAAAGGATGAATTAGATCAGGATGGATCCATAGCAGTTTTAAATAAATGATGTGATCTGGAGGCATAATTGCAATAGGCTGGAAAGTAAAGGATGAATTAGAGAAGGAAGAGACTAGAAGGTGGGAATACAATGCAATGATCTGAGTGAGAGGTGATAAGGGACTGAACTAGGATGGTGGTCCTATGACTAGAGAGAAGAGGAGAGATGTGAAAGATGTTGTAGTACAGTCAATTAGACCTAGCAACTGATTGGACGTGGATGTTAAGGGAGAAGAAGTTGTTTTAGGTTTCCAACTTGAGAAACTGAAAGGGTAGTGGCATTAATAGAAGTTAAGAAATTTGGAAAGGAAAAGGCAATAAATTATGTGTTAGGAATGATGATTTTGAGATGTGTATGGGACCTTCGGCTAGAGATGCCCAACATGGAACTTGCGATGCAGGACTAGAAATCAGAAGAGAAACTATGTTTGGATATATAGATCTGGGAGTAATCTACATAGAGAGAATAACTGACTCCATGGAAACAGATGAATTCATCAAGAGAGAGGGTAGGCCGAGGGTGTTCACCATTAAAGTACAACATTGATGATGATCTAGCAAAAAAGAGTGATAAGGAATAGCCAGACAGGTATGACAAGAACAAGGAGAAGATAATGTGATGAAAGCTGGGGTAGGAGAGGGTTTTCAGAAGGAAGACATAGGTATCCATACCAAATGCCAAAAGGCTGAGAATGAGAGAAAGACATTGGCTCATTGGTAAACTGGGAGATGACGTCTTAAATGAGTATATTTATATTGTAATAGACTTAAAGTGAATAGGAAGTGTCAAAGTAGTAGAAATCAGTGTAGATGGCTCCTAGAGTTTGACTCTGAAAAGGAAAGATGTAGGATGATAACTTGAGGTGCTTATAAATCAAGTGAAGTATTTTTTTAAAGATAGGAAGAACTACCTATATTTCTAATAGGTAGGAAGAGTGCTTGTAGACAGAGATAGAAAATTGGAGTGGGGGAGAAGAAAAGGATGAGAGTAATTGAAATGCAAACACCTGAAGGAGACCAGAGAAGACGCAATTAGAGGCTTGACTAAAGTGGCTGGCCTTGACAAAAAGAAGGGTCACCTTTTCATCAAAGACTGGAGCAAAGATGGAGAGAATGGGGAATGGCAACAGTTATAAGATAGGTGAGAAAAGGAAGCTCACTGTGAACGGCCTCTATTTTCTTAATAAAGTGGGAAGTAGGGGCTTCTGCTTGGAAGGGGGGATGCAGAAGGCTTAAGGACAAAATCGAAATAGATATGAAATGGAGAGTTAATTAGGAAAGAATAAAAGGATTAACATGTATCAGTGAAAGGCTTATTAAGGTAAGATTAAAAAAAATCTTCAATGGACTCACTACATCTGTTATGTGACTTCTTCCAACTGTGTTTAGCAGCACTCCTCTGGGAGTGGAAAAAGTGGATGGGGGAGGTGGGGCGAGGCACCTACGATATTCCAGGGTTGAAGTTTAATAAGGCATAAAGACAAGGGGACTAAAGGATTCAAGAACTTTTGTTGTCTGTTTCCAGTAACTGGTCTCTTGCCTTGTAACAAATGCTTGCTTTCTACCCCAGTCCCAATATACGGGTTCCTGAGTTAGAGTTCTGCCTAGAACTCTCGTCCTCTGGACAATACTTTTCTTTTACCAACCCACCTAGGGATTCCTTTCCTGGCCCCTGATCCTTCTAGGGTTCCGGCCATCTGCCACTGGGCCTCCATGATCTTGCTTAAGCCTCTGCTTGAACCTTTCGCAGTTGGCCACTGCCAGTCACATCGCCACCTGCTTAGTCACCATCAGCCTAGTGTTGTACTTCCCTTGTGGTAATTGCTGGCCTATTTAGGTCTCCCTGTTAAATCTAATCCAACTTCCATTATACTCCAACCACAAAATTCTCAAATCAGAAGGGACCTCAGAAGCTATTTAGCATAAACTACCAACAATAAGAGTTCTTAATCTGGGGCCGTGAATATATACATCAATACATATACACACATGTATATATGTGTGTGTGTGTATGTGTGTGTGTGTGTATGGGCTAGAGAGACACTCACACATACACACACATCTGTAGTTTGGTTTCCTTTGTATCCTATAATCTCATGTATTTTGTTTTATGCATTTAAAAACATTATTCTGAAAAAGAGTCCCTAAGCTTTACCAGACTACCAATAGGGTCCATCACACACACACACACACATACACACACACACAAACAACCCCTGCGTAGAACACAGAATACAAGTCATCATCGAGGATTTGCTTGAAAACTGGGGGTGGGAGGGTGAGAAACCACTACCTCCTGTGTCACTCCTTTCCACTTTCACCTCCAATTACCAAAAAGGTTTTTCCTTATATTAAGTCTAAATTTGCCTCTTTGCAACTTCCACTAATTGCCTCCCTCAAGACAGCCTTTTAAAAACTTGAAAGCAACTACCATATCTTTCCTTAACTCTTTTCTTCTCCGGGACAAACATCTGAAAGTCCTTTTGCCCCATTCCTTCTATTCCCTAAGGGGTGGGGTAAATGGTAGAGCTGCCAGCTCATCTATCACTGGTCTGGCCTCACCTTACAATTGCACAAGTCACAAGCTACCCAAATATTGAAGTCTCATGAATCATACACATCATCTTTCC
>CM053622.1:295055035-295113715 GCA_028646595.1 Phalanger gymnotis | reverse complement strand
GGGGGGGGGGAGGAAATGGGGAGAAAATTTGTAATTCAAACGCCTGTGAAAATCAATGCTGAAAACCAAACATGTTAAAAATAAATTAAAATAAAAAAAGAAAAAAAAAGAGCTAAACAGAGGATTTTATATTTGATCCTGGCAATAATAAAGAGCCACTGGAATTTATTGGCTCAGTGAGTGACATGGCCAGACCTGATAGCTGAGAGGAGGATGTATGGAGTGAAGAGACATCAAACAGAAAGCTCTTACACATGTCCCGGGCTGAGGTGATGAGGGCCTGAACCAGGCTGGTGGCAGTGTCAGAGGAAATCCATGTGACATGTCTAAGAGTTATTATAAAGATAAAAATGATTGGACTTGGCAAATGATTGGATTTGGGAGGTGGGAGAGCGTGAAGCATTGAGGATGACACCTAAGTTGTAAACCTGAGTCACAGGGAGGATGGCGTCATCCTTGACAATGATAAGGGAGTTAGGAAGATGGGCAGTTTAGGAGAAAAAGATAATGATTTCAGTTTTGGACACATAGGGTTTAAGATGTCTGTGAGATGTCCATTTTAAGATGTTCTCTAGACAGCTACAGATGGCAGTCAGAAAAGATGTTTTGGACTGGACCAATATATCTGACAATCCTGGAAGTGATCATTGAATCTATGGGAGCTGATGACATCACTAAGCAAAATTAGAGCTTGTTATATGACTTCAGGAGCAGTGTTTTTTACCATACTCTCTAAAAAAAAGTCCAGAGGGAGTGATAGTAAAATTAATTATTTGGGAATGGTGGTATAAATAGACAACATAATTTAAAATGAAGAGAAGTAAAGAAAATAGGTGATTCTTTTTCTTCGAAGTTGATGCTATTTTCCATGTAAAAACCATTTCTGATCTTTGTGGCTGCCATCTATTGACCTTTAATACAGTGGTTTCCAAGCTCTAGGCTGTGGACACCTCAAGAGAACAGTTATTTGAAGTGGTCTCTGCTCACCAAGTATTGCTCTTTAGCATTGGCAAAACATACGGCATGAATAATAGGTTTTGTCATTTATTTATACCAAGTAGGAAACTTTTTTTCTGGCCTTTCAGAATGAAATATGACCTTTACTGCTGCTCCTTCTGTAATAGGTCACCTGAGTTGTTTATTGTTGGATTTCTTAAGGTGTCAAGTTTGTTTACTCATCAATCACAGACCACTTAAGAGTGTTCCTGAATCCCTTGTAGTTTTTTGTTATAAGGTATGTCTCTCTAGCCTTTCCTTGACCAAAGTTGTGTAGGACTACTCTATTGTTGAGGCACAGCTGACTCACAGCCCTGCCACTAGTCAGTGGTTTATGGATCCAAGGGGGTCAAATAGAGGGGAGTTGCCTGTTGCTGAGGCTCATAGTCCAGGCCCTGGCAAGGGCCCTAGTCACAGCATTGGTCAGTACTCATGGATCCAATAGGAAGGAATGAACCCCTTGTCTCTGAGGCACAGGATTAAGACCCACAGCCCTTGAATTAGAATCCTTAATCACACCACCACGCTCATTGGGATGTTGGTGTGGCTGCAGATGATCCTAGTTCCAATTTTGGTCAGCACTTCATGGATCTAGAGGGAGAGAGGAGACCTTGTTGAAATACCAGTTCCCTTAGCTCACAGGTCATGCTTATCAGGAGGTCTGTGTTGCTGCCTATCATGATATCTGTGCGTCTGACTGACTGTTGTCCCAGGTTTGGACAATGACTTGTGAGCTAAGAGAGGGGTATAGGTGAGGGGTTCCATCTGTTGATGAAGCATGAGGTTCACTGACCTGGGCCTTATAGCTGCCAGGACACCTGATCTCTACTTTGGTCAGCTGCTCATGAACTAAAGGAAGATACCTGTGGCTTAGGCTTGGCTCATTACCTATCTACCTGGTTCAGTTGGATTCTTTCAAGAAGGGACAACTTTAGGAATTGTTACAGGAAGCTTCATCATCAGTGTTGATGCCAGCACTCTTAGTCAGTGGGTAGGCCGCAGTAGTCCAGAGGCATGTGGCTCAATGGTATCTAAACAGGGAAGGCGAGTGGGGCAAAGCCCTGGGACAATCTTGTGCCAGGAACTGGTACATCCCTGTGGCATGGGGGAGCGGATATCCAGGCATTGGCTAGGAGTAGTCCAGAGCTTGTCTGTGATTACTCCACTGACTGGGGATCTGAGTGGAGTTTTTATAGGGATTTTTCTATGGCATTCCCCTGACCATCTGAACAGAAGTAAGGCATTCAGCCCTCATTTCTGACTGAGGAGAGGGCATTTCCTCCCAAGCATCTGAGTGGTGATAGGTCTTATCTCTAAATGCAGGGTAGATGAAAGACCACACAATGTTCCAACTTCAAACTATCTTGATAGTGATGGCTTTATGCCAAGGAACATGGCAAAGGATGGTGTATTAGAATACACAGTGGAGGGGGGCCCAGGCATGGGGTATTTCAGCAAGCTGGCTGGTAAAGTTCCACAGCAAAACTGTCACAAATCTGAGTAACAAGATGGACCCAAGTGACGAAAAGGAGTTTAAGAAACATCAAAGGATCATGTAGCTACTTATGTATTCCTGCTACAAGCTGTTTGGTTTTTTTTTTTCAATTATTGGATACTAATACTATCATTTGGAATCCAATAAATTTTTTTTAATTATAAAAAGGGCCCTCAAAAAATAGGAAGCACTAACTGTTGTAGGATACTTTTTAACCTTTTACAAGGACTTCATCACTTGATTGATTGTCTTCCTGTCTTTCCTGTTTCCTGTAATCATCCCTGTTTGACTTCAGTATTCATGTTTTATCATTATCCCATGGTCCTCTGTGAACTCCTCACCCATCCTCTCAAGCCCAGCCCAAATGCCACTGTCCTCACTTCCCCCTGTTAATAATTATTCTCTCCACCCCGTATTTGTATCTATTAGTATTCAGAAGTTATTAGGATCTAGAAAGGTAGAATAATAGGAGATTGTGGTCAGAGAAGAGATTTCTAAGTTTAACATCTTGTAGGTTGAGGAGTTTCTATAGATGATGAAGTCTAGGATGGGACAACGGGGGGAAGATCGTATAAGTAAAGAGAAGATGGATGTAAAAAGAGTTGAGAAGCTTGGGTATTAGGGTGGCAATAAAAATGAATATTGAAGCAAAGGTGGGAAGAATTCTTAGGAGACTGTGGTTGGTGAGGTGGTAATGAGAGCCTGGGCCAGGGTATTGGGTGTGGACTAGTGATACTAATAACTCACATTTAAGTAGGGCTTAGGAGACTTTAATATGTTTTTTTTCCACAGTAACCTTGTGAATGAAGTAGCTTATTATTAACTCCATTTTACAGATGAGTCTAAGGATCAAGGAAGCTAAATGACTTGTCTATCAATAAGCATTTATGTGCCAGGTACTGCCCTGGTAGCTAGGGATACAAAGACAAAGGGAAGTCCTTGCCCATGAGGAGCTTGTGTTCTAATGGAGGAGATAGCATGTGCACACATAGATACATACACACACATATGTGTACATACACAGAGTTAATTTAGGCCAGTTTGGGGAAGGAGAGCACTAGTTGCTTCAAGGAGGGGGAAAGGCTTTGAGACATGAGCAGTGACACTTGGGCAGAGCACTGAAGGACAACAGGGATTCCAAGAAGCTGAGATGGGAGGACCTGGGGTGTGTGTGTGTGTGTGTGTGTGTGTGTGTGTGTGTGTGTGTGTGTGTGTGTGTCTCTGCAGGTCTCTGTAGCTGGAGTTCAGAGTTTGAGGTGGGGAGTGAAGGATAAGACTAGAAACATAGGAAGGAAACAAGTTGTGAAGAGATCTAAATGTCAAGTAGAGGAGTTTATACTTGATTCTTTAGGCAATAGGGAGCCCCTGGGATTGTTGGGGGAGGGAGGCTGATGGGATGATCACTTCCCTATCTACTTAATCAAGTTCTATAGTTATTTGTTCACCTCTGGGTTTGATCTCCTTAATAGATAGCAAGTTCTTTGAGGGAAGGGACCGTATTGTTTTTAGTTTTTGTACACCTGGTGTCTCATTACATTGCTTTGTACATTGTAGCCCCTTAATAATGTGTGCTATTTGGTGTATCCGTTCAGGAGTGGCAGTGGGATGTGCTCGAGGCTTCTATGAAACAGGATGGATTGGGGAGAGTCAGGTTTCCATTAAAACAAATAGATGTCAGGAAATGTTGACAAACATTTAATAATGTATTGTAATAATGTAATGTAATATATGTCTTTAGTGGAATTTGGATTCAACAAGAAGTGGGGGGACAGGGAGAAAGTTTAAGATAAGAGTAAATTAGACAATTATAAGGGATTTGTACGGGGGATTGTGTTTATACTGAAGTTAAAGGATGGTAGTGAGTTGAAAAATAGAATAGGATCAGCAGTAATTGGCATGGTGTAATGGAAAGGGCATCAGATTTGGAGTCAGAGGACCTGGGGTCATCTACTATGGCTGCTTCCTACTTGCATGACCTTGGGCAAGCTGCCTGACCTTTGACCTCTTTGCCCCTCAGCTTCTTCATGTGTCAGATTGAGGGGAGAAGTTGGACTGGATGACATTTAAGGTCCCTTTTAACTCTAAATCTGTTATCCTATGATATGATGCTATTTACTGCCTTTGTGAAATTTTGACTTGTCACTTGAGTACTTCACTGGGCCTTGGTTTCTTGATGTGCAAGATGAAAGGGTTCCATTAGATTATGTCTCAGGTGCCTTCCATCAGTAAATCCTGAGTTGTTATGTTAGAGGCAAGGATGTGGTTGTGGAGAGGGAAAAGTGCTAATCAGTATGATCTTGTTTCAGAGAGAGCCAGAATAAACATCCAGGTACAGTTAGGAGCCTATGAACATGTGTGTTCAGGGAGGGATCATAGCTAAAAAGGACTTTGCCCTGACTTTCTTATTTTTCAGTTGAGGAAATTGTAGCCCAGAGAGATTAAGTGATTTACCTGAGATCACGCAGGGAATAAATGGCAGAGTCAGGATTTGAACCCAGATCTTCAGGCTCCAAATCTTGTTATCTTTCATTGCACTACACATTCAGGAAATGTTACCTGGAAGTCTCGCTTACAAATTCCTCTGGGCCTTATAGCCCAAAGATTATAGAATCTTATAATTGGAAGATTAGCTAGGTAGCATCTAGTTTAATCCACACCTGAATCCCATGCAGAAATGTACTTGTAATATCCATGACTAATGATCATCCAGTCTCTTTGTGAACAACACTTTAGGTGATAGGGAATTCTGTTTCTCATATTTATATTTATGAAGCAGCTTCTATTTTTGGTCACTCTAAGGATTAGGAATTTTAAGATGATCAGTTATGTTTAGAATTCTTTACTTGAGAAGGCAGGAAAACATATAAGACATTTTAGAAAGAATTTCACTACAATTTTTAAAATAACAAAGATCAGACACCTGGTGTTAACCCTCAGCTATCTGGGAAATTCATTCCTTAAGAATTCTAGACCACTAAAGTTTTACTATAATGTGTATCATAGAATCCTAGATTCTCAGAGTTGGAAGAGATGTCAGAGATCATCTTGTGCGACCAGTACCTGAAGAAGAATCTTCTCTGTAATATCCCCTACAAATATTCATTCAGAACTTTGTTCTTTTGCATTCTGTGAGAAGTAACTCTTAACCTCTTGAGGCAATCTGTCCCAATTTTGAACTGCTCTAATAATAGTCTTTTGTTGTATCTCCATTTCTAGTAATAAAGTTTAGAAATTACATTTATTATGTGTGATGTATAAAAAGTTAGAGAGATCTAATTTCTGGGTAATTAATCATTTTAAAAATTATGACTAGTGAATAATTAGTAAAATGATGGTCATTTGGCCATCTGTCCGAAACCAAAGACCCATCATGGTGACCTATTGATGCTTATGTGCCCTTGGAAGAGTGGGTATTCCTGACAGATGGCAATCAACTGTAATTGGTTAACAATTAAAGAGAAGAATGAATTTTATAATGAGAGGAAGACCTGTTCTAATGAGGGGGTAGGGATGTGACTTTGATTATGTCTTTCATAGTTATTACTACCCAGACCACCCAGAACCTGGGGCAATCTAGACAAAGGATCTATACTCCCCACCTCCAGCCCACCCTTTCACCCCCTCCAAGCCAGAGTAGAACACAATGGGCTTCCCCAGTTGAGTGGGGAATTAAAGATTAAAGATTATTAAAATTAAAGAGAATATTAAGTCCAATCTCATTATCAGCCCTATTCTTCAGAGGCTGATTTGACCTAGTAGCAAATGAGGAAATAGCAAGGGAAAAAAACCTTAGTCCTAATTCAATAATTGGTTGTTAATAGTTTTTCCTTAACTTTTTCTCTCTTAAGAAATCATAAAGAATGTGGTTGCCATATAAGTTTCTCTAAAATGGAGCATGACTTGGAGGAAAGCTGGCCGCTAAATGAGCTTGTGCTTCACAAAGTGTTCCCATATATTGTTTATATGAAAGACTGCTATCAAAGTGTTTAGAGTTAAACAGTTCTAGAATCGCGCATTAAAATGTTTTAATCCTAGGTTCACTAGTTAGTGTCATCTGGTAGAGGGCAGAATTCTGAATTGATGGACTGTTGTTAGAAAATTTTGATGTAAAGGTTAGGGAAGGTTGAAACATGGGCCAGGGCCCAAGGTCCAAGGCCCAAGGCCCAGGAAAGGAATTGCACAGAGAGTCCCTGGTGATTCAGGGACAGCATAAAGAAACTGCCCAAGCATGATAGGGAACAGAAGAAGATGCAGTTCTGGGGATAGATCTTTGCCTGTTTCACAGTTTTGTCTAAGGATAGGCTATGCTGAATATGAACAAAATGAGCAAAATGGCTAAAAGCAGGTTATCCATTTTGTTTCCTGGAGAACTTAAAAGTTGTCGAGACAAGCCCTTAGATGTTTGCTAAATGTTTAAAATAAAACAAGCTCTGAGTTTCAATTGACATAACGTAAACTACTACTGGTCCTCAGTCATCCGGACTCAGGAACCACATCTGCTACCCAAAGACCCTCATGACACTAGTCCAATACAGACATTAGAAGTGACTCCAGTCTTCAGGTCGCACAAGGCAGAGGCACATGAGGCTTGCGGGCTTTGTGCCAAGTCTCTGAGATGTAAACATCTAAATGGTTTGTTCAGAGTGTTTTAGAATTTGGAAGCCCTGGAAGAATGTTGATTAGAAATGGGCAGCAGCTTCTTGAGCAGATGGGAAGAGCAGCTCTGCAAGGCCTTAGTGAGGGAAGGGGAAAAAAACTGCCTCTACAGAAAATGAGCCCCTAGTACCCCTGCCTCATTTAGAACTTTCCAAAATATCCTGCCTTTGTATTTGTTTACTTTTAGAAGTCAGGAAGGCCATGGCATCTTCTGTAAAAAGATTCCTCACTGCAGACATGGTTGTCTAACAGTCAGAATGTTTTGAAGTGACTAACACTTCATAGCTTAGGCAAAGCAACAATGACTGTCTATGAATAAATGTGGATTATTTTTGAATATGTGTGACTCCTAAAGGGGAAGGCAGTATGGTAAGAAAGACATTCAGTTTTTCTTCTCTTGCATTTTTGTTTGGCCTGCCAACTTTTTCTCTCTCTAATTCTCTCTGCCTCTACCCCCACGCCCTACCTTTTTCTTATAGATGTGTTCTCAGAGTCTACTCTGGGATAGAATAGAAAGTACCTTGGGGTTTGAGGAGCAAGGGACCAGGTAATTTAAAGCCAGAGCAGACGGACTGTGAGTGTAAGCAGATGATTTGGGTAAAAAAAAATTACAGAACAGTCAATCAGAAAACACTCTTTAAACATTTATGTGCCAGGCTCTCAGCTATGATTACAAATATAAAAGTGGTCTAGATAATCAATCCCTGCCCACAAAGAACTTATATTCTTCTGGAGGTTGGCATGGTAACATTCATTTTTGTACATAGACTGTATGAAGTGAATCCAAAATGATTTTTCAGGGTAGGACAGGAACAATTTGTGAAATCTGCAAAGTCCTTTTGAAGGCCCCTTAAAGGCAACTAGGTGGTGCGGCTAGAAGCAGCTAGATAGGTCAGTGGATAGAATGCTGGGCCTGGAGTCATGAAGACCTAAGTTCAAATTAGCCTCAGATACTCTGAGGTTCCCAGCTGTGTGAACCTGGGCAAGTCACTTAACCTCTGTTTGCTTTAATCTACGAGAGAAGCAAATGGCAAACCATTCCAGTATCTTTGCCAAGAAAACCCCAGGAACAGTGTAGTCCACAGAGTCAGGGAGAGCGGAACACGACTGAACAACAACAGGTAGTGCAGTGGGTAGAGCACTGGGCCTAGAATCAGGAAGACCTGAGTTCAGATTTGACTTTAGTCCCTGGGTAGGTCTTTTAACCTCTCTCTGCCTTAGTTTTCTCAAATGTAAAATGAAGATAATATCTATCTCCCAAGGAAGTTGTAAGGCTCAAATGAGATGTTTGCAAAGTACTTAGCAATATGCCTGGCACATAGTAAGTGCTTAATAAATATTAGTTTCCTTCTTTCTTCCATTTTGAAAGAGACATCAATTGAACTGATCCTGAAAGAGAGCTTGGGGCTGTAAGAGGCTGGATGAGAAGGGAGAGCATTGCAGACATCAAAGACAGCTGAGAATCTTGTGTGTGGGAAACAGTACATTGGCCAGTGTGGCCAGATTATAGAGATCAGGAAAGGAAATAATGTGCAATCAATCTTTCTCCTTTAGCCCACCCGTTCTCATTACCTTTCTATTTTTACAGTGCTACAGTTATTCCAGTCACCTAGACTTGCAAACTTTGTGTCATTCTTGACTCTTCACTCTCACTCCACATAACCAATCACTTGCCAAGTTTTGCCATTTCTGCCTTCTTAACATCTCTTACCTTTATTCTGGGCTTAGGAACCATACCTGTCAGATCCACATGACACTAGTTTGACACTAGTCCAACACTGACATTAAAATCAGCTCCTCCAGTCTTTGAACGAGGCTGAGGCACATGAAGCGTGAGGGTTCTGTGCCAGGTCTCTGGTATGTAAACATGGCAATGATTTGTTCAGAGTGTTTTAGAAGAGTCTTGATTAGAAATGGGCGTTCACATGGCCACCACCCTAGTTCAGACCTTCGTGACCTTTCACCTAAACCAGAAATGTGAAAACACTCCTCCATCCTGCTGTGGCCCCAACCAGATTAAAATGTTAAAATATAATTGGGAAATATTTAACAAAATAAATAAAAATACAGTAAAACATACATAATATTAAATTTTAAAGTTAAGTCACTATGTGGCCTGCAGGGATCCTTGTGCACAGCTAAATGGCTCCCATTTCTATTTGAGTTTGACACCACTGAGTTAGACTGCTGCAGGAGCCTCCTGATAATTCTCCCTGCCCTCAAATCATTCTATCTTTCATACTGTAGGTCTATCTGTGTCATTCCCCTGCTCAAGAAGTTTCAGGGGCTCTGTATTACCCCATGGTAAAATACAAGTTTCTCAGTTTAGCATTTAAAGGTCTTCATGATCTTGGTAGTGGTTGTTGGTGGGGACCTTTTTCAGGGACCATTGGAGAACAAATTGTGCTTTTACAAGGCTGCTTCTTCCCAGGGGGAATGAGAGCTTTTCCTCTCAGCCAAACCTCTTAGAATGAAATAATTTATTTGTAATCTGTGATTTAGTGTTAACTTCTCCAGCAAACTCTTGTGCTGTTCTCCTCTACTCTGGAAACAAATAAGCCCTACGATGCCTTGTCACCCTCCTATACCATCTTTCCTCATTCCTTCCCTTTCTGTTTCCCCAGTGATGACCAGAGTGAGGAATCTTTTTTTTTTTCTTTCAAGGACCACAGAATAAGATTAGTATGGTACACATCCAAATAAAAGACAACTTATTTCAGTTTTTCTTTAGAGAAAAATATAAACTCACCAACTTTTAAAATTCAGAAATGGGAACATGATACTTTATTCAGTGACTACACTATGTAATTTGCAAAATGTGCCACTTCATGATTATGGCCTATGAAGAAAGACAGTACGATGAAAGTGGAAAAACAGAAATGTGAGTGTGGGGAAAGGTGGGAGGAGGGAAAAGTAAGGAAAAAAAGAGAGACTGGGAGAGGGCAGAGGTGAGTGTTAGTTTACCTAAATTCTTTGGTTATGGGCAAAGTGAGGGTTTTTTAAGGATGGAGAGATTTGAACACCAATCCAAATTTGCAGTCATCAGAGAAGGAGACAATAGAAGGGAACAGCTGAAGATTAGATCTTAGAATCATAGATCTAGAGTTGGAAAGAATCTCAGAGGCAATCAGAAATTAAATTGTCCCTAACTTCTAAGAGCTTATAAGAAGTGCAAAATGTATACAAAGTAATTTGGAGGGGAAAGTTTTAGGAAAGGCTTCATGTGGTATTTTAAGGAGATTAGATGAGAATACAATCAGTTGGTCAATAAACATTTATTAACCTCCCTCATTTTACAGATAAGGAGACTGAGGCCCAGAAAGGTTAACTAACTTGTACAAAGTTATATAACTAGTTGTCACAGGTGGGATTTGAATCAAGGTCCCCTGACTCCTGAGCCAGGGTTCCTTCCTAACAGAAAAAGAAGAGATGATTAAAGGGCTAGTCTTCAGGAGGGGATGGTCTCAAAAGGCACAAGTGGGAGGCTGCTGACAAAGAGAAGCATCACCTCTTTGGCAGAATTTGGACCAAAGGAGGAGAGAATTGGGGATGACAGAGAGACTTTGAGGTGTAGGCTAAGGGAAGATGGGGAGTTCAGAACATTCCATCTGTTTTCTCAGTAAAGTAAGAAGTGAGATTCGCTGACAAGAGGGAGAGATAAGGTGATGTAGGAGGCTTGAGAAGCAAAGGTTTTCATTAAACAAGCATTTTTTTCCTCTTAGTATTGTTTTATTTTTTCTAATTACTTGTAAAGATAATTTTCAGCATTCACTTTTATAAGATTTTGAGTTCCAGAATTTTTTCCTCCCTCTCTTCCTCCCCTCTCCTCTCCCCAAGACAGCACATAATCTGATATGAACTATATATGTACAATCATATTAAACATATTTCCACATTACTCATGTTGTAAAAGAAAAATCATAACAAAAGGGAAAAACCAAGAGAAAGAAAAAAACAAAGAGAAAATAATATGCTTCAATCTGCATGCAGACTTGCTCTGGATGTAGATAGCATTTTCCTTCATGAATCTTTTGGAGTTGTCATAGATCATTGCCTTGCTGAGAAGAGCTAAGTCTGTCAAAGTTGGTCATCGCACAGTGTTCTGGTTCTGCTCTCTTCACTCAGCTTCAGTTCATATAAGTCTTTTTATGTTCTTCTGAAGTCCTCCTGCTCATCATTTCTTATAGCACAGTAGTATTCCATTACATTCATATACCACAACTTGTTCAGCCATTCCCCAATTGATGGGCATCCCCTCAATTTCCAGTTCTTGGCCACAAAAATCGCTGCTATAAGTACTTTTGTACATGTGGGTTCTTTTCTCATTTTTATAGTCTCTTTGGGATACAGACCTAGTAGTGGTATTGCTGGGTCAAAGGGCTTTGTAACTCTTTGGGCATAGTTCCAATTTGCTCTCCAGAATGGTTGGATCACTT
Source organism: Phalanger gymnotis (assembly GCA_028646595.1). Classification (NCBI taxonomy): domain Eukaryota; kingdom Metazoa; phylum Chordata; class Mammalia; order Diprotodontia; family Phalangeridae; genus Phalanger; species Phalanger gymnotis. Next base: position 295,102,132 of record CM053622.1, on the reverse strand, counting down.
CATAACTCCATCAACAATGCATTCCAATTTTTCCACATCTTCTCCAACATTTATCATTTTCCTCTTTTGTCACATTAGACAGTCTGATAGGTGTGAGGTGGTACCTCAGAGTTTAAACAAGCATTTTAAAGCTTCTGTTGTGTACTAGGTACTATATTAAGTGCAGAGGATACAAAGACAGAAATGAAACTGTCCCTAACTTCAAGTAGCTTATAATCTTTGAGGTGAATATGTACACAGATGAGAAAATGCAAAATGTGTACAAAGTAATTTGGGTGGGGAGGGCAGTAAGCTTTGGAGGAAGGAGTTTTAGGAAAGGTTTCATGTAGTATTTTAAGAGGAGATTAGATGGGAATAGACTCAGTCTGTCAGTAAACATTTGTTAAGCAGCTACTGTGTGCAAGGCACTGTGCTAAGTGCTGGAGATACAAAAAGAAGCAAAAGGCAGTCCCTGCCCTTAAAGAACTTGCAATCTAGCTGGGCAAACATCAAGCAAACATATATGCCAACAAGCTATGTGCAGGATAAATAGGAAAAGATTAAGAGAGGGAGGGCACTAGGTTTAAGAGAGATTAGGAATGACCTGGAAGCCAGTAGGTGGCAATGAGATAGAAGAGGGACAGCCAGAGAAACTGCTCAGAGATGAAGTGTCTTATTTGTGGGTCAACAAGGAATCCAGACTCACTGGACTGAAGAGTATGTGATGGGCAGTAAGAAGACTAGAAAAGCAGGAGCGGGGTGGGTTATGAATGGCAAACAGAGCAGTTTGTATTTGCTCCTGGTGCTGATTTGGATCCACTGCGATTTCTTACTAGGGGAATTCCATGGTTGGATCAGCACTTTAAGAAAATCCCTGTTGTGGTTGGAGGAGGCAAAACTCAAGGCTGGCAGACCCACCCACTGGCTACTGTAGTAATCCAGGTAACAGGTGATAGGGTCTGCACCAGAATGGTGGCAGTGTAAGAGGAGAGAAGAGGATGTATTTGTGAGGTGTTGCAAAGGTGAGATTGGCAGGCCTGGTAACAGCTTGCATATGGGTTATTAGGGATAGTGAGGAGTCCAGGCTGACTCCTAGATTGGGAGCCCAAGAGACTGGACTGCATTGGCCTCTGTGGTAATAGGGCAGGTAGAAGTGGGGCTGACAGGGGGAACTAGGTGGGAGAAGATATAAGTAAGGAGACAAGGATGTATTGAATGTTAGAGAATGATTAGAGAGGAGTTAGTATTTTTAAGGGGTTTTATTTTATCCAAATACAGGTTATTAACTGATTTTTAAAAATTTATTTTTGCTACTTCAACAAATTCTTCTCTTTCTCTCCTTAAAAGCAGAGTATAAAGTATACATCAGTATACTTTAATATCATTAATATTTTGGTTATCTTATTTACATTTGAATGACTTGATTACATTAGGACAGTTTTCTCTCTACTCCCTTCCCCCTCACTCCCAAGCACTTACTCTCTTTAAGTAATTAAATGAGATTTATGCTTTGCATTTAGAAACCTTTGGGAACCAGAGAAAAATAGAATTATTTCCAAGGAATAAAACTTTTTTTTTAAGAGAAAGTTTCATCATCAGAAGGTTACACCGTGTGATAAATTTTTTCAGCTACAACAACTCACAGAAAGCAGAACTGACAACATTTTAAAAAAATATTTTGTTAATCCATCCTCATGTTGCCAGAAGGACTACTACACTAGAAAAGAGGAACAATTCTGTTTTCTTAACTCTGCATTTATACGGTTAAAAATTTAAATTCACAAGCATTAGATTGTGGTGTTAGGTCCTACCGATATTCATGTTGGGAATTCTCTGTTATTACTTACTGTAGCTTTAAGGAATTTCTGCATCTATGAACTTGGCATCTAGTAAATCACTCTCAATAGGAGACAGAGGTCTTCAGGTATGGCTGAATGCTCTGAGACTAGTCTGGTGGTTTCAACCCGGCACAGATATCCAGTGTTCATTTACCATAAGGAGTTTGTGTCAACTCTGGCAGTGAGCCTGAAGTCAGGAAAAACCTTGCATGGGGTAAAGGGTCACAGTGAACTGGAAAAAGAAAGTCAATATGGGGATGCCAAGCTTACAGGAGAGGGCTAGGACCATGGTGGTATGGCTATAAGGCTTCCAGAAAACAGGGGGACTTACTTGACAATCTAGAGCAGCAGGCAGAGGAGACAACATCCCAAAAAGCAGGACTAGCCTTAACCTTAGGAGATCCTCAGAGAGTCTGGGTAAGGGAGATTCACCCTGCTTAAGTTGTAAGAGAAGGGGATAAAAAAGTGAGAGAGGTGTCAGCTGCAGTAGAGCTTTTCTACCAAGGCCTATGAATTATGTAAAACAGATTTTAGGAAGGCTGAGACACCTAAGAGCTTTGCCAAAGCAGATCTTTTGGCTTGAAGGGTAAAGCTAGACAACATCCAGTTCAGACAGACTTAGACTGGCTGACTCCAAAGAAAAGGGCTGGAAGAAGACCTTAGTCAGGTGAGGGGGGTGGGGCAGGGAGGCAGGGGGAGGTGCAGGCTGGGGGAGACAGAACTAAGAAGATTTAATTTAAAGCCTACTTATTTGCATGTTATGCACCTCTGTAAATTTCTATAATTTCCTCTTCGTTAGTTTAATTCTCTATGTTTAGTTTTAGGTAAATAGATTGAGCATTTATTAAGCAATTATTATGTGCAGAGTGGCTTATTGGAGGAAAAGTCTGGAGAGGGGGTTGAGCCATGAGGGAAGTGAAACATGTCTGGGGACCTTCCCAAATTATTGGTCTGGGTAGACATTCACCACTCAGGAGAATGGGGAGAGGTTTTTCAGGGAATGAGGTTTTTCCAGAGTGGGAAGGAGGAGGAGGTAGAATCCAGAGAGTGATGAGAATAGTGAGTAAACTAAGTTTTAATTTTAGTTCTGAGTAATAAAAGCCCTAAAAAACACCTAAGTAAAGGGTTTTGTGCTGTTTGTTTGGGTTTTTTTTAGAAGTACAATAAGGAAAAGCTGTGTTCTCTCTCATAGGTTGAGCCAGGCTGAAGAAGAGAGGCCAAATACATTGAGAAACCAAGAGCGGATGCCAGCAAGTCAAGTACAGGGTCCTGCTGGTAGAAGAATGAGCTGGGTCACATGTGAGGGTATGCTAGTTATGTCAGGGCTAGAGATAAGGAGTGCCCCATACTTATAGCTTCCAGCGGGAGGCCTCCTGGCCTCTTGAAGTCAAGTTCCATCAGTCAGAGATGTTGTTTATCATTCTGCTGGTCCAGGCCTGTCTGCTAGTTTCTTCCCACTATTCATAGACAGGCACAGATCAACAGAACCCCATACAAGCGGCTCCTTTGCTCCTTGGAACCAGTCCTGAATAGGTAAATAAGGGAGAGATACTGATCTATACAATTGAGCAGTGCATGCAATATCCCAACACTGCAGGTGAAGGAGGGCCCCATTTCACATGATCTTACAATTTTTCCAGCTGTGGAGCATAACAGTATTTTTGTGCAATTAAAACCTGCCCCACCAAAGAAGAAGCAAGCAGCTGGACCACATAGCCAGCATCAGTTGTACCTGCCTCTGATTCATAGGGGGAGGGGTTGTTAGCTGAGATAAACATCTCAGTTGTGTGATTACAAACTGCTGCTTTTTCTCCACCCAGTTTCTACAGGTTTACCTTTTCCGTCCTAGTATCTCTGATATGCCCCTACTGTTATGTCATGGAAATGGGGAAGGGGAAGATGGGTGGGTTATCCTGTCTTATACTGAGCCTGTGTAGTATGTTTGCCATCTGTCCAGTGTCGTAGTGCTTGTGTATGATTGAGAAAGAAGGAAGGAAGCAAAAGAGGAGTTGGGGAACCCAGTATAGAAGGACTTGGCTCCTCAAACAAAGTCAAAAATCTTTTTGGATTACTCCAGAAAACTCCAGCAGCTGTCACAGCAAGCGCTTTAAATGTCTTGGCCTGGCAGCCACCATACAGTCAGCTTTTTCCAATATCGAAGGCTCCAGCTACACCAGGGAGCTGTCTGTAGTTGAAGCCCGTGAAGAAACCCAGCCTAGGTGGGGTCAGTGACTCAACAAACATTTATTTAGCATTTACTCTGTGAGGAGCTCTAGGGATACAAAGAAAGGCAAAAACAGGCCCTGCTCTCAGGGGTTCACATTCTGATGGGAAGGGCAGTGTGCTAATGTACATACATACCCGTCTGAGCTACGAACACAGAAGATAGATGCAGTGTAAATGGAAGGTAAATCTCAGAGGGAGAGCACTAGCTGTGGCGGATAAGGAGTGGCCTGTAGAAGGTGGGGTTTGAGCTGAATGTTGAAGCCAGGAGGCAGAAGTGAGGAGGGAGAGCCTCAAGCCATGCCATCGAGAATCGAAGCTGGAACTCAAAGGCCATATATGTAGAAGCTCCGCCCGAGTCACATTGGCAGCATACCTTTGTAGGGGAGCCACTTCCACATAGCAGGAGGCTCTTAGCCCCGGTTTTTTGAGCCAGTCTGATTCCTCCCTTTCTAGTGTATGCCTACCTATTTTTTCAGGTCTCATACATAAGTAATTGTCACTCGTCTGCGTATCACTAGATACAGAAGCCAGATCAAGATTAGCAAGCCCAGAGACTGTTTACTAGAATATTCTAACACCACTCACTACTTCCCAGCTCTTCTGTGTTTTTGCCTTTTGCTGCTTTTGGCACCTAGGTGGTATTAATTTTTATAGACTAATAACTACCTTATTAAACTAATTTAAGATGGGTTGTAAGTACTCAACAAAACAACTGAGTAAAAAGAAAGGCAGCAGATGCTTCTTTAAAAGGATAATTAGGAGGACAGATGACGGCAGCAAGACATTACAGTAATAGGAGGCAGCTGGAAGGCACTATAACAGCTCTATTTAGACTCGCAGAATGGTCGGCCTAGAAGAGATCTCAGAGTCAAATCCCCTCATTTTATAGATGGAGAAACAAAGACCTAGCAAGATTAACTGACACGTCCCAAGTCACACAGCTAGCTGTCAGCAGAATCAGAACTAGAGCTGGCTCCTTTCCTGTGCCATAGGATCTCATAGAATTCATAGATCTAGAGTTAAAAGGGACCTCACCAGACATCTATCAGAGGTAAAAACTGAGGTCCAGGAAGGTTAAGTGATTTGTCCAAGCCAACAGGTGGTAAGTGGAGGTGAGAGCTCAGACATCTTTAGGAGTTTTGGAATAAAATTGTTTTCATGTAAAAATACAATAGGATAGTTAGGACCTGGGTTTGAATTTACTTCCTTTGTAAGGAAAAAAAATAGCTGCCACATCCAACAACAAGGTTCATTATAAGTAATGTTTGACTAAAGATCGGCTTGACAGAAAAATGTGCTGCAGACAGAAGAAGCATTGGGGAGCATCGAGCTCATCTTCATTTTACGAATGAGGAAGCTGAGGTGGGGACAATTAAGTGACTCATTCCAGGTTGCAACAGCTGACCAGTGGCATAGTCAGGACTTAAATAAAGATGTCTTGCCTTCCAGTCCATGGTTCTCTCTAATTGGAAATGGCATGGTAGATAAGGAGCTGGCATTGGACTTGGAAAGACCTTCCTCTTCCAGATACTGTCTGTGATACCTGGGGCAAGTGATTGCCCTGGTGTCCCAGCTAAGTCTCTTAAGACTGCAGAGAAGGTACCTACTTGTATTAGTAAAAGGAATTTCATCATCTGGCAGTTCCCTAAGGAATGAGCTCCTCAGACCAGCCTCTACCATGTGATTAATCAGGATTATGGCTGCCTACTCCTTGACTGAGGTCCTCAGCCCTATGACAGGTCCCTGGCCTGCTTCTGACTCGACTTTCTCATCTGGGTAGCTTCTCTTCCTTAATAGCCAGCAGGAGGTCCAAATATTCTTCAGGACCCATGGCTTTCTTTAGACCTCAGCTCCTTCCAGAAGAACTAGTACATGGTATTTGTTTATTCTGTGTCAGGTTTGGGAAATTGATCCCCCTTGCATTTAAAAATCGTGTCCTCTGTATTTTCTTGGTCACTGAAAATTTGGGGCCGTCATTGTAAGATATGCAACTTGATTTATCACCCAATCAATACTGATATATAATTACACATTGAGAGCTAGAAAAGATGTCATTTAAGTGCCTCATTTTACGGGCTTGACAACCGAGGCCCCGAGAAGTTTAAATGAGCTGCCTCAGGTAATAGTCCTGAGGTGGCGTTCAAAGCCAGGCTCTCCATTTTCAGAAACAGTACTCTTTCCACCATACCATGCTGCTTCCTGTATTGATGGAAGTCTTTTCTTTTGTAGGGTAGGGGGGAGGGGAGGGAAAGAAAAAAAAGAAATTTATGTTATAGCTTTATTATATATTTAAAAGGAATAGCATTTTGTATATAATAGATTTGCAGTTTCACATACAATCACCTTTTTATTATACTGTGTTATGAAAATGCTTGTTTTATTCCATAAATTAAAAATAAAATAATTTTTTAAAAAATATGTGCTTAAATACTTTTAGGATCTGTAATTTTAGCAATTTGAGGACTCCATCCCTTGAAACAGATCATAACCCTTCCCTGATGTTCTGCATGAATTGCTTGGGGCCAAAAAAAAAATCATCCCCTGGCAGCCAGTCATCTGATGATGTGCCTCTTTGAACTTATCGAGGCTTGTCTTTGGACAGCAGATAGCAGCTATTGACAGGTCCAGTGGACAGACCCACAATGGATAGCTTCTTGAAGCCTTCAGCTTGGTAGGACCTCTGAGAGTTGGAGCTTGACTGACATGGCCTTTGAAAAGCAAGAGTCACTTCCACATTATAAGGCATTGGAGTAGGACTTTAGGGGAGGTAAGAATGTGCATTTACAAAAAACTATTAAAATACTCCATGTTGTTCTCTTGGCTGCTGTTTCTCTGACCTACCCCAGGTCCCAGCTTTGTCACTTGAGACATCCACCCTTCATATTCCTCTTAGGATAAAGGGAGACATATTTTTGTCTTTATTTTCCTGCACAATACATTCCTGTCCCTTTCTCTTTCTTGTCCCACCATGAGACTTAGCTTGAGCCAAAATGTCTTTAACCAAGAGAAGTGTAACGTTAGGCAATCCTTCCCCTCCTTCTGTGTCGGGTTGCAAGTCAGTGCCTCTTGGGCATCTCGGTAGCATTAGCGATTGTGTAAAAATAAGAAAATGAAAGCCATAAATCCTTTTTATTGCATCTAAGTCTTGAACATTTGAAAGTCCAGTGGCCAAAGGGGAGTTCCTCTTGCTGAGTAATTAATAAATGCGGTCATCTCCACTGGGGCCTCAGCAAGAGGGAAGGGAAACGCTGAGCATGTGGTGAAAGGGAGGTGGGGGGAGAAAAAACAACAAGGTTTGAGGCTTTCTCCTCTCTGCTGGTTTTTAGTCAGGATGTTGGTGTTGAGAAAATATAGCAAAAACATTGCTTTTTCTTTTTTCTTTTTTTGGTGGTAGATGAGAGAGAAGGTGAGTGAAAGAACAACTGTTCTAAAGAACAGTCACTAGTTTGACCTTTAGCAGTTGGGGCTGTGGGATGGAGGGGGGTGGTGAGAAGGGACGGGGGATGGGCAAGGTAAATATTAGCTCTGTGGGTCTGAGAACTGACTTCTCAAGGAACTGAATTCTCAACAGCCTTATGTGAGGTTGAGACAAAAGTGAATGAGGGAGGGAGAAACTGAGCCCTGGATGCTTCCCAGCAATCTTTCCCCTCTTGGTGATTTACCAGCTCACTCTGCACTGTGGTTTGGCCACCTACCTCAGGCCTTCACTCTGACCCTCCTCTTCCTCACCTCGGGCAGAGGCCTTTCTTGGAGCCAGGTCTGGCTTACTGTTATCACCGGCCTCTTTTAGCAGGGAAGATCTGCTTCTACAAAGCTACTCCACCTGACACTTCTACCAGGAGATGTCTTTTTTTCTGATTCTGCGGTGGTCCTAGAGTATGGCTGTCACTAACAAATCCTTTGCCACTTGTCTCCACATTGGGAAACACATCTTTTTAACTGAAATATTTAACTTTTTCAAAAATATTTTTGTTTACTCCATTAAATATTTTCCAGTTATGTTTTAAAATATTTTTAACATTCATCTTTAAATGTTCATCTTTAAAATTCATCTTTAAAAATTTTGAATTTCAAATTCTCTCCCTCCTTCTCGCTCCTTCTCTCCCCCTTGAGAACACAAGCCAAGCAATATGATATCAATTATACATGTGAAATCATGTAAAATGTGAAATATTTAAATTTTAATTAATATTTTCAATAAACATTTTTACATACTTAGTATGTGGATGCAAACCCATATCTTCTCTCACCTAGACTATTACAGCAAACCTTAATGGGACTCCTGGCTTCCAGTCTTTCTCTAATCTGTCCTCCAGACAGCTGCCACAGTCATTCTCCTCAAGCATGTCTGAACTTATCATTCCCCTATTCTGCAGCTATTATCAATTCCCCTGTTGCTCTGGGATAAAATAGAAGTTCTTCATAATCCAATCTCCCTTTCCAGACTTATTGGACCTTAGTTCCTTATATACATTCTACATTCCAGCCAAAATGATGTCTCTGCTATTCCCCAAACTTGTCATTCCATCTCCCAGCTTGATGTTTTTGCAGGTGCTGTCTCTCAAGCCTGGATGGCCCCCCTTTTCGCCCCTGTCTTATAGGACTTGCCTCTTGTGCCACCTTCTCTAGGAATAACTTCCTGGTCCCCTAAGTTAGTGTTCTGTCCTGCCTCGTATACTTATCTTTTTAGGTGTTATATTCTCTTAATGTAGGGGTTATTAAGCTGGAGTCTGTTGTTCCTCAGAGGGTCTTTGGATATAATTTAGGGGTTCCTGAATATAAGCTACCTGAAGGCAGGGATTGTTTTTTTGTTTTATCTTTGTAGCCCTAGCATGGCTCTCCACACGTAGTAGGTGTTTAATAAATGCTTATTGTATTGGAAATATTGAAGTGCCATGCTAGGTACTAGGATAACATTTAGAAATGTAGCTTCTGCTCTAGAATCTAAGTGGAGATGGCAATATGACATTTACACAGGTAAGTATGGCACAGGGTTGAATGTGATAAGACATACTCTAGGGATATTTGAAGAGGGAGACATTGATTTTAGGTAGGTGGATCAGGGAAGGTTTATCGGAAGAGGGAGCCCCTGAGCTGGGCTTTAAAGGAAGAGGTATTTATGTCAGCAAGCATTTATTAAGTACCTACTATGTACCAGGCAAAGAGGATACAAAGATAAAAGTGAAAACAGCCCTCAAGGAGCTTTCCTTCTTGGGGTGAAAGGCATATACACAGAGAAGTAAAGACAGTCTGTCACCAAGCATTTACTAAGTGCTTACTCTATGTGTCAGGCACTATGCTAAGTGGTTGTAATACAAAGAAAAGTAAAAGACAGTTGCTCTTTTCAGGATTACAGTCTAATGGGGGAGACAACATGCAAACCACTATGTACAAACAAGATAAAGGGAGGATAAATTGGAGATAATCAACTGGGGAGACACAAGCATTAAGGGAATTGGGAAAGGCTTATTGGGAAGATAACATTTTAACTGAGATTTGAAGAAATCCAAGAGATAGAGGTTAGAAGGGAGAGACTTCTAGGTATGGGTGACAGCAGGAGAAAATGCCTAGAGTCAGGAGATGGAGTGTCTAGTGGAGAGGTTCCCAAAATGGGTGATACTGCCCCCTGGAGGCGGGGTAGTTTGATCCAGGGGGTGGTAGTAGCCTTGGGTGTAATGGGAGAAGTATGGAGTAAAAATAAGGGGACAGGAAAGAACAGAAGAAAATTTTGAAAAACCTTTCGTACATGTTGCATCTGTTGTGTAACAGAGTTAAAGTCGTAGTTACATTATTTTCCAAATAAACACACAGTGTGAATTAGAACTGATCAGTGGTCAAGTCCACCGACAGGTATTAACAAGCAAGTGTTGGCAGGAGAGAGTGTCTGGAATTGTCAGGAAGTCCAGCATGTGTCGGCAGGAATACATTACTATAGGGTTACTATAGGTGCTCTATGCAGTACAATACTATAGGGTTACATGATGCAATATTGCATCCTCCAAATTTCAGTGTAAGAAAAACCCCACAAATTTACAACATATTATTAAATTTAAGATGTGTCATTTTAAAAGTTTATATATATATATATATATTTTGAAATGATACAAATTTCAGAAAAACCGTTAAAGGGTTAAAGAAAGTAGATTTCTGGGGGGAGGGGGCACTAGGCCAAATAAGTTTGGGAACCTGTAGTCTAGTGTTAAGAACAGTAAGGAGGCCTGTGTCATTGGATTTCAGAGTAAGGAGTGTAAGAAATACAAAGACTGGAAGGGTAGGAAGGGGCCAGTTTGTGGAAAGCTTTAGAAGCTAAACAGAAGATTTTATATTTTGAACCTGGAGGCAATAGGGAGCCACTAGAGTTGATTGAATGGGGGGTGAGGAGGTGGGGTTGGTACAGTCAAACTTGCTCCTGAGGAATTTTCAGCTTGATAGCTGAGTGGAGGATAAGCTGGCACGAGAAGAGACTTGAGCCAGGAAACCAACCAGTAAGCTCTTGCAGGAGTCCAGGCATGAGACAAGGGCCTAGACCTGAGTGGCAGCAGTATCAGAAGGGATGAGGGAATGTATTCCAGACAAACAGTAAAAGCAGAAATGATAAGACTTGGCAACTGATTATAAGTGGGAGAGAGACAGAGAGAGGCGACAAAGATGATGACAGCAAGATTGTAAGCCTGGGTGATTAGAAGGATGGTGAGAGCTTCCACAGGAATAGAAAAGCTGGAAAGAGAGGAGGGTTTAGGGGAAAGATAATGAGTTCAATGTTGGACATGCTGAGTTTAATACATTGATAGAACATCCAGTTCAAGATGCCAGATAGATTGTTGGAGATGTGAGACTGGAGGTCAGAAGAGAGGTTAGGGCAGAACGAATTTGAGAATCATCTGCATATCGATGATAGTTGAAGCCACAGGAGCTGATGAGACGGACCATCGGGCCTCGGGGGCACCCACAGTAACCCAGTTTGACCTGGAGGAAGATCCAGCAGAAGGGCAGTCTGACAGGCAGGAGAACCAGGAGAGAAATCTAGAGAGAGAAGAGTGAAGGTCAGAGGCAGCAGAGAGGTCAAGAAAGTTGAGGATTGAGAAAAGGCCATTAGATTTTGACGATTAATTGATCATTGGTAACTTTGAAGAGAGCAATTTCAGATGAAGGATCAAGTTAGAGACTAGATCAAAGATGGTTAAGATAAGAGGGATAGTGAAGGGAGTGGAGGTATCAACTGTAGACAAGTTTTCAAGAAATTTAGCCAGAGAAGAGACAGAGAATGATAGCTAGCCGGATTGCAAGTGAGGTTTTTAAAGATAAGGGAGATATGGACATGTTTGTAAGCAGCGGGACAGCTGGTGGGTGTATCCTGTTCTGTTAGTCTTTCTTTGCTCTTGTCTTAATAAAAGTGTTAATAAAAAATTTGGTTCTCTTTGGACAACTCTGAATCTAATCTCTTTGATTGTATGAAATACGATTGATTCTGTTTCTTAGCTTTGTGTAGACCCAGCTTAGCTCTTGCTAGCATCTTGTTTGAAGAGAGAACAGTTCATCTATGGATCTTGTCCTGCTTGAGCCCTATTTGATTTTATCTTGGGTCTGGGTTGTTTTTTTGTTGTTTTTGTTTTTAGCTCTGCTATCTCCTAGTCAGAGAATTTTAAAATCCTTGAGCTGGATGGGATCTGAGAAATCATCTATTCATATCGGGTCATCTCATCAACAAGTGAAAAAGTTGAAGCCAAGAAAGATTAAGTAACTTGTCTGGCAGTGTGACCTTGAGCAAATCATTTAACTTCTCGGCCTCAGTTTCTCATCTGCAAAGTGAGGATAATAACTAGCGCTTAGTATGCTGTTGTGAAGATCAAGTGGGATATATGCTTTGCAAACCTTAAAGCATGTGATAGTGGTCATTTTATTAATCTCCAGTGTCACATGGTAAGTTAGTGGTAGAGCCAGGACTACCAGGTGATCTGGGTTATCCCTAAATCCTATATCCTAAATCATTTTGCATTAATCCTAGTTATTTATTTTTAATGGAATTCAAGGTTTTTGTTTTTATTTTTGTTTTTTACCAAATGGCCAATATTAATCATGCTCACTACTAGTTTTAAATGTTAGTTCTTAAGTGGTGTCAGTGTTCTTTTTTCCCTTACTTGTCATTCAACACGTAGGCTCATCTACCAAAACATCCCCTAGATTTAGGTACTGCTTTGATCCATCAAATACTTCACCCAGATGTTGTCTCTTTTTGTTACCAGCTGATGGAGCTGACTCTCCCAGTCTAAAACTCCCTTTCCAGTTCCTCTTCTAGTCTGCTAAGCCTGGCAGTTTCTTTTGTTTTCTGCTTGACACCTCATGAATTGATTACTTTCTTCTCCGGTAGTTCTTCCTCTCTCTATTTCCATGTGGAGAATTGACTCCTTCATTCCACTTTTGGGTTGCCAGTGTGGTTTCCACTGGAATCCTTTCAAAAGGCTACTTCATTACATTTTAATTGTAGGGTATCATTAAATATGCATCATCCCAGAAAAACAGGTTACTTCCATCAAGGTAAGAGGTGATCTTTGGCTATACTTTGCCACTTATTTTCAGACTTCACTAATAAGAGTCCATCTGGTGTGAGCTACCTCATCTCTTCAACATATTTCTGTCTCTATAACAATTTTGTTTTTCTTTCTCATCTCAGAAATAATTTGCCCTTCTCCTAGAATGTTAACCCCTCCACTTATACTGTAGGTTCCATACCTTACTAATTACTTGTTTCTATATTTATCCCATGCTACTTTAATAGCATCTTCAATTTATTGTCTCCTTCGCCTCTGCTTTCTAGTATATTCAAGTCTCCCTCATGTTGAAAAACTTTCTTTTGATATAGCTCTCCTGTTTCTTTCCGTTCTCTCTGCTAGATAGACTTCATGAACGTTTACTTATTCTCTACCTATTTTCTCAGTTTTCCTTCTTAAGCCCCTGTTACTGGTCTTTGACTCTTCTCTTGAAACTGCTCTTAAAAAATCTCATTAATGCAGAGGTTCTAACCTTTTTTTTATGTCCCTACCATTGTCAGTTTGAGGAAACCTGTCAACCACTTCTTGAGTATTTTAAAATACATGATATAAAATATGTACAGTTGCAAAAACCCCCAATTATATTGAAATAAAATAATCAAAATAGAGTGTCAGATCAGTGGAACAGATTAGGTATACAATACGTTGTAGTAAATGACCATAGTAATTTAGTGTTTGATAAACCCAAAGATCCAAGCTTTTGGGACAAAAACTGCTAAGAAAACTGGAAAATGGCATGGCAGAAACTAGGTATAGACCAACCTCCTACTCTGTATACCAAGATAAAGTCAAAATGGGTACATGATTTATACATAAAGGATGATGCCATAAGCAAATTAGGGGAAGCATGGAATCGTATACCTGTCAGATCTATGGATAAGGGAAGAATTTAGAACCAAACAAGATAATAGAATTGCAAAATATGAATGCATAATTTTGATTATATTAAAATAAAAAGGTTTTGCACAAACAAAACCAAGGCAACCAGAATTAGAAAGGAAAGCAGAAAACTGGGGAAAAAATTTTACAGCATATGTCTCTGATAAAGGCCTCATTTCTAAAATATATAGAGAACTGAGTCAAATTTATAAGGATACAAGTCATTCCCCAACTGATAAATGGTCAAAGGATATGAACAAGCAGTTTTCAGACAAAGAAATCAAAGCTGTCTATAGGCATATGAAAAAAATGTCATAATCACTATTGATTAGAGAAATGCAAATTAAAACAGCTCTGTGGTACTACCTCGTACCTATCAGATTGGCTAATATGATAGAATAGGAAAATGATAAATGTTGGAAGGGGATATGGGAAAACTGGGACACTAATGCACTGCTGGTGAAGTTGTAAACTGATCCAACCATTCTGGAGGGCAATTTGGAACTATACCCAAAGGGCCATAAAAGTATGCATAACCCAGCAATACTACTATTAGAGCTGTATCTCAAAGAGATCTTTTAAAAAAGGAAAAAGACCTATTTTTACAGAATATTTATAGCAGCTCTTTTTGTGGTGGCAAAGAATTGGAAATTGAAGGAATGCCCGTCAATTGGAGAGTGGCTAAACAAGTTGTGGTAAAAGATTGTAATGGAATATTATTGTGCTACAAGAAGTGACAAGCAGGATGATTTCTGAAAAATCTGGAAAGATTTACATAATCAGATGCAGAATCAAGTGAGCAGAACCAGAAGAATGTTGTACACAGTAGCAGCAATATTGTATGATGGACAACTGTGAATGACTTAGCTATTCTCAGCAGCACAGTGATCCAAGACAGTCCCAAAGGATTTATGATAAAAATGCTGTCCACCTCCAGAGAAAGAACTGATGGTGTCTGAATACAGTCCAAAGCATACTATTTTTCACTTTTTCTTTAGTTTGAGTTTTCTTCCACAAAATGGCTAATATGGAAATATGTTTTACATGATTGCACGTGTATAACCCATACATATTGCTTACTGTCTCAAGGAAGGGGGGGAGAGGAGGGGTGTAGGTATAAAATTTGGAACTAAAAACTTTTTTAAAAGAATGTTAAAAACTATTTAAAAGAATGTAATGGGGGAAAAATAAGATATTAAAAAAATACAAATACTCACAGTCTGAAAGATGCAAAACCTGCAAAAAAAAGACAAAATACCGTCATCAACATTTTTTGGTTTTTCTTTTTTCTTTTTTCCCCACCAAATAGTATTTTACTTTTTCCAATTACATGTAAAGGTAATTTTCAACATTATCAACATATTTTTAAAACAAGTTCACAGATCCCAAATTAAGAATCTCTGTACTGGTGGAGCCCTTTTTGCCAAATGTAGTGGCCTTTTCTAAGTTCTCCTTTTCCTTGAATTCTTAGCAGCTTTTGACTCCATAGGGTACCTTTTCCTTTTTCAAAATTCTCCTCCCTTGCTTTTTGTGATGCTGACATTTTCTGCTTCTCTTCCCTCTGAAACCATTTTTTTTTCTCACTTTTGTTGACTTTCTCTTTCCTCTGTTTCCTTGCTGTGGGTTTTCTCAAAAATTCAGAACCTGTGATTTTCTCTGTATTCCCTCCTATAGCAAGCTAAGCTGGTTTTACCACATAACTATCACCTCTATGCTAATGATTCTCAAATACAGGTAACTATTTTCAGCCCTGATATTTCACTCAAATCCCAGTCTCAAATCTCTACTTGCTTGTATGACCTCTTCCATCACTTTAAATTCAACATTTTAGCACATTCTGGCCACTCCCAGAGGTGACCTCTTCCAAATTCACTGTTTTTACCAGTGTACCACTTTTCTTACAGAGAGTAGGTTCAGAACAGTAACCATCTTTGACTCTTTCTTCCTCTTAATCCTCTACATCAAGGCTTCTTTTCCTTCTTTTGTGTGTCATGGACCCCTGTGGCAATCCTAATTAAGTTTTTAAATAATTGAAGGAAATGCTAAGTTTCAGTTAGAGGTTAATGAAAATAAAGATGTATTTTTCCCATGGATCCCCCTAAAATCTGTCTGTAGACCTCAGCTTAAGAACCCCTGCTTTAGATCCATTTAGCCAATAAAGGCTAACAATTCTTCTTTCTAAAATGGTTTCTCATATTTATCTCTTTTATTTTTCATTCTGACTGCCATCATCCTAGTCCAGGCCCTCATTACTTCACCTCTAGTGTTTTGCAGTAGCCTGCTAACTTATCTCCCTGACACCATTCTTTCCCTTCAGTAGAGCCTAAATGTAATTGTCAGATTAATTTTAGAAAATCAACTTAGGGCTTTCCTCGGCTCAGAAGTCTCTAGCTCCCTTTTACCTACAGTACCAAGTCCAGATTCCTCAGTTTGACATCCCAAACTCTCCACAATCTAGCCTAATGCTGTCTATTCAGCCTTTCCTCAGTGCTTAACTGCTTTTTTTTCTTTGTAAAATGATCATCTGGAAATAATAGTCAGTCTTAGGTTCTGCATTTTGAGTCCTGAGGGCTGAAGCCATCACAGAGTCAGGCCATCTGTGTCATTCAGTCTTGATGAAACCAGGTAGTGATTCTAGGGCCAAGGTATGTAATTTGAATAATCCAAGGCAATTCATGGATTAGAGTCATGAGCAGAAGGGAATTTTGCAATGTTTCGAAGTCTTTTGTGTAAAATAGCATCAGAAATAGCATGAAATGGCTTCCAAGCATCAAGTCCTGTCCTTGAGGGACAGTTGCATTGAGGACTTACCTCCTTCTTGTGTAGAAGCCCCCACCAGTTTGGCCTTGCCCTGAGCTCAAGTGGCCCTTCTTCTGTGAAACATCCTCTCTCCACTGTCTGAGAGTCTAGACTGCCTGATGGTGCAGTTCAGTTCAGAGGCTTGCTTCTAAGCTTTCTCCTCATCAGACCTAGTGCACTCTAAGGTTTTGGGCAGGTGTCTTAAAGTGATACTTTTGTTGTAGTGGAAATAACGCTGGATTTGAAGGTAGCGGACCTGGATTCAAGTCCCAGCTTTGTCACCTAATACTCAAGTTACCTTAGGCAAGTCATTTAACTCCCTATATGTCCTTTTCCACATCTATGAGATTTCATCTAACAAGCATTTGTTTAAGAACTTAGTATATGCCAGGTACTGTATTAGATGCTCGGGTTACAAAGACAAAAGCAAAACTTCTTCTTTTCTCATGAACATTAGATTGATTGTAAGCTTCTTGAGGGCAAGAGACTATCTTTTGCTTCCTTATATCCCCAGTGCTTAGCACAGTGCCTGGCACATAGTAGGGGCTTAATAAATGTTTATTGAATGAGAGACGTTTTTATTCTACAGGCTGAGAGTTGGTCAATTCTCCCTTTCAACTCCTATTAACAATTTTGGTTCCATTTTATGACTTGATTATGATTATTGGCTTATTGCTGTTTATCTCTTTTCTATTAGTCTTATCTAGCTAACAAGATTATAACTTCCTTCAAGACAAAATCCATTGCTGGGTCTAGCACCATGTTGGGTATACTGATGGTGCTCAAAAAAATAGGTTGAATATTAACCTAGTCAGGTATTTTCCTTTAAGTGTATCAAAATATTTTGCTTATCTTTCTTTAGTAATCTCTCCAGGTTCCAAATGAATTCCTCCTTGTCTATGACAGTAGGGCTGCTGACTCTCCTGAATTTGCCAAAAGTTTCCTGGAATCATTGGCGAGGCCCCTGACTCACAGGCAGAGATATTTTCCTCCCAGGATACCAGACAGTGACCGCCCATCCATCCACCCCACTCTCTGGCATGATTTCTTGGAGGGAGTGGCTTGGAGAGAATGCAAGGTCACCTCCCTGGCTTACAGCAGAGGAGTGGTACCAACACCACCTAGCAGCAAAATGTTGTTAGCCTGCGTGGCGATCTCAGTAACTGCATTCATGAATTGTAAGGAGGAGACTCCCCTTTTCTCATAATTTCCAAAGCCTACCATTATTGTATTAGTAATAGCAATAGTAACAAAAATTATGAAAGTAGTAATAATACCTTACATTTGAATTTGGCTTTATGGCTTGTAAGCGTACATACATTATATCATTTGGTCTTCATCCCATGCTGTAATAACGCCAGGTACTATCCTTGCTTCACTGGTGAGGAAAGTGAGTTTCGAGAGGTTAAGTGACTTCTGAGAGATTACAGAGAGTAAGTTTCAGAATGAGCACTACATCCGTGGTCTTATGTCTCCTAGTTCAGTATTCTTTCCACTGTGCCCCATGATGCCAAAAGCCAACTATTTCAAGCCAAGCAGAGTAGCCTTTGTGCCCCGGTGTGTGCAATCTTATGGCATTTCTTTTCCCTCTTTCTGCTTTTGTGCAGCGAACCTCAACTTCACCTTCCCTTTAATCGGGGATTGAGGGCTTTCTCATGAGCTCTTTATTACTTGTTGGTCTGTGGCACTCTGAGAATGTGCAGACTAACCTCCCTTCTGGAAGAATCTGTTCAATGGTGGCAATTCAGAGATCATTCCAATTCCTGCGAAAGTTTCTAAGAACAAAATACTTTTTGTATCATCCTTACGTCTTGAATTTGACAAGGGAGGCATAGGGAGGTGGTGACACAGAAACTTATGTTAAAACATGATGGACATGGAAGATATAAGGAGCTAGTGATGAGAAACTGTATGTGGAAGACATACTATGAAGGTACGACCCCTTCCCCCCAACAGTATTGTACATCATAATAATATCTCACATTTATTGAGTATCGTAAAGTTTAAAAAGCACTTTAAATATATTTTCACTATCCTCACAACAACGCTGATTGGTGCTATTATTATCCTCATTTTACAGATAAGGAAACTGAGGCTGAGAGCTGTTAAGCAACTTGCCCAGATTCACACAAGTAGGAATTGTCCTGAAGTGGTATTTGAACCTAGGTCTTTCTGATTAGAAGTCTAGCTCTCCATCCACTATACCATGCTGCCTGTTACATATAGAGACATGGAACTTTTCAGGCAGAAACCAACCTGGCCTAGTCTAGTATTTAGTTGTATCTCCAATAGCCACCCCTCATAATCTGACTGACCTAGGTCCCCACTTACTGCCCACAGACCAGTGGGCCTCTTTCATCTAGGAACACAGGGACTTTAATGGGCAGGTTCTGTGGGATATATGCCAATCCACACAACTGGACAGTGAGGCATAATGTCCCAGAGTTGTGGGTCAGGCTATTCTTGGTTTATTCCAGCTATGAAGAAAAGTAATATTTTTATTCAACAGCTACTGCCCTGCTGATTCTTAGAGGCTAGTGTCGTTAATGGGAGGGGAAGTATGCACTCTGGAATCCCAGTGTCACCTACGTAACTGTTGCTGCTTCTCTCTTTGTTCCTTGCTGGTGCGTTTTCATTTTTCGTCCTGGTGTATTTAACAGCTCTTTTCTCTACTTCTTCTCATGTGGATTCAGTCAGTCAACAGGCACAACAATAATAATCATAACGTACTAATAGCAGCTGCAACAACAGCGGTGTGGAGGTTGTGGGTGTTGTACCAAGAAGGAACACAAATACTCAAAGGATCACAAGTCAGATAGTATATTATGCACAAGCATGAAAGGATGTGGCTCCCCACCCCTCCGCTCCTGTGGACAATCACTGGTCGTGGCATGGCGATAGAATCGTGAGGCACATTCCGTTTGAGAGCACAGAGCTCTGGGTCTCTGCCCTCATATCTGGGCAGCTTCATAAGTACCAAGTGGGAGGGGGACCTTAGATGTAGTCAGTCAGCAGGTGGCCCAGACTGCAACCCCGCACTGGCTGCCCCAATCACAAGAACATTGTGATTAGGATAATTTGATAACATTACATATATAGATTAGATGAAGTTTGCTAAACTGATTATGATCAGGAGAATGTTGAATTCTTTGTCTAAATGAAGCTGATGAAACCAGTTATGGAGTACATGGGAACTTCCTGGTACATAGGTAGGTCAGTCAGGGATCAGACATGGAGCCCTTTCTGTCAGCTAGGCCCTAGAAATAGGCCAGTCCTCACACTAACATTAAATCACTAACAGTGATTTGCCAAGCAGTTTGTATAATCTTGACTATGTATCAAGCACAGTACCAGGGATAGACATACAAAAGTGAAACAGTCCCGCCCCTCATGCAGTTTATATTCTTCTAAAGTGGGTATGGATTTGACTTCCATCAAACATCTGCATACTTAGTGTTTTGGTTGTCATTTTTCAAAGTTCCATGAATCTGTGCTGGGGATTGAGGTGGGTGTTAGCAGTACATAGCTGCAGTTCTGTTATTTGGGCTTCTGATCATATTTACAAAAACAGCTTTTGGATAGGTGTCCCACTTTCAGATTAAGATAATACATTAAAACAGCAAATTTGTTTTAAGGAGAACGCCATAGTTTGTTAGATCTTATATCATGTCTTTCATTCTAAGAGAAAAAAATGCCTAAGTGACAAAACGTTTACTTCAATATATCAAGGATATATAATTCCATTGGTGTGGGTACTCTGTCCATTGCGGTGGTCCCATCCAGGCTATCTGGGTAGGAAGTACTGTCAGCCTTCCCTGAGGACCCTCAGGTAGTCCCAACTCCATTTGTTTGATGGGGTTGGAAAAGGGACTGTGGGTCTTCATAATGGTCGGTTGAACTGGAAGTCCTCAACTACAGTCCTTGTAGTGAGATAGAGGACCACTAGCTCTTACCATCTGTCCTGCTACAGCATCCTGAAGTCCTCTAGGCCTTACTGTCTATTCTCCTGCTGTGCCATCCAGACCCCTGGCACCAATCTGACTTTCTGGAATGCTGAGGGGCCCGTAGGCCTTGCCCTCTACCCTGCCACTGTACCCTTAAGGCTCCTGGGCCTTTCCATCCATCCACCCCCAATTAGATTTTGAGCTCCTGGAGATCAAGGTCTAATTTTTTTTTCCTGTTCATATATCCAGCTTAGCATAGTACTTAGCATGTAGTGCTTAATAAGTGTTTTTTTGTTAATTTCATTTATTCAACCCATAGTCATTCTTCTACCTTGTAGTAGGTGGTCTCATATAACTTTTGTAGACTAAAAAAAAATGTCATTCTGAGGCCCACCTGATGGTGAACCTCTCAGAACTTTGTTAGACAGGTCCTAACATAAGGTACATTCCATATTGGAAACCTTTCCAGTGTAGAAGGAATCCGAGCATGGACTCTGGTGGCATGGCCTTCAGCTCATTTATTAAGTATCTCTTATGTACCAAAGACAAAAACGAAAGGCCCACTTTCAAAGGATTTATATTCTGTTGGAGGTAGTGGTGGTGAGACAACATGTACATACAAAATTAAATACTGTGTGGATACGAAGTAATTTCTAGGGGTGGCATGGTGGTGGAAGACACACGTTTAATATTATGGGAAGCTTTGTAAACAAAAGAATATAAGTTTCAAAGGGCACGACGGAGATGTAAAGTGGGATAGAGACGTGGAAAGAATGGGTTTGGCATGGGTGGATATGAGGAAGTGGTATCCAGGAAAGGACACGTCTGCCTTAGCATTTGTGATATGGATTTGATTTTTAATCTCTGAGCAAGCAGTAGAAGGGGGTAGAGTGTGTAATTATGCAATCAACAAATATTTATTAAAGACTTACTATATGTCAAGAACTCTGCCAAGCTCAGGTAGCTATTTCCTGGTCTTGCCTGATGGTCAAGACAAGGGTCAATGTAGTCCTGGTGCCTGGCTGGTTATAGAATGATGAGGAATAATTGAGTTATTCACCATCCAGTTACCAGCCTAATTAGCCCTGCCCTTCACTATTGAGTATATAATTTATTCCAAGGTGGTGAGTTTGGGAGAGTCTTTAGTCCTGGTCTTGACAGTCATTGTGGAAGGGCAAGAGGTGAGTTCCTGGGTCATCTCCATTTCTACCCCTCCACCATCACGTCCCCCAGGAAGAAGACAAAATATTTTGGTTAAATCCATATTTGGATGAGATATGTCCAAGTATGCATTTTCTATGCCATAGTTAAAAGAAATGTGAAAAACCTTTGGCTATCCATTGACTATCTGGTAATGATCAATAGTTCGGGGCCATCTGTAGAGAAGAGGGCCTTAAATCAGAAAGCAGAATCATCAGTCATCTTGCCTTCACTACCAAAAATGTCAGCACAAAAAAGTCTTCCTCAGTGTTCCTAGGTTTGGGAATGTTACCTGAGGAGTATTTTTGCCTGCATCCCAAGCATAGGCAGAGAATAAAAGATGCCTAAACACCAAAGGCATCTTGTTTACTAGCTGGTCTTAATATGCCCGGGTGCTACCACTCAGTTGCCACAGCAACCAGCTGCTGCTCTAGGCGATTTCCTCAGCTGCCTCTTTCCCTACTGCCTTGGCAAGGTCTAATTTGCATTTCCCAACCTCCTCTTCACCTCCCTGCCCCTAGCCTGACTTCACATGCTGTCAACTTTGAAAGAGGCTCATCTTTTTTTCTTTTTAAACTTAATAAGCATTTGGAATCATCAAGCATTGGTTTTTCCTCAGTGCTTTCTGGCAGACACCTTTCACTGTAGAGGCAGCATGATACAATTGGAAGGTTATTGTCTCTGGAGTCAGAAGAGCTGGGTTCAAGTCTTCCCACTCATGTGTCCTTGAGGAAGTCACTTAACCTCCTTTTATTCACCTATAAAATGAGGGGGTTGGTCTAGATGGTTTCTGAGGTACCTTCTAGCCTCAGACCTGTGATTCCATCTGCCATAGGACTGCTTTACCCAATATCACCAGGGTTTTCAGGCTCTCCCTTTCTCTTTTCTGTATTTAATGGGTTGTTTGAGGGCCTCACCTAAAAGACACTCAACTACAAAGGGTAATTGTTCTTGTTCTGTTTCAAGGGTGCCAGCGTGGAGACTGTGAGTGAGAGTAAGGTAGTGACCCCTGACTTTGGCACAGGACCTGCAGAAACCACCCCCAAGCCTTTGCCATTTAAGGATCCCAATTTTGTGGTGAGTATTTGTTGTTTAATTTTTAGATACCTTAGAGATTCATTGAAGTGGCTAAATAGAATGCTGATTTCCTTGCATTGTATGTTTTAGTGATAAAGTATTTTGTTTTACACGTGATCCAAAGTTACTTCAATGGAAATTAAATGTTAATTTGGCAAGAAGATTGTGAATATTTTATGAAAAATTGCCGTAGACCCACTTCCCATGCCAAAAATTAATATTCAGTGGTGGATAATTTTAAGGGATTTTGTTTAGGTTTGAATCTGAAATCATAGTTCTTTAAATCACTTAAAATTTTGTTTTGTTTTGTTTTTACATCACTAGGATTCTCCCAGTATACCTCTGATCCCCACCCAGAGAGCCATTCTATATAGCCAATAAAATTTTAAGGAAAAAAAAAAAAAGATGGAGAAAAAAAATCAGCAAAACTGATCAATATAGAAAAAGTTTGAAAATATATGCAATGTAGTACACTTGTACACCTCTCCAAAGGAGTGGGGTGGAAAGGTCTATTACTAAATGGTGTCCACAGTGTTGCTGTTTTGGTTTTTAATCTTAGGAGAATCCTTGGCCTATCAATCATGTGTTGAATGATTAACCAATAAGCATTTTTTAAGCATTTATTGCCAGGCAATAGATGTAGGAGAAAGAAAAGTCCCCCTGCCTTTAAGGAGGAGATAGTATGTATACCTATAAATAGATGCCAAAAATACAGAAGGTAATCTAGGGGAAGGCACTGGCCTCTGGGAGTGTCTTTATTTTTTCTATTAAAAGAGGATTTTCCAGAGATATCAAAGGAAAAATATAGCTCAAATTTTATGGAATTTGAAATATGTAAGAGGCCTTAAAATACAGCTAGAATGAGCTCGATGATATATATTCAAGTTTCATAACAAAGGAAATATTCTGCTAACTTATATGGGAAGACTTGCTAAAAATTATAAATCGTATTTTTATTCTTTTACATTAAGAAAATGTTTAGTGTACAACAGATTTGCCAACGATGACAGTGATTTGATTGGGCAGGACAAGAATTTTTGCCCGTGCCTGAGCAATAGCACTTTGTGTTTATGCTTGTTTTTGTCCCTTCTCTTGTCACCATCCTTGTGTGTGATAGAATATATTCTTACTAACATTTGAAAGGTTTTGGAAAATATGTTGAGCTTTGGAGCTTTTGGGGCATCAGAATTCTTGTTCTGAGGGCATAGCAGGATAAGGCAGGCAGAGCGAGGTCCTAGGCAATAATCACGGTGAAGTGGCTAGTGAAGGCAGGAAATGGGCTTTGGCAAGGCAGTCTCTGGTTATTGTAGGTGGGGGATCTTTGATAGTTCAGGGTGGAAAAACCAGAAGTGTCAGGTTTGGAGAGCTATCCTGATGGAAAGATGGGGGAGATAGAGAAGTGCCTGTGGTGGTACTGAATCTCAAGTAGGCTGGAACATTGTCATTTTAGAAACTCTCCTCTTCTTGATCACTCAGGGGTAGGGAGCCTGCAGCTTTGGGGAAGGCTCTCAAGTGAGGCTCTTTGACTGAATCCAAACTTCACAGAACAAATCCCCATAATAAAAGGATTTGTTCTGTAAAACTTGGACTCAGTCAAAAGGCCGCACCCAAGGACCTAAAAGTCTAAAGTCTAGACTGACACTGTGTTAAAGAAACATACCCTGTGTAAATCCTGCATTTTTTTTTTATTTTGCCTCACAGTTGCTGTACAGTCTTTGCCTCTGCTTCAGAATGGTATCCTGTCATTCTACAGCCTATCTGATGGACGTTGGTCTCAATTTTGGCTAATTGGTCTCCATAACAAACCTTCTGTAACTTCCATCTGGAAGCCTTATCTCCACCTCTCCCTCTGTATACACTGCTTCTCTGTTTCATATTTATGGTCGTCTAAAAGCTTCTCCAAAATACCATTCGGATCAAAAAGGTGGCAAGGTGTAGTTGAAAGTGCAGTGCATGCGAAGTCAGAAGACCAGGGCTTGAATCTGGGCTCTGTTTTGTGTGCCTGTGTGACTCTGGAGAAGTCACCAGCAACTTCACTTCTTCTGAGACTGTGTTTCCTAATAGACTGTAAACTCTGTGAGGGTAGAAAACGTGTCATTTTTGTTTTTATATCTTGGTGCCAGGCACAGTGCCTACAAGGGCTTCATGAATGTCTGTTATTAGACTGATTCTATGCTTTGCAGTCCTATGGCATTGTGAGCAGATTGTCAGTGTTTTAAAATATAGGCTTTTGCAGCAGGGAGCCATTGGGGATCATTGAAAGGGTTGTGTGGGTTCCCAGATTCAATCTAGCTCACTTTTCAACTCCTCTTCAAATCTAGCCTCAGTTTATGGTCCACCTGCCGTGTTTGGCCATGATATATGTGTGCTCTTGGACCAGCTGAATGTGCTGTCTGTCCACCCACTTGTCATAAACTGGGTAATATGAGGGAAAAGTTGAACACTTTTGTTAAATATATTGATGGAAATGTGAGAATGTATTATATAAAGTTTTTCATTTAATAGAATTCTGTATATCCTCATCACTAAAGCAGCGTGGGCTGGGGCTTGGAAGCAGGTTCATTTTTATAGCACTGAAGGTTACAGTGATATTCCTTGAAACAGGGTTTTACCTGTAGCTGGAAATCACGTACATAGCAGTCACTTTGTCAGCCTCGAAGATGGAAGTTCTGCATTAGCTCAGTTGGTTAGTTCATGGGGCTGGTGACACTGATGTTCATTTCCCATATGTGGCAGCTGGCTTGGCTCTGTTCCATTGCTTGAGACTACAGCTGCCGTCAGGAATCTATGCTTTTGGTCAAAACAGGGACCAGGCAAGAGACTGTTAATTAGGATCTGTACAAGTTCATTCTCACTAGTGGAAAAATAACTTTAAATATCCACTAAATATCCACACATTGTATTGATCAGGTCAGGTGCTGCATCCAGGTGAAATGGGCCAAGTCAAGGTAAAAACTGGTTTAGAAGGGGCACATGGGTAACAGCAACCCCAAAGATCGAGCCAAGGTCAAATAGGCTAGATACAGAGGTTACGTAGAACAGAGGCTTTCCCATTGGGTGAGAGTTTTGGTAAAACTGATCAAAATATGAAGACAGTAACAACAACAACAAATTGGTGCATGTGCTGTGTGCAGAGCATCGTGATGGGCGCTGAAAGGCTTCCCATTGGACCTGACCTTTGTCAGTGCTTCAGCTCCAAACAACATGTACCTTGTTCTGGGAGCAGCACAAACCTGTATACAATGACAATAACTTTTTAAGCCAGGGAATAGATAGACAGCCTTTGTTTTGGGATCATTAATTACAATTTGGTTCAGCTATTGTTGGTGACCCACCTAGCTCTATTAGACCCCAAAAGGCTGTTCCCAATTTCTCAGCCTAGGCACTTCTTGCTTTCCTCCTGTTTCCTTGTTCCTTGCTTGGACCCTGCATCCTGACCCTTGCCTGTATACTCAAATTCTTCTTCTTCCTGTGACATGCTGTCTAGTCAGAAACTCTGAATGCTGGCCTGCTCCATCTACGTAACCTCCATATCTAACCTATTTGACCTCAGCTTGGTCTTTGGGATTGTTGGTACCCATGTGTCCCCTCTAAACCAGCTTTTACCTTGACTTGGCCCCTTTTACCTGGATGCTTTGGCATCTACACTGCTGTGCACCATTGGTTTTAGCCTGCCTTGTTTTGGCACCCTTTGGCCTGCTCTGTCTGTCATGCTCTTGGTCTAGTGCTGACAGAAACCGTGACAGAGAAATTATTTTGTCATCATAACTTTTTTTGTTAGAAGTTGCTCATTGTTCCTTTGTTGTGAGCACATAACTGGTTTTAGCTTATAGGACTTTAAGGTTATAGGAATATCCACTTCAGGTTTGTTATTTATCCCTTCCTAGGAAAAGAGTTTTGCTCTATGTGGCTAAGCTAGTGAATTTTTGAAGTCAAACAGCAACTTCTTTTTTCTGTGCCTGGAAAAGTAGAAGATTTAGGATAGTGGCAGCTAGAGAAAATGGATGATCTTTTACAAATCCTTGTGAGGCCTGGGTTGAAGAAAAGAAATATGTGCAGTTAAAAAATATGTGTCAAAAAGCTGTGCCTCTTAGGCATTCCTAAATTAGGAAGAATATTACCCATGCTGGTGAGTGTTTCATTTATTTTGTAGTTTGGACAGGCTGTGTTAAAAAAAATGATCCACACTGCTTGGGCATATCTTTGTCTGCGATATGGTACAGTAAAAGCCTGTTATCCAGCCAACTAACTGACAAAGGGAAAAGCTGAAGAGAGTGTCATCTCAGATACCTTCTTCAGGAGGAATCATCACTCAGGCAACCAAGGCTGCTCCTCCCCAGAACAAGGAGAGGAAGGCTGCAGAGGAAGGCAGCTGGTGGCCCAGGAACAGCCAGCCACCCCAACAGAGGAGCAAGACAGGAAATACGGAGGAAGAGCAGAGAAAGAAAAGAAACAGTGGAAATGCTAAGCTTCAGAGCAGTGCTAGGGAACAAGTGAACTAGGGCAAAGTCAGAGAGTCTGTGAGCCACAAGCCCTACCTCTGCACTGACCTTTCCAGTGAGCTAGAAGAGAACCTCATAATAACAGAAATTATCGTATAGATT
Organism: Phalanger gymnotis; assembly: GCA_028646595.1. NCBI lineage: Eukaryota > Metazoa > Chordata > Mammalia > Diprotodontia > Phalangeridae > Phalanger > Phalanger gymnotis. The sequence goes on along the minus strand of CM053622.1, from coordinate 295,075,037 downwards.
TGAACGAAATGCATGTTAAATCATGGCCCCTGGAACAAATCAACTACAAGTCTCAGTTAATCAGAATTTTAAATGACCATAACTTTGTTTTCCCAATATGTGGGATAACGAGGTTCTACCCCATCAGTTAGTGGAGAATTTTGGATGGAGATCCTCATTCGTTATCACTGCCTTGGCCTCCTTGAAAGAGTTAGAAAAATAATTCTTTTTTTTTTGCATGAGTTTTTAAAAAAAAAATTTGTTGCTTATATTTTGTTATGACCCAATAGATGTTTCCCACTGAACACCAAAACAAATCCACTGGAAAACTGCCAAATAATGTGGTTGTGCATGTTTAATAGTTCTTGTCACTTTCTACTTTTGTAGTTCATGGATTGTTCAAAGAAAAGAAGAAAATCTGTACTTTAACTTTGATAGTGGAGACCATGTGGAATAGTGGATAGAAGGATGGACTTGGAGTCAGGAAGACCTGTGTTCAGATTCTGCCTGTGACACTTATTAGCTGTGTGGCCATAGTCAAATCACAAACTTTCAGTCTCAGTTCCCTCACCTCTAAAATGAGTGGGCTTTTTTTTTTTAAACAGGGCTGCCTTGCAGTATTGTTGTTGTTTTAAACAGGGTTGCTGTAAGATCAAATGAGATACTGTGTAGAATCTGCTTTATAAACTTTAAAACACTGTAGAAATGTCAGTATTATAATACTGTAGTACCAGCATTGTCCATTATATTTGACCTGAATTAAATTGTCTTTTAAGTGCGGATTTGAATTACATTGTTTTAATCTTTTTATATATTGTTCCTCTGACTCTCCGCTCTTCATTCTGCATCGGTTCATACAAGTCTTCTTATATGTCTCTGAATTTTTCACGTTTGTAAGATCTCGTAAGATCATAGCTCTAGAGGTGGAAGGAGTCCCAGAAGTCCTCAGCTTCATTTTACAGATAAGGATAGTAGGGACCCAGAGATCAGGTGTCTTGCCCAAGATCACAGAAGTAGCAAGCATCAGAGGTAGGATGTGATCCCGGGTCCTCTTACTAGTGTTACATTATATTCCTGTGCCTTAGTTTGTTCAGCCATTTTTCAGGCAATTAGTCAGTCAACCAAAAGGCATTTATTAGGTGCCTGCTGTATGTTGGACACTGGAGAAACAACAACAAAAGTGAAACAGGCCTTGCTGCCTTCAAGAAGGAGACAACATACACCCATATAAGTGTTTACAAGACATATACAAGTCAAATACAAGGCAGTCTTGGAGATGAAGATACTAGCAGCTGGGGGATCAGGAAAGGCTCCCCACAATAGATGGCACTTGAGTCAAGTCTTAATGGAAGCCAGGAATTCTGAGAAGAGGAGGAGAGGAAAGAAAGCATTCCAGATATGGGGGACAGCCAGTGCAGAGGCACAGAGATGGCAGATGGAGCGCTTTGTGTGGAAGTAAATCAGGATGGCTGAACTGCAGAGTGTGTGGAGGGGGCAACATGTAAGAGACTGGAAATGGAAGACGGACCGGATTATGGAGAATTTCAAACACCAAATAGAATTTACACTTGGTCCTAGAGTAAGAGGGAGCCATTAGGATTTATTGAGTACGGGAATGACGAATGCATGCCTGCACTTGAAAAAACCACTTTGGAAGCTGAAGGGAGGATGGGCTTAAGGCCAGAATATTTGCAGGAAACAGAGAAGGATCCAGCAGAAAGAGTCTGGAGATCAAAGAGGGAGAAGTAAGGAGAGTAGGGGAGCTCTGTAGAAGACTGAAGGGCTGAGATCCAGCTGATGTGAAGAGGTACTGGCCTTATTGAAAAGGACCATGTCTTCATCCACAGCCTGGAGTAAAGGAAGAAATGGTGGGGGATGAAGGCGAAGGGTGGTGAGGTAAGGAGGAGGTAAAAGTAAGTTCTTGGAGAACCCTCTGTTTTCTTCAAAATATATGAGGTGGGGTCCTCAGCTGAAAGGTCTGGGTGATGAGAAGCTGTGGAAGGCTGAAGGAAAGAAGAGAAGTTTGGAAACAGCTGTTATGGTAATCAGGATAGAGAATCAATTAGAGGGGTAAAATAATTCCCTCAACTAATCGTTGGGCACTATTTTATTTCCAGCTTTTTGTTGTTACAGATAATTTTGTATGGGTTTTTACGAGTGGCATGAAATAATTGCTAACTAATGAATGAGGTTTCATCGAACCTCTGGGCTCCTTTTTCTTTTAGTCTAATTCTACTTAAGGTCCACCAATAAGAATTGCCAAGCCATTGAGATGATGGCTTATTAAATAGAAATGTTTTTCTTTCTGTGATTCTTGAAGGATATAATAAATGAATCCATAGCAATCATATTTGATCATTCATATTGGATTTATTGTTGGTACCAGGTTGCCATCACTGGAAAGCTTTTAAAATGCAAAATGACTTTTTTTTTTTGCCAGTACGGTGTTCAATTACTCTTCTGACTTTTTGTCTAATTCACGAAAGAAAAGTGCTATCGATGATATTTTGCAGGCTCATGTGTGTTTTCCGGATGTCTAATAATTTGCAAGTGAGATGCTTACACCCAAAAGAATTACTTGCTCTTTTAGCTCCAATTCTGTGGTAAATAATTTTAATGTGATGGGAAATTCCTGTGGTATGGAATTTAGCAGTATTGGACTAAGCATTGTCTTCTTGTGTTTCTGTTTTCATGTGAAAAGTGCACTTTTATTTCCTCAGGATCTCTAGCAAACTAGTTTTGACAGTCCAAAAGTTTAGTTTTTTCTTGCAACCCAGATTAAAGTGTACAGTGCACTATTTCTTAAATTAACCTGGGTAACAACTGATGGTTGACAAGATGAGGAATGCCTCTCAATGTCTATTCGGTTTGAAGAACAATTGATGAAGATGGCACTTTGACAATGTGATGCTTCTAACACCATGCTTGTCATTCCAGCACTCGGGCATTGGGGGAGCAGTGGCAGGCAAGAAGAACAGGACCTGGAAGAACCTAAAACAAATTCTTGCTTCTGAAAGGGCATTGCCATGGCAACTCAACGATCCTAGCTGTATGTGGCTTAGATACTTTGCGTGTGTTTATAAATAATATGCCCATAAGTAACTGTTTTAAAACAAACCTAAATTTTGTGTGCGTGTCTACACCATCATTGATAAACACATTCCAGTTTTAAGACAGTGCAACTGACAGACTTATATCTCTTTAGTGTTTTATAGAAGGGGCCTATAAAGAGAGTATGTATTTTCGCATGAAACTACAATGTAAATAAAGTGTTTGGCAAAACTTAAAGCACTATATTTGTGCCAGATAAACATATACCACATTTATACATAGTTGGTTTGGGTCCCCAAATAACTGATTACAGAGATTAGTCACTAGTGAGTTCTGTCACTGGAAGTCTTTAAGTGGAAGAAGAATAACTAGTTGGGGATTCATGCTCTGAGTAAGGGTTAAAACAGTTAACTTCCAAGGTTTCTTCTGACTTTGTGGTTCTGGTTTTTTTTTTTTTTTTGGTCAGACTTAACATTTCATTACAGCCTAGGCTAGTATGCGCTGACATAATGTAGCTCTATATTACATGAGCTTATTTTAAAAATGTTTTGCTCTTCTATTTTGTTCCAAAATAGAGTGGAACCCTACTTGAATGGATACTTTGGAGCATAGATTGACTCCCATCTTGTAGAATAACTAACTATGTTATGTCAGGCATAGACTGGGTGGATTTGTCCTGGAGACATGACTTAAGCTGTATTATGTTTAAGTCTAAGTAATAAGATGTATTATGAAGCTCCCTTCTACCACTTTTGGAAATACAGTATAAACAATAAGCTTATATTATGCTTTGCTCTATCTCTGGCTCTCTGCTAGGGCATTTCTTCTAGCAAACTAAGTTGAAGCTGCTTATAAGACACCAGGTAGCTGAATGAAAATTAAAACATCCAGTCATTTAATATTGATTTGTAGTGCTGTCAAACATTCTGATGGTTTAAAACATCTTAAAGACAGACAGTTTCTTTCATTTAAAAAACAAATCTTACTTTGAGCTTAACTAGAGAGAATGAAAGTAGCAGATCTTTCTCAATCTCCTGATTATAGTAGTTTTGTAGGAGCATAGGAGTGCAGTGTGGAAGAGCAGAACCAGTCTTGGATGTAGCCCTTGGTGAATCAGTGCATAATAACTGAAGAAATTTCATGGCCATCCTAGCTTGTATGCTTTCGTCACATTTTTCTTAGTCCCCAGAGAGTCCTATAAGTATGTAATAATTTAACTAAATTTTATGAGTCTTCTTAATTATTTGAAAAGTGCTTATGTCTTTTTTCCTTCCTTTTAGACTTCAGTATAGATGCCCCTCCTTCCTTTAAACCAGCCAGGAAGTATTCTGATATTTCAGGACTTGTCGTAAGTATTAATTGATGTCTGTAACTAAAATTGGCAAAATTCCCTGATAAGCATCTGCTTGGACAATCCATCCTTCATGTATGAAAATGATATTGTTGATTTTACCAGGAGGACATTTCCTTTGAGTAGTTTTCTGGTAGTGATGTTCTGCTCTAGTGCCTTACCATGGAGTGGGGGCGAGGCTTAGTTTTTGAAGACTATCCCCTAGAAGCAGATCTGGAAAGGCTTTGCGTCCAGCCTTCGTGATGAGGACCAGCCAAGCTAAATTTAGAGAGCCTGGTCACCAAGAAGACTGACCACTAACTAAGTGATGAATTTTTTTCAGCCACAGCAATTCGTGAAACAGCCTACTCAGGCATAGGCAGCATTGTTTTTTTTGCATCTTTAGAGGGGTATAGTCACATAATTGATATCACAGATCCTCGAAATATTAAAGATGGATGGAAAAACAAACCACACCTAAGACTTTTTTTTTTGTGACAAACCGCATATTTATTAGATCGCCCTCACCATGAAAGGCAGCCCAATAGAATGCCAAGAGTGCTGCTCTGAGAGACTGGAAACCTGTTGTGAGCCCCCTTTTCACTTAGCCACCAATTGTGTGCCCTTAGACAAGTCATTGTGATGAGCTGGGGGGAGCAGTGGAGTGAGTGAATCCCAGGACTTGCCGTAAGAAGGCCAGTTTTTGAATCCTACCTCAGACACTTAGTAGCCAGGAGACTGTGGGAAAGGCACATAAACCCCTCTGAGCCTCAATTTCCTCTTCTGTAAAATGAAGGGGATGAACTAAATGACCTAGCTTTAAATCTATTATCCTTTGAGAGCTGGGCACTCGTCCCAGCCCTTTCACTAATTTTCTGTGTGACTCTGGACAAGTCAGTTAATGTCCTTGGGTCTCCATTGCTTCAGCTGTAAAATGGGAAAAAGAATAACTTACCCACATGAAGACAAAGTCCTGAGCCAGATCATCTTTTAAGGTGCTTTTCAGTTCTAAGATTCATGATTCTATGGGGTGTTACGCAGAAGGGTAAATATTTGTAGAGAGGGGAGCCATGCCAAAAGAGCATCAGACTTACCCGTACATTACATTTAGCGAGATAGCTCCCATTTGTCTTTCATTTTATTGATATATTTTTTTTTTGTCACAGGAGATACATTTCAACAACCATGCAAATACTGGCAGATTATATTGCCTAAAAATAATTTATGTTTGAAAGTATTAATTAAAACTTTTTTTTCAAACAGTAAGCGATTATTAAGTACTTACCATGTGCCAGGTGCTATGCTAAGTGCTTGGATTACAAAGAAAAAAAAAGCTAGTGTGTGTCCTCAGGGAGCTTACATCATCTAATGGGAAAGGGAATGAGTACATAAATAAATATATAGCAGGTACATAGAGAGTAGATGGAAGGTGACCTTGGAGGTGAAGACACTTGTAGCTGTGGGCACCAGTGCTCTCAGGAAGATCACTTAACCTTGCTGGCCTCAGCTCCCTCATCTACAGGAGTATGCGCCACTTTCTACTTTTGTAGATTACTGTTTGTTAACAGACAGGAATTATGCTTTAACTTTAGTAAGTTAGTGTAGCAACAATGTGGCTAGCGGCTGCTACTGGGAGTGTAAGACCCAACAAGACCAGTAGCAAGAGCTGCCAGCACAGGTTCTTTTGATCTGTTTTACTAAGGAAAGCAACATTAAGGGGGTAACAATCTTACTTTAACCCAACATACAAATATCATTCACTTAGTTCAGGAGGAAAAGCCTGCACCCTGAACGTCAGAGCAAATACAAACAAATTACAAACATATGTTATAAACAGACCAAATATAAATCAACATCTGGGTTAGCAAAGCTGGAGGGCAGTTACAACAGCTTGCCCAGATTCACTGCCCCACTGTTCCAGTGAGTGAGAGCCCCAAGCAAACAACTGTTCTCTCTTTTTATATAGTCCTTAGACATCATCAGACCAGAACTTAGGCAAATACCATTGGCTCTGGACTTAGCAACTCCCCTTGGGGCCCTGGGGGCTTCCTGCCCCTCGCTAGTTTGCTGACCAGCCTGGGGCTTCACATCTAATTAGTAAAAGGGCATGGGCCTGGGGTTTAGCATCTAGTTAGCAAAAGGGTGTGTGCCTGGAGCTTTGCACCTAGTAAGATTTAGTCAAAGGCACTTAGCATTCTAAAACAGTAAAAAAAGGCCCACCTTAATTACCAATATACTTAGTAACAGTGTTGTCTCTTGGTTTTTTTTTTTAACCTGACTTTTGTAAAACTATATATTTTGGTCAATGCTATACATTTAATGACTTTTAAAATCATTTTCTTAGTAGGAAAACAAGTGCATTATTGCATTGGCATTGCTCATTCAGGACATTATCTGGCTTGTATTGAGAGAGTATTATCCTTTTTTTTAAACCAGCATTTTGGTTAGGCAGAAGACTAAATGTAGAGGAAAAAATTAGACCAGTTACTTTTGAAATGCATACATGTTACTATTGAAGTTTTTAAAAAACCATTACCCTTTGAATGTTTGTGGTTTAGATATTTAAGTTCCCTAATGTGAGATAGCGTATAATATGTGGTGAGAAGAACACTGGTCTGGGAGGCAGGATATCCAGGTTTTAATCCTCTATCTGCCACCAGTTAGCTCTGCCCTCAGGCAACTCACATAATCTTTCTGAGTTGTGGTGTTCTCATCTGTAAAAGGAAGAGATTAGACTAGATTATTTGTAAGGTTCCTTTCCAGATCTTTTTGAAATTTGACTTTTTAACCCTTTATTATTATCAAAGAAAATGAAGTAATCCAATTTTTTGTGTGAATAAAAATTATTCATATGCTTTCAATCTTATGTCTCGTATCAAAATACAGGAGTCTTGTTTCCATAGGAACTGACCAAAATACACACATAAGCTTCGTATGTGGTAATATATCTCTGTGGCACCAATTTGGCTTATAAAAATGTTTGTTAGAACTTTAGAACTAATTACTTATTATTGCTGTTACTCTTATACTTTACAGAAATGTCTTTAAGTATTTAAAAGTAACAAGTTGTGAAGTTTGTGTTAGGGCTTTTACATAAGAGTTTTAGGACCCTGGGTAGAACATACTCAGAAGGAAGTTCTTTAGGCTAAATCCTAACCCTCGTTTATTCTAATGAAATGGTGGTTGAAATCTTTCTCATTTGACATTTAAGCTAAGGTGTCTATTTTCATTTCAACAAATGTTTATTACTAAGCGCTTTGGGAATTAGAAGAGGAAAGACACAATTCCTTTCCTCACGAAGTTTATATAAACCAGTAGTATTTATGCCGATCATTATAATATAAGATTTGATGTGAAAATGCATTATGAGATGGATGAAATTCTCTGTTAATTCAAAAAAGGCCAGGGGATATAGAAAACAACAGAAGAGATGACAGTTAAATTGTACCTTGACACATGGACAGAAATTGGGCAGGTGGAGTTGTCCAGTATTCCAGTTAATAGTTTATTATTAATTCAGCTCTTTTACCAGCAGCCTTTGTCTTAATTATTAATGATCATATAACTGTCCAAACCTGATATGATATCACAAGTGAAACAGTCTGGAGCCAAGAGTTAGGAACATACACATTCAAAATAGAATGGTCAGATACAAAAGCCTTTGTCCATATCTTGGGTCCTAACATTTTGGGGAAAATCAATTCTACTGATTAGCTAGTGAAGCTGTAACATACCAACTAATTATCTTCAGTAGAGAGTAGTTAATATTTCCCCAGTTAAGCTCTGCTTAATACCATTTTTATTAAAGGATATTAGAGAATGGTGAAAGAAGACACCTGGACCCAACAAAACCTTTAAACCAACTTTTTTTTCATATGAAGCATTTATAAAACAGTTTGTTTTTGGCAAAACAATATGATAAGTTTGGTATTTTTTATTGCTGCCCCATTTTCCAGATAGGATATAGTGACACACAGAAGCCAAATAATTTAAGCTATTTGAGGGAAATTCTCAGGGGCAGAAGAATAGACTTTGCATTGATTGAAGACCTTGGGTTCTTAATTAATTTCAGCTTGATTAGTCCTTTGTGAGCTAAATTAAATTTTGGAACCTTTTATAATTTTTTTTTCTGAAGTGAGTTCTGGATGACATGCTTTATCTTGAAATCTTCAGGAGAAGCTTCCTATGAGCTAGATGGGAAGTGGGTATTATCTTGCACATAGCGAAGCAAAAGCAGAAAGAGAGGAGGGACATGATGTCTATGGATGGGGAATAAAGATCTTAGTCATAATGGCTTCTTATTCTGTTAATGAGAAACACTGCTGGAAGCCCATTGGTAGTTTCTTCCTTGCAAGGCCCTAAATGATTAATTAGACTTGGGTGGATTAATGAATCTCTACCTAAGTGAACAATTTAGTTCCTTCTCAGTGGCAACATAAAACATTCATGTATATACATCCAACTTTTAAAATAATTTATATTTTAAAGATAATTTGCACTTTTAACTTTTTAATATAGATATTTCTTTGATTTATATTAATCATTAATGTTTCTCTTCCAGGCAAACTATACAGATCCACAGAGCAAGTTAAGATTCAGCACGATTGAAGAATTTGCTTACATTCGGATGCTCCCTTCAGATGTAGTTACAGGCTACCTGGCCTTGCGAAAGGCCACAAGCATAGTTCCCTAAGCCTGATAAAATTTCTGAGAGGAAGAATGGAACTTTTTCAAAGGCAGACTTTGGACTCAAGATTTTGTTTCCAGGAAACATTCATATTGTTGTCAATCTGAAAATGCCAGTGTTGTGCCTTGGAAAGAATGTTTGGTTTTTAATATAATTTAAGATTTTTCTTTATTTGCTTTTTTAGAAGTTTGACATTTTCAGCTAAATTAAATACTAGCACATTTTGGGTTTGCCCCAAGTATTTGACAAGGCAAATGTAATGAAGTATCACTTTTTATTTATTTCAGTAGTTGGTTCAGGCCAAGCATTTCTTTAAATTTTTGCCCCCCAATACTTGCTAGTTTTCTTATATAACACCATAACATTCTCTATATAATTAAAAAAAAGTGTTATTAATGTCTTTCATTTTATAGCATTCATTTTTGCATATTGTCTCCCCATCCCTTCTTCCCCAATTGAAACCTTAATTTTAACAAAGAAAACCTGGTAAGCAAACACAATGGACACACAATGACCACAGCTGACAATGTATCAGATATTCTGTCTTCAAAGGCTCCTGCCTCCACCAGGACGAGGAAGACATATTTCCTCATTTGTTTTCCAGAAATGTTACTGGTTTACACTTACTCAGGCTGGCTTCCCTTTAATCTTTTCATTTCCATTGTTTTAGTCATTGCATTTTATATAATATTTAAATGGGTCATGTAGGAACCAAAAGGTTTTCATTATTTTTGGGACTGGATACTCTCTTGGTATTTTCTCTTGAGAACACTCTCTTCCAGTTCCTCTACTTTAATAGGAATGTAGAAAACTTTGAGATGGTCTAGAAGAGAGATGTCAAGCATGCAGCTTCAGCCTGCCTGCCACTGCAGGAAACACCCCCAAGTGCAGCCTGAACCAGATTAAAATGTAATTGAGAAATATTTAACAAAGTATATGGGAATACAATAAAATGTAGGTAACATTGTGTTTTAAAACCTAAGTCCATAGGCAGCCAGCAGTGGATCTGGACCATTTTCATTTTCATTTGATGCTACTGGTCTAGGGTAGAAACTTAGAGAGATTAAAGAACTAAAAACTAGGAACAAAAGAAATGTCCAAAGCAGAAGTTTAGCAGAGATCTGAGGTCTGTGAACTTCATTTTAAACTTGTTTGATATAATTGGTCTTTCAATATAATATCGTGTGTACTTTATGCATCTTCAGATATTATTCTGAGAAGAGGTCCATAGGCTTCACCTTCCAGAAGAGTCTTCCAAAAGGGACCATGACACACAAACCCCTGGTATAGGTTTTACCTAGAAAATAGAGAGGTCTTTAGACCTTTGGTCTTCTTTATCTCTAAGACTCTCTCCTTTAGAGGCTTCATCTGTTGTCATGGCTTCTGCTTGCACTTCTATGCTGGTGCCTAGTTGGCGAACTGGTCAGACAAGAAATTGAGTTGGGCCCAACAGGTAGGGTCTACCTCCAGTGGAGTGCTGAAGCTTTAGGGTGGGTTTGGGGCATATGCCCAGGATACTACACTATGGTGACCCACCATGACAGTCCAAAAGGGCCTCAGTTTCCCTTCAGAAGCAAGAAATAGATGTATTTTTTGAGGTTTTTTTAAGGAAGAGGTAAGTAAAAATTGTAGGTCTAACTTCTTATCTGTCTGCAATTAGGGGCCTGAGGAATATCCCCATTTTCTTATTCTGTTCTTACTCTCTTATAGCTGCACATTCAAGCTTATACTGTTTCTCTACCATTCTCTTAGATTCAATTCACAGAATTTGAGAGTTGGATGGAACATAGCAGCCATCTAGTCCACAACTCCTATGTGAAAAGAAGACTACTAAAATATATCCTGCAAGGCATTTTTCAGTCCCTGCTCGAAGGTTTCCAAGGAGAAAAGCCACCACCTCTTGAGGCAACTCATTCCACTTTTGGACCTCTTGAATTGCTAAGAAGTTTTCCCTGACATCAAGCCCTAAATATATGTCTTTATAATCTATACTCTTTACTCCTGGTTCTTCTCTCTAAGGCCTAAAAGAAAAACTCTAATCCATTTTCCACATGAAAGCCCTCCAAATACTTAAAGACAGCTATCATGCCCCAGATCCATTTTTTCCTCAGGCTAGACATGCCCAGGTTTTTCACCATATCATGGACTCAGGGCCTTTCAGATGGAGTCTGATGAGGATGGGATGCCCCAGGGCCATCACCTACCTGTTCTGGAAGCAGCGCCCCAATTACTGCTGCCCAAGATTGCATTCGCGTTTTTGTTTGCCATGTCACATTGATGCCGTGTCACACTGAGCTTGCCATCTATTAAAAACTCTCAGATCTCTTTGAGAACAATTGCCTATTAATGCCTCCTTCATCTTATGAAGTTGATTTTTTTTTTCATATCCAAGTGCAAGACTTTGCATTCATCCCTATTGAATTTTACCTTATATTCATCCCAATGCTCTAGCCTGTTGAGATCCTTTTGGATCCTGACTTTGTCATCCGGTGTATTAGTTATCCCTCCCAGCTTTGTGTCATCTGCAGATCTGATGAACATAGCATCCATACTTTAGTTATCTAAGTCATTATTTAAAATGTTAAAAGGAGCCACGCACAGATCCCTTGGGTGCTCCACTGTTGACTACCTGCCGTGTTGACATCCAACGATTAACAACTACCCTGTTTAATGCAATCAATTCTGAATCCATCTGATTACATGACCATTCAGACCAGACTTCTCCCATTTCCCCCACCAGAATATTATGAGATGCTTGATGAAAAGCTTCACTAAAATCTAGGTAAACTGTATTCCTGGAATTCTCCTCCCTTGTTTAGTAATTTGAAGAATGGAAATGAGGCTAATTTGTCGTGACCTGTACTTGAAGCTGTGCCAGCACTTGGTAATCTCTACTTCTTTTCTAGATGTTTGCTGGTCATCTCTTTAATGATCTCTCCCATGATTTAAGGGGGAACCCAAGTAGAGCTCACTGTCCTACAGCTCGTAGACTCCTCTCTCTCCAAATTGAGACGTTATTTGCCCTCCTCTAGCCTTGTGGTGCTTCTTCTGTTTTCCATGACCTTTCAGATATAACTGACAGCGGTGATATCTGATTGTGGTATCTGCCGGTTCCTTCCAGAACCCAGTGGTATAGTTCATGTGAGCCACATGACTTGAATTCATCAAAGACACATAGGTGTTCCTTTACTAGCTCCTTGAGTATCGACCCCTATTAGTCATTTTTTCCCTATCATTTTCAATGTGAAGTTAAGTTTCCTTAGAGAAAACTGAGAATTGAGGTGCTCTCTTTGTTGTCAGGGATTCCCCTATCCACCCCAAGCAAAAGTCCTGTCACTTCTTTTATCTTTTTTTCTCCTAGTACTGTAAAGTAACAAAACTACAACAAGAACTTTTTCTGTACTTGTTCTCAGAGGACATAGTGAGGAATCTGTCTGTTTAGCTTTCCTAACTGTTAACTATCTTACGGAATGACTTCCCCTTTACAATAGGCTTAGGGCCTGTATGATGTATACCGCCAATAAGGGAATTGATTGGGACCGAGTGACAAATTGCCCACTGTTCAGTATTGGAGACGTAAAGGGAGCCTTCAGACAAAGCTGGCTGATATTCATGGAGTCCGTACTCGTGGCCTAGCACACCTCAGGCAGGACATCCCTACCTTCTTCCACCTACACCAAAAGCGGGGGAGCTTCCCTTTGTCCTGCCTGAGAAGTCACTATTAACTCAGCTCAGCTTTCTTGACTCTCGTTTCCTTGAATACACCTACACCATTAACTGGTTCAGCCTCTTCATCTTCTTAGGTTTACTTCCCTCCATACAAGGAAGAATCAAATTATAGTTTTGTTTTGTCCTTTCCAGTCCAAAGGGCATCCCTCTAAAAAAAATGTCAAATAATTATATCTTTTATCGTCCATTGTCATTCCATCCAACCCTTGCTGGGGGCCCTCCTCTGATCCTCCTTGTTTCTGCAACATTCTTTTTGTTTTCTCTTAAAAACACTCAAATCCAGTTCCCAAGCAATTGGATTACTCTGGCTAGGAGCATATATCCCAAGCCCTTAGTTATGTCATGTGCATGACTCAGTAGCAGGGAACTCTGCGGTCCTCTATACTCTCCAAGTGGCTAAATGCTCCAATAGTCTGTCCTGTTCAGGAAACAATAGATACTTCCCTTCTTGTGAGGAAAGCCATCATAGGTCTCAGCAGGGAATTGAAACAAAAGATATGTGAGAAGAAAGTCATTCTGGATGCGAAATAATATTGGAGGATATAAGATAGACAACAGGTCCCCTTTCAGAAGCTTATCTTGAGACTCAAATAGCCTAGGACTGTGCCTCAAGATCTTATTTTAATATGCAGGCAAAAGAAAATGGTCATATTGGCCCTTCCAAAGACATGAAATTTCTACTTCATATGTTAGGCTAGTGGAACTTACAGACAGTATTTATTGCTCTCCTGCTACCTCCTAATTTTTCTTCTAGCTGGTAGAAAAGGTTTGTAAGTTCAAACCTATTCATCTAATTTTTTTTAAAAAAGGTGACTACCAAAGTATATGAACAGGCATGATTCAGACAAGTCAAAGATATCTAGAGTCACATGAAAAAATGCTCTAAATTACTATCGATCAGAGAAATGCAAATTAAAGCAACTCTGAGGTACCACCGCACACCTATCAGAGTGGCTGATGTGACAAAAAAGGAAAATGTTGGATGCTGGAGAGGATATGGAAAAACTGGACACTAATGCATTGTTAGTGGAATTGTGAACTGATCCAACCATTCTGGAACTATGCCCAAAGGACTATAAATTTGGGACTATGCCCAAAGGGCTATAAATCTGTGCGTACCCTTTGATCCAGCAATTCCACTGCTGGGGTCTATATCCCAGAGACATCCAAAAAAAAGGGAAAAGGACCTATTTGTACAAAAATATTTATAGCAGCTCTTTTTTTATGGCAAAGAACTGGAAATTGAGGGAACTTCCATCAACTGAGGAATGGCTGAACAAGCTGTGATATACAATTGTAAAGGAATATTATTGTGCTATAAGAAGTGACAAGCAGGATGATTTCAGAAAAACCTGGAAAGACTCGCATGAACTAAAGCATAGTGAAATAAACAGAACCAGCAGAATGTTGTACATAGTAAAAGCAATATTGTTCGAGGAAGAATTGTGAATGACTTAGCTCTTCTCAGCCATACAATGATCCAAGACAATCCCAAAGGACTAAACATGAAGCATACTATCTGCCTCCAGAGAAAGAACTGAGATTGAAACAGACTGAAACATGCTATTTTTATTTTTTTCTTTTATTCGAGTCTTCTTGTACAAAATGACTAATATGGAAATGTTTTACATAATTGCATGTGGATAACCTATATCTGATTGCTTATTGTCAGGGAAGGGAGAAGGGAGGGAAGAATAGAATTCAGAACTCAAAACTTTAAATAAAAATGTAAAAAAAATTGGGAAAAAAATAACAGCAGCAAAGGATTTGGCTCCTATACTTCTTGCTCTTAACTGTTGAAATGCACCTTTGGATTCAAGGCTTCTAGTAAGGGGAAAACCATTTATCCCCCACATCAGCCATTATTAGTTTTATAGAATTCAGATTGTTAGGACATTTCCTCTTGTATCAAGTTTAAATCTCCCTTTTCTCAGCTTTCACCAATTGCTTCAGGTTCTTTCTTTGGGAGCCAAGCCAAATGAATCTAATTAATTTTCTTTTCTTTTTTTCAACACATTTTTATTTATTTCATTAAATATTTCCCAGTTATATTAATTTTTTAAAATTTTAGTTCCAAATTCATCCCCTCCCACCCTTCCCTTGTCCCCTGGGAAGGCAAGCAATAAGATACAGATTATACAAGTGAAGTCTTGCAAAACATAATTTATTTTCATCACAACATTCCTTCAAATGCTTGAAACTATCATGTCTTCCTTTAAGTACCCACTTCTCCAGGTAAACAATCCTAGTCCTTTGGACCAACCCTCATATATGACATGCTCTCAGGTCCTCCACAACCCTAGTTATCTTCCTCTGGACACTGGTTTATCAGTATCCTTCCTAAAACACAATGCCCAGAACTGGGCACAGTCCTCAAGATGTGGTCTGTTTGTCCTGGACTGAAGAAAGCAAGATGATCCTATCTCTGGCCGTGGTCTCTCTTGCTGTCACCTGAGATTGAATTAGCATTTTTAGCTGCCACATTGACCTAATTCCTGTTCAGCAAAGATATTGTAAGGCTCAGATGAAATAGTCCTCATTTACATTTATATAGTATTTACCAAGTTCTGTGCTCACAACTCACAATAACTTCAATGTCTATGAAAGTGACTTTTCTCAATCTTTTCTCCTTAAGCTCTCTGCAGCTTTGACACTGTTGGTCACCCTCTCCTCTTTGATACCTTCTTCTCTCCTGGTTCTCTCTATCTCACTGGTCCTTCTCAGTTTCCTTTGCTGGACCCTATAAGGTTAATGGGGAATAAGATCTTCCCCACCCATCAATAAACCTCATGTGGAGCCCATTAAGGGAAGCTTGCTTGCTTGTAGGAAGGCTTATGCACCTTTTGTTAATTTCTAATTAGGTACTGAGCCTATTAGCTGAAAGAGTATATATTGTGAGAGATGAGCTTTTGCTTTGGAGGCTCACTTATGAGAAAGATGTTATGATTTCCTGGTCAAGACTCTGAGTGGCTGTATGTTCAGAGCTCCTTGACTCCTCAGAGGTAAAGGCTCTCTCGATTCAGTGGTGGATGTAAAGCTTTTGTTCAGGTAATTATTTCTCTGCTCTGTATTATCTCTGTTTGTATTTTATGTAATTTAAAAAGATCGTTGACCCCTGACTCCTCAGAGGTAAAGGCTCTCTTGATTCAGTGGTGGATGTAAAGCTTTTGTTCAGGCAATTATTTCTCTGCTCTGTATTATTTTCTGTTTGTATTTTATGTAATTTAAAAAGATCATTGACCCTTGAAACGGCTATCATTCTTTAGTAAAGCAGATAAAAGAACCTGCACTGGCAGCCATCCTGGGAATGCCAGTATGCTTGCCCTTACAGACCCTCCTCCAGATCATGCCCTCTAAGGTATCCCTCAGGGTCTGTCCTAGGCCCACTTCTCTTCTCTCTATTACTTTATGTGGTGATCTCATCAGCTCCCATGGATTGAATGACCATCTCTCTACTTAGGTTCTCAAATCAACCTATCCTGCCCCAACCTCTTCAGTGACTTCTAATTTTGTATCTCCAGCTGCCTTTCAGAGATCTCAAATTGGAAGGCCAGTAGACATCTTAAACACAACATGACCCAAGCTGGACTCATTATATTCCTCTTAAATTGCTCCTTACTTCTGACTTCTCTGTTACTTTAAAAAACAACACAATCCTCCCAGTCTCTCAGGCTTGCAACTGAGGTGTCCTCGTTATCTCTCACTCCCCACACCTAAGCGATTGCCAAGATGTATAGATTTCACTTTTGCAACATCTCTCTAATATGCCCCCTTCTCTCCTCTAATACTGCCACCACTCTGGGGCAGGCCCTATCACCTCACACTTAAACTATTGCAAGGAAGGCATCATCATCCTCAAGAAAGTTAGTTTGCTCACTTCCCTGTTGTGAAACATATAGCCTTGACCCTTAGCCTTTTATAACTTTCGTTAGCTTCTCAGGGACATTAGCTTGTCCTCTGAACTGAGCAAAGGGAGCTTTTCCTTTAATTATTTAATTTTTATTACTTTCTAAACCTCCCCTGATCACTGAATGGCAACTCTAGGCCTTGAGCCTCAAGACCTCCTTGTTCTCTTAGCCTGCTTGCCTCCTAGGGCTCAAGAATCTGCTGTACCCAGTCCCCAATGACCTTTACCACCTTGGTCTGTTGTGGTCTCCACATCCGAGTGCCTGAATCTGGCATCTAGCACCTCTTTTGCATCCCATCTCCAAATTCTCTAGACATTGATTGAATTACTAAGGTTTATTTCAAGAGATGGCAAAGAGAATATAGAATAAATTCAAACATAATACATTTGGGTAAGGTAATTAGAAGTATTATAAAAGGAAATTTCTCAGTCCTAGATTGAATGGCATCTAAGCTTTCCAAGATTCCCAAGATCTGGCTTGTCTAATGAGCCCCTTTTGTCTTGGAACATCTGGTTCCACTGTGTTCTCCCTTGGTCCCAAGAGAACGGAGGCTTTTACCCCAACAGTCTCTCTTCTTCTCACTATCCCACATTCCTCATCCTTCCTCCCCTTCAATTCCAGTATATAAATACATACATTCATACATATACATACATATACACATATACATACACACAGTGATTTGGGATTATCTCACCTGGGCATACTAGATTAATCCCAGACTCAATTCTTCCTCAAATAGAAAGCCCCCTTTGTTGAATTGTATATCTTGGGATATTCCACCCATGTTATTATCTAATTATTGGCAGACTAATTTTCACTTCTCTCAACCTAGGGAAGACCAGTAGATATAAACAGGAATAATGTTCATGTTGCCTCATAAATGAAATGCACACCATGACCCCTCCCCACAGAGCTTTCCTTTACAAGGTTCCATCTACTCCACATATACCTTGAATGTACCTATTTATATAAGTGCTCTCTTCTTTAGAATGTACATACTTCGATGGCAGGGACTGTTTTCACCTTTGTATCCAGAACTTAGCACAAAACCTGTAGTTTTTTTGTAGCACAAAACACATAGTAAATAATAAATGCCTGTTAATTTATTGATTCTGGCAGTACACAAAAAATGAGTCCCTCTCACATATGGAAACAAAGAATGGGGGCAACAATTGCTCTATATCAAAGTCTTCTCTGCAGTTCAAGGAAATGCTGGTTCCCTATGTGATCACAATTAGGTGATGTAGGATGTCTGATAATTTAGTTGTTTCTACTGAAACCATGATGGCTGGTAACATTACAAAGGAAGTGAGTACTTAGTTTGTCATGAATCATTTACAGGGTGGATTGTTGGGACATTTAGCTACTTGGGTCAGTATAAAGGACCATGTAGTTTCCTGGTACTGAATCATATGTTGTTGTTCACCTTTTGTTTTCAAAGAGGAATAACGCCACCATGGGTGATGCTTTGACTTGCATGTGAATTGGATTTAAGTGAGGCAGAGTTGCTTCACTCTCTTTTTCTTAGTCATTGAAATCCAGTGGCAAGACAAAACTCGAGGGGGCTGGCAATGGCCCAGGATGCAGTAGCTGACCTTGGTGTCTTCAATGCTTGACCAAGTGTTTGCTTTAGCCATCTTCATGGCCATTGGCACAAGTTATTCTAATTTCCCCATTCTTCCAGGGGAAGTCCTCACATGCTTGGAATGCGGGCAGTATTCAGGAGGACTAGCACCTCTTGTGTGAGAACTTGTTAAGATCTTTTTAGGGCTGTTCATATACCTTTGGCGTCCACCTTTTGCCCAACTCTCAACTGTGACTCCAACAAGCTGTAGCACGTGCAGCAGTCACACTCCCATAAAAACATGTTGGCAGACTGAATAAACCAGGTTGAGGGTAACCAATCAGACTCAAAACAGTCAGCGAGTTAGAGGAGTTAGGAAACTGAGTTATACATATGATATAACTAAAGGATTAACATAGTTCTACCCTGTTAGTGTTTTTAGCACCACAGGAATCTATTCGGAGGAAACTATTTTGGAGATTAGTATATGTGTAGATATACACATGTCTGTGTGTGTGTATGTGTGTATGTATATGTATATATACATACACACATACATACTTTCTATAGATAGATAATGCTCTCTATATACATATATCAGTTTATATGAATATCTGTATATACATACCTATGGATAGATATAGATACATACATGTATACAGCTCTCTATGTTTAGGATCGAAGGAGGCATATGAATGAAGCTGGGGTTGTTGGGTTAATTGGGTGATGGAGAAGGCAGAACTGATTTATTCTTACTTTGCTTCTCTTTTGTCGAAAAGTTGAATGATCTTTAGACTGAAGAAGATAGAAAAAAAAATGGCTAATATGAAGTTAAAACCCAAGATATGTGAGGATCAAGTAAGGGAAAATTTAGCCGTCCTTGATGAGTTCAAGTCCCTTGGCCAGGGCAAACTAGATAATTCGCATCGACACTTACATACCACTTGAAAGTCTGCAACACGCTTGGTATATTTGATCTCATTTGTGCCTCCTCAAAATCTCATGGGTACTGCAAGAGCTTGCGCTTGTGACTGTTGAATCATTGTCAGTGATCTTTGAAAGAACATGGTTAATAGGAAAAGGGCAGCAGGGCTGGAGATGGGTAAATATTATCTTAGTTTTTGAAGCTGAGAGTAGAATTGGCAAAATGTACATGTGTGGGCTTGGCTTCGATTTCTGGGAAAATGTTAGAATATGTTCTTAAAATGATATAACTGTACAGTTAGATTTGGAGGTGGTTGAGTGACTGGACACAGACAGTACTCATTAATGGACTGGGGTCAACATGAAAGGCGGTCTCCAGTACTCAGGAATCTGTCCTTGCTTTTGTGCTGTTAACATTTTTATCAAGATTTGGTTAAAAGCAAAGAGAGCATGCTTATCAAATTTGCAGACGACAAAAGGCTTAGGGTACAAGTGGGGATAACTAATATGCTTTGTGGCAATGTCAGATTCTAAAAGCCTCTTAACAGGTTAGAATGGTGGATAAAATCTTATAAAATTTGTTAAAAGTTAAATATGAAACTTACACTTGGGCTAAAAAAGTCCAAGATGGAGGAGATATGATCAAATAGTACTAGGTCTGAAAAAGATCTGGGGGTTTTAGTGCATTGCAAGACCAATATGAGTCAACAGTGTGAAATGGTAGAGAGAAGAGTGGCCAGTTAGGAACCTAAGAAAGAGCAATCAAAGAACTGGGAGGAGAAGCAAGCAGCAGTGTCAGAGACAGACAGAGAGACAGAAAAAGAGAG
>CM053622.1:295037043-295054535 GCA_028646595.1 Phalanger gymnotis | reverse complement strand
CCAAACTGCAAACTCTATCCCAGTCCCCAGCAGCTTCTCCCACTAACCTACTCTGTTTTTCTTGGTGTTTGTGGGTTGAGAAGTCTGGTAACTGCTGCAGCTCACTGATTCAGGGCTCTAGGGCATGCTCTGCCCAGCTCCCAGTCTGGTTGGTCCGCACTGCCCACACTGGGCTCCGCTCAGCTCCACTCCCCTCTGCTCCCAGCTCTGTGCAGGATAGACCTCACCCAGATACCATCCATGATGTCCTGGGCTAGAGCCCTGCTTACCTATGCTATTTTGTGGGTTCTGCAGTTCTAGAATTGGTTCAGAGCCATTTTTATAGGTTTTTGGAGGGACTTGGTGGGGAGCTCACGCTACCCCCTGCTTTCCAGCCGCCATCTTGGCTGCACCCCCCTCTGCCTCATTTCTTACCTAGCCTTAATCACTCAATGGGTGCTGCCTCAGTCAAACTGAGACCTAAGGAAAAACCTTAGCTTAAAAAGGTTAAGGCCTCCTGCTGCATTGGGGACCATCTCCAGTTGTCTTTATCTATGTCTTGCCACTGGACCCAGATGGCTTCAGAGGAGAAAGTGAGGCTGGTGACTTTGCACAGCCCTCCCTCATTTAAATCCAGTTCACCTGCATGTCATGGCATCATCTCCTTGATGTCATGGTCCTCTTCAAGAATGAAGGGCAAACAACAACAACAACAACTCTCTGCTTCCTTAATTGGAGGGTGGGGCTATAAGAAACAAACCCCAATTTAAGAAGAGAGCTCAGCTCAAACATCTCCTCACTTCTCAACTGGCTATATTACTTTGGGACTTCTCTGACTGACTTTTCTACCATGACCTTATTGGGCACATTCTCCTTCTCCTCCACCCCTACTTTTCAATTTCCTTTTATGTTTGTCTTCTTCCATTATATTGTGAGCTCTTTGAGGATAGGAACTGAGTTTCTTTTCTTTTTTTCATATTTACATCCACAGTACTTAGTACAGTGCTTGGAACATAGTAGATGTTTAATAAATGTTTATTGACTATTATTGACTGATCAACAGTGCCAGATGCTTCAGAGAGGTCAAGAAAGGTGATGATTAAGAAGAGACCATTTGATTTGGCAGTAAAAAGATAATTCTTAACTTTGAAGAGAGCAGTTTCAGTAGAATGCACAGTTCAGGATAAAAAGGAAGTTGAGTACCTGAAACACTAGAAGGATGATAGTGCCCTTGAGAGGAATAACAGAGTCTGGAAGAATGGTGGATTGGGAGGAGGGAGGGGGGACAATGTAATTGTAACCCAACCATGCCTGTTTGACTTACACTATTCACTCTTTCTCACCAAAAAGCATATGTGTGTGTGTGTGTGTGTGTGTGTGTGTGTGTGTTTGTACACATATATATGTATAAGAATGGGGCATCTCTCATTTTCCTACTTTGTAACTGGTTATTCACAAATCCTTGGGGTTAAATCATGGTTCTTTTAGCATCATTCTATGGCCCCTCATGGGGTCTAGCCCCACTTTGGAACTCATAGTTGTACAAAAGTGATACTTCTATTTTCCTTTTCCTTTCTTTTATATTTATTCATAGATGCTTAGGGTCTTTTAGCTGACTTGGAGGTCATATTCCTCTCTTTAATTAACATATTTCCTCTTGATTTATCTGCTTACATTAATATTTAATTGAGTTTTCTGCCTCTTGAGATCTTTGTTAATTGTCTTTTCCTTACTATTTTCCCATATTGCTCACTTTTTTACTCCTTCCCCTTTGATTCTTGTTTCCCTGGCATCTGGACCTCAAATTTATCTCAGCCTTCTTTCACACTTTACTATTTCACTGGCCTCAATCTCTACCCTAAGTGACTTTCAAAGAGGAGACAAAATTGATCCTAGGTGAATGCTGGGCCTTTCCCCCGAGGCTTAATAAAGTACTACATAGCCACACACTTATTTCTGACATAGGTGCCTCTGCTCTTCAGTTTCTTTAACTCTGTTGTGGCATAAATCACTGCTACACTGCTGTATCAGCCAGAGCAAGCTTCTGCCTTTTGGTCTTCCTTGGCACTGGAAGGAGAGAGTGATAGAGCTACGTTCTGACCTGCGGTCAGTTCATGTAGCACTACATGCAGTGCTGGATAGTGGTAATTGAGCACATCAGGGTTAGTGATCAACCTTCCTTGCATTTAGTTCATCAGGTTATTATGTTTTGGGATCTTGATGTCCTAGACTCTGGAAGCAACTGAAATTGTGCATTTCTTGTGCATAATTCCTATTTTGGAGAGGCAGGAGAAGTTATAAGGAAGGGAGAAGTTCAATTAGAAGTTCATCTTAGAAGTTCAATTAAAGCTGCTTCTATTTTTCTTGTTGGCTTAGTCATCATTCTAAACTTAGTAATTGTCCTCTGTTAAAAAAACAAACAAACAAATAGTGATGCCATTCTCAAAGGATGAATTCAAAGGATATAAACAAGAAGTTTTCAAGAGAATTGTAAACTTCTTAACATCCATATGAAATATGGTCTCAAGCCATTAATAATAAGAGGAATGTGAATCAAAATAGCCTTGAGTTTTCACCTCATTTCTAGCAAGTTTGCAAAAGAAGAGTGGAATTGTGAACAGGCACACTTATAAACTGTTGCTGGAGCTATAAACTGATCATTCTAGAAGCAGTTTGGAGTTATGCTAAGAAAATGACTGAAATGTCTATACTCTTTGACCAAAAGATCTCACTGCTAAGCATGTACCCCAACAATTTCAAAGGCAATGCGAGATAAAGAGAAAGGAGTCCTGTATCACCTTCCTTCTCCTAGAATTATTGACTCCATCTTTAATCTAACTTCCATTTCAATGTGAAATGAGCAGTCACATCCACCTAGTGCTTTTTATTTTGCTCTTCCTTGCTTTACCTGCTATGTTAGCATTAGAGCAAAACAAAGTAATTTTGTCTGTTTCTTGGAGGCCAATAACAGATTAGTAAACTTCTGTCCCTCCTCTAAGGTTAGCTACAAACTCAGACTAAGTGGTCTCCATTTTTTCTGCGTATTTTACTCTAGATATTGGCAGGAAATTGTTTGTGTCCAGAGGTCACTTGGTTGACACAGGAATGCTATCGATCCATCAATGTGTCTTTGCCATGGCTTGAAATAAATCATAAAGCTCCTCTACCTGACCTTTATCCCAATTATGTGTAATTGTGGTCCTTCTGCTGTGACAGTAGAAAGGATCCATATATACCACAAAATATGCAGCAGATCTTTTTGTAGTAGCAAAGAATGGTAAACAAACTAGATACCCATTGGTAGGGAAATGCTCAGCAAATTATGGTAAACAAACAATGAAATAACAAAAATAGCAACTAGCATAGAGCTGAAGGGTTTGCAAAGTACTTTATATATGTTATCTCATTTGGTACTCTGCCAGGTAAGGACTATTATTATTCCCATTTTTCTGATGAGGAAATTGAGGCTGAAAGGGGGTAAGTAAAAAAGAAAAGCCATCAACAATTTCTATAATAACAATAATTATTATTATTATTATTAAGTTCATACTATGTTAAACACAATAAAAAAGAGAAGGCCAAAGGATGATTGGATATACTGCTATTCACCACAAATCCAGATAGTATGGCCTGGAAGAAGAGATACAACCCCTGGGACAATCATGGGATTTTGGAGCCCTTGAAAATCATTGGGGCTAGAGAAAGTCATCTAGCCAGAGGTCAAACTCTGGCTCTGTGCCAGCCTATAAAACTCCTAAATGAACCTGAACTTGATTAAAAATGTAATTGGGAAATGTTTAACAAAATAAATAAAAATATAATACAATATAGATAATGTTAATTTGTGACTTTCTAAGTCAATAGGCTGACCTTTATTTTTTTTCTGTTTGAGTCTGACACTACTGATCTAGTTGGTCAGTTCCAACTAAGAGGATGTGTTATCAACAGAAGACAGAGGTCCCTTTGCAACCAGATCCCTGCAAAGAGAAATAGATGAAAAGGGAAATCTATTGTTTCTTTCGGGTCTCTTTGCCAATTGCATTTACTAGGCCTACTGCCTGAATTTCATAAGCCCCATTCTAATTTAGACACTTGGTCTAATATTTCACTCTGTGGTTTAGCAATACTCTTTCAGTAAATCTTAAATGTGCTTAGTCAGGTGACCAGAATAAAGGATTAAAAAAAAGAAGTCATCTAATCTAACACTTTCATTTTACTAATAAGGAAATTGAGAACCAGAGAAGTTAAATGAACTGTGCAAGGTCAAACTGGTAGTGAATTTTTAGTTTAAGAGTCTGAGTTAAGTGTCTTAGAATTCTAAAGAACAAGGTTAAGTGGTTCTTTGTAATGCAACGTAAATTACAATGTAAAACCCAGTCTTGAGTTTTAAGGGTTTATGTAGCAGAGCTCTCTGGAATCTTCTGTCCTTATGGCCAGGAGAGGTCTCTGAGAGTAGCCTCCAATAATTGCCTTTTGTTGACGTTTAAGGCAACATGGTTGTGTGTGTGTGGGTGGGTGGGGGAGAGAGAGAGAGAGAGACAGACAGACAGACAGACAGACAGAGGGAGACAGAGACAGAGAGACAATGATACACACACACAAAGAAGGAGAGAGAGAGAGAGAGAGAGAGAGAGAGAGAGAGAGAGAGAGAGAGAGCAAACTAATTTATTGATTTATTGCAAGGGATCTGAAAATTTGCATACACATGAAGCTCTATCATGTGGGTATCTCTGAATTTTTTTTTTTAATGTGAAAAGGAGATCTTTATATTTGAAACCATTGGGAACCGCTAAACTAGTGAAACTGAAGCCTGCTTGCTCAACCTAAGTTTGCATAACCAGTCCAATAAAGTGCCTGCTGATTGCTGCCTAGGCTCACAAAAGAGCTAGCACTATCTGACCTGTGACTAGACTTACTTAGGATGTTGAAAGACAGATGGAAGTGGTTGGTGATTTCCTGTTGAGGTGTAGAGGAGCAGTCTGACATGGCTGATTGGGAAGTGTGCTGTATTCCAGGAACAAGTATCTGACACGACTCAGAGCCTGCCAAGACTTATCAAATGTGCCGACAGCTACTCACTTTTGCCAATTCATCTGTGAATGATACCCCCAGTGTCAAAGAACAGGGTGTGGTTTTCTGGACTGTGGCTTAAGAAACCTAATAGGGACAAGGCCTAATAGGGACAAAATATTTATCGGGCCAGTCATCCTCTCAAGAGGGTTTTAAACTGAAAATTTGGGTTGGAGGAAGGAGGTGTGAAGACCTGCTCAGCTGTCACTGTAAAACGGGCTACTATTGTGAACATGGGGCATCACAGAAAGAATGATAGTGACAGAGGTGCTTACTACTTAATGGAAAGATAACTTAGGAGAGAGTCAGGAACTCTACTTATGGTCTCAGATGCCTGGGCACCAATGAACATGGGATGATAATGTAACACTAAATTGCAAGCCATTGAAATTCTGTGTGTCTTATTTGGCCCTAGGCCTCAGGATGCTAAGGCTTAACTCTCCCCACCCCAAGTTCCCAGCTGCTTTTATGCTGAGGCATAGTTAGAGTTAAGTTTCCTGGCTCCATGCCCCGTATTCCTCATTCCTTATTAGGCAAATCAGAGAATACACTCCTGTCAGTGGTCCAGACTAGCCTACCGCCTCCCCTCACTGATGACAGGCCAGTCTCCCATTAGTGCTGTGAACTTCCATTTGGGCCTTTAGTGTCTCTGGGCCTTCATTCTTCTGCATGTCTGAGCCACCAACTGTGTGCCACCTGTGGAATTAGGGACAGGAAGGGCCAAATACCTGTGCTATTCCTTGTTGGCATCTGTTTTCTTCCTATCACTCTTATCCTTGGTTTTGTTTTTCAGAAACAACTTTTCAGGGACATTTTTTTGCTGAAAAAGTGAAATGAGAATTTTAACATGAAGGAAATATGCCTCTTAATAGTATAGAATCACTGTTAGAGATCTTTGAGAAATCATTGAGATTGGGAGTGGCATTAGAAGCCTGGAGGCAGGCAGATTTTCTGATGTTCGGATTAATAGTTGTTGTTCAGGCATGTGCAGTCATTTTCAGTTGTGTTTGATTCTTCATGAGCCCATTTGGAGTTCTCTTGGCAAAGATACTGAAGTAGTTTGCCATTTCTTTCTCTAATTCATTTTATAGATGAGGAAAACCAAGGCAAACAGGGTAAAGTGACTTGTTCAGGGTCACACAGCTAGTAAATGTCTGAGGCCAGATTTGAACTCACAAAGATGAGTCTTCCTGACTCCAGAACTGGCACTTTATCTACCGTGCCACTTAGCTGCCCCTGACTAATAATCTTGGCATTAACCCTGACAAAATTATAAAAATAGATTTTAAAATCATCTACTTACAAAGAGAAGGAGTGATCACACAAAGCCAATATGGTCTCATTGAGGACAAGTTATGCCAGACAAATATTACTTCCTTTTTTTTTCCTTAAAAGGGGTAGGGGCAAGAGGAGGTTTATTTATGATTTTTGTTGATATGCCCAAACGCTTTCAGGGGTGTGCTGAAGGCAAAGCAAGTCAACCAGCACAATAGCAGATTGCTATATTTTTAGTACAAGCATTTGTACCTCAAAAATCGGTAAGCTACAACTCAGGAATTGATTTATTGTTTGTTGATCATCAAGTGTTGAGAAGGTGATGGAGAAAATGTTAATAGTGCTTTAATCTGCAGACTTCAACTTGTGTCATACATACATTTTTTTTTGCTCCAGAGATCTAATTAAACATTAACCAACATATCCCTGGATCGATTCCCAATATCTCACCCTGCCACCATCCCTGTCACCACCAATATCAACTGCTGCTGCCAAGTCAGGTGAATTAGCTTAATTGAAGTAGCAGAACCACTTGAGGGATAGATAAGAAGTGATATGTGCCAAATTCGTCAACAAACCCATCACCAATTCAAGCACTCTTCCCTCATACTCCAGCAGAAGCCATCTAGGAGGCCCAAGAATAGCAGCACACAATCAGGGCACCAGCCCTGCTTCCTGTCCAGCCACTGCAACAATGAACTGCATCAGAGAAAGTTCCCACTAAACCCACCTAGCATTTATTGCTGACCAAATGCCACCAGTGGTCGAGAAAACGCAAGAGCCCTGGAAAGCAGCACTTTCTTCCCTCCTCCTCATCCCAGATATTTTTCTACCCTGAAACCATTATCTCTTATGGAAATAAGATCCAGAAACTTCCTCTATAGGTGCTGCAGATTCTGTCTCTTAATTAGTCTCCATGACTAAATACCCAGAAACAAAGTTCTTGTGCCAAAGTTCTTGGCATCATGAACTGGCTCAACATAAGAAAAGAATATGGGGACTACTGATCAAAATGATTACCTGAACTGGAGTTAGACTTTCTAGCTTCCAGAGAACCCTGAAGTTTTTGCCATACTGTGTAATGATCAGGAAAGCCAATGAGAAACTACAACAAATGACTTCTTCCATTCCAGAACTGTATAAGAAGTCAGCCAGAAGCCCAAGGACAATAGGAAGGGTGACTGGCTGCAAAAGCAGAGCTGATGCAAGATAGCATCCCAGCTCAACCAGAGGTGGATCAGAGACTCATATAGCCAGAAAGGCTCTGTCTCAAGAAAGCAAGAATGGAGCCCCATCCCAGCCCCTGAAAGTCCCAGGGTAGATGGACAGATCCTTGCAAGTCCTTAGAAATGACAGAGAGTGAGAGTGAGAGTGAGAGAGAGAGAGAGACAGAGACAGAGAGAGAGAACACCAAATGAAATGCTAAGGACCAACACAAAGCAGTATCTCTCAGATCTTATCACCTTAGGCTCTAGAACTCAGATGGCCCTAACACTGCTGAGACGCCAGAGAAGGCCCTAAAGGCCAGGGCTCTGAATCTCAAAGACTGGAGTGGCAGTGAAGAAGGAGGGGATTTACACTGGGATATGGAAGTAAGCTCAGGAACTCAGTGGGCTCTGGGCTAGACCAAGCAGGGCTGACCGCCACATCCGAAAGTACATCAGAGATGGAGCTTGTCCTTGGCACAAAGCCTCAGTTCAGGAACTAAAGCTGGACAAAGTAAATCAAAGAAAAATACTGATCAGTATCAAAATTTATTGCAAGTCCAGAGATTCCCCCCAAAGAGGAGAGTAACTCCACAACAAATGCAAATGGAGACTCAAAGAAAAAAAAGGTTTGAATTTCCTACAATTACTATATGAATATCTAGAAGAAATGAAGCAAAAGTTTTTAAAAAAAATTGAAATACAAGCTCTAGAGGAAAGAATTGGAAGGAGAATGAATAGCAGAGAAAGTGAAAATCTTACCCAAGAAATAAATATATTGAAAATTAGTACGGACCAAACAGGAATCAATGACTCTATAAAGCAGCAAGAAATAGTAGAATAAAATCAAGACTGAAAAAATAGAAGAAAATATGATATCTGATAAAAAAAAAAGTTGACTTGGAAAAATAGGTCAAGGAAAGATGATTTAGGAATCACTGCTCTCCTTGAAAGCCATGATTAAAAAAATAAAACCAAACAAACCCTAGAAACTGTATGTCAGGAAATCATAAATGAAAACTTACAAGATCTATTAGTACCAGACAGAAAAATAAAGAGAAAGAATGTACTGATCACCCCTTCTGAAAGGGTGAAAGAAAAAGTTCAAGAAATGTCAAAGTCAAAATCCAAAGTTCTCATGTCAAAGGAAAAGGACTACAAACATCCAGAAAGAAGTAGCTGAATTACCAAGAAACCATAGCAAGGACTGAAGCTTCTACTATAAACTGGAAGAGATCTTGGAATAAAATATTCTAATAGGCAAAAGATATAGGCTAATAATAAAGAATAACTTACCCTGTGAAGTTGACTATACTCCTATGAGAGGGTGGGTGGAGGAAGGAATATACCTCCAATGAAATAATTCATTTCAAGAATTTCTTGAATGAATAAAAAGATTAGAGATGAGTAGGAACTTTGAAATACAAAGTCAAGGGAAGCCTAGAAATGCAAATTTATTTGAGAAACTAGAAGTGGCTGTATGTTGATTCAGTATTCAAATAGGGGGAGAGGAAACAAGCGTCTATTCTGAACATTCATGTCTTTAAAAGGTATTAAGGGACTTAATAAGCAAAAACAGCAGTCTTGGGGAGGATGGTTGCTGGTGTGTGGGTCTGAAAAAGGAAAAGAGAAATGAGGGTAAAGAGGATACATTAAAATAAAGAGGAGGAAGAAGAGGATTGAACTTGCTTTTCATAATAAGGGTAACCGAGAAGAGGATACCAATCTGGAGAAAGGTCGGGGGAACTGGTCATTGGATGCACATCACTCATCTGAAATGGATAAAGACTGAACACACATATACACAGAAACAGTTTGGTGCAGAAATACACCAAACTTAAAATAATTATCCATAATGGGGAAACTATGAATAGTGATAGAGGAACATTCAAGTTTAGCAGTAGCGATGCCAAAAAAGAGAGTGATTAAAGCATTTAAAAAATACACAGCAGAGAATAAAAGAAAGTTCAGAAGAAAGTGCAGACAAGCTGGATGGAGTTTTTTTGAAAAGTGTTAGGGTGTGTGTGTGTGTGTGTGTGTGTGTGTGTTTAACGCATGCAATATGAGAGTCATATTTCATACAGAATCCTGTTTTGTGTTCTGCTATGTTTGTAGAAATCATTTTCATTTTGTTTGTAGGTTCATAAATTTAAAAAGCCCAAATAATAAAAACACAAATGGATATAGTTTTATTAGTGGAAAAACCCAGTACAGAAGATGCATTACCATCTGGCTTGCTGCCATTCACTAAAGACCACTGCACCTTTTCATTGGCTTTGCAGGTTGACCCTCTTTTTCTGTCGTCTCCCTCTGTTGGAATGTGTCCTCCCTGAAAGCAAGCATTGTCTTACTTTCTTATTTGTGTCTCTGGCACTTTACACATAGTAAACACTTGATAAATACTTGTTCATTCTTTCATCCCATCTAGTTAACTCAGTTCCTCTCAGGATGATATTTTATTTGATTCTCATAGGAAATGTTAGTTAATTGTTCATCTCTCCTCAGAATGTCACTTGAGTTCACCTCATGATAGAATCTAAAATCTCTCATTTCCCCTCTGGAATTCTCCATAAAATATCTTCTCTATGGAATAAAAATGAACTCAATTTAGTTCTCTACAGGAAAGAAAGATGGTTAATCATAAATGGCCCACGACGTCTGATTCTCACTAGATGCTATGACTAGAGTCCAGGTGATATCATTGTGGGCAAAAAGATTCTAGGCTGCAAGAAGAAAGGGGAAATCATGGACAATGATCATAGGTATAGGATGATGGTACATTTTCATAGGTACATGATAATGATCATCTAATACATGAAAAAGGAAGCAGGAGCACTGAGAAGAATCTGAGGAGAGCAGAGGAAGAAATTAGGGCATCCTCCTTTGACTTAAATGGTGGAAAGCTGTGCTCTGTGAGAAGAGATTCAAAAGCTTCCCGAGAGAATCTTCAACCCCTTCACTCCTCTTTCTGTCCAACTATACCCAAGACTTTCTCGTGTTCTTTCCACTTCGGAGTGTGAGCTTTTCTGGGAATTATTGCCCCAGTTTTCCCCACAATTATTTTCAAAGTGAGAATAATCTCTGGAGTATACATGTGGAAAGTGTCTTCCCTATTCCTTTGCTAATTGTTTTAATCCTAATTAAATGTTCTACTTTTACAATACGTGTACCTTGACTTGTCTGTTAGCAAAGTACAAAACCAGGTCAGATGATTTTAAAGGTTTTCTGTTGAGCTGGTCTTCCCAATTGCAAATACTTTTGCTTTCAGAATAGATGGATACTCTATATCAATCAGATCTGAACGTGGATTGTTACACATGGCCTCCTATGTCAGAATCTGCACTCCTTGAAAGTGGGCATTATGAGTTTGAGGTTTGGGCTTTTGTTTTTTTTTTTTTTTTTTGTATCTCCAGCACTTTGAATCCCAGTCTCTTTGTCACTGGCACATGTTAAGTACTTAATAAATTGTTAACTGACTATACTTTCTTCTCATTCTGCTGTAACTGGGTGGGTCCTGATAACTCCATTCTCTATCTGAGTCATAGTGAGGGCCCAGGAACTTCCTCAGTGCAGACTGTTATTTGTAGTTACGGATATGATTTCTGTATGTAGCCACCCATCTTCTCCCCATTCTGACATACTCTTAGCCCACTCCAGTGGTTTACCGATCAAGTGGTTGGGTGAGCACGACTTGGGCCGGATACAGTCTGTGGCTCGAGCATTCTGAAAGTTTGCCCACACCCTGTTTCCAGAATGCCTTTCTCTAGGTCAGGGGTTCTTAACCTAAGGTTCATAAACTTTTAGAATAAATGTATTTTTTATTAAGATTTTTTATTTTTAGTTTACAAAACTCAGCTCCACATGATTTTGAGTTCCAGATTTTCTCCCCCCTCCTTCTCTAAGATGGTATGGAATCTGATATATCTTCTACATATAGCTTCTCATTGAACTTACTTACACAATAGTCAAGTTGCAAAGAAGGATTATGACCAATGGAATCAATCATGAGAAAGAAGAAACAAAACCAAAAAAAAAACCCCAAAAACAAAAGAGAGAAAAAAAAGGAGAGCAAACAGTTTGCCTCGATCTGCATTGTATCTATTATTTCTCTGGATGTAGATAGCTCTCTCCCTCATTAGTCCTTTGGAGTTGTCTTTGAACCTTGTACTGCTTAGAAGAGCTAAGTCTATCAAGGTTAGTCATCACAGAATCCATATATCTGTGGTTGTGTATAACGTTCTCCTAGTTCTGCTCCGCTCACTCAGCATTATATTGTGTAGGGTTTTCCAGGTTATTATGAAGTCTGTATCTTGCCCTTTTCTTAGGGAAAGCATAATAGTATTCCATTACAGAATAAATGTATTTTAACTACCGTATTTTAATATATCTGGTTTCCTTTGTAATTTTATGTATTTTATTTAGTGAATTTACAGACATTATTCTGAGAAAAGGTCCATAAGCATCACCAGTACGCCGAAGCAGTCTATGAATGCAAGTTTGGAACTCTTGCTCTAGGTAAAACTTCCCGAGATTTTGAGATCAAAAAATATAGGACAAATACAGAGCTCTAACTTAAATTTATTTCTTTTGTCCTTTCAAAATGCTTGGAGTGCCAGCCAGGTGACAGGTTATGACAAGCTTCAGAGGACTCGTGTGGCTAAATTCAGGGGCTAGCCACCAAGCGATGAATTGTTTAACCACTGATCTGCATAGAGGTAGGGAGTGGCCACAAAATGAAATCATGATAAATGACAGTTATTTTCCCCTCCCACCAGATTGCTTTGTTTTGCATGCTTTTTCCATCTGGAGTTGGGATTCTGTTTGTGTAAGCAACCTGAGTGAGGAAATTCCCTATCCCAGGTTAGATCAGCAGCTGTTGTGCAACTTAGAATCTTTTTGTGGTTGTTTCTCTTTTGCTTCAGTCGTGTCTGATTTTTTGGGACCCCATTTTGGGGTTTTCTTGGCAAAGAGACTGGAATGGTTTGCCATTTCCTTCTCCAGCTCATTTTAAGGGTGAGAAAATGGAGGCAAAGAGGGTTAAGTGACTTGCCCAGGGTCACACAGCTCGTAAATGTCTGAGGTCACATTTGAACTCATGAAGATGAGTCCTGACTCCAGGCCCAGCACTCTACCTCCACTGTGCTACCTAGCTGCCCAGCTCAGGGTATTATAGAAGGGAAAAGCAAAGTGCCCAGAGTGACACACTTAGCATGTGTCAGGGGAAGGACCTGAACTCAAGCCTCACTAACTTTGAGGCTGATTTTCTATCCCCTACTCCATAGCTACCTCTTTGAATGTATTTACCATTTGTTATTATGAATTACAGTTTTCTGTTTATGTGTTATCCCAGGCTGTAAATTCCATGAGGGCCAGACATGTGTGGGTTGTCTTAGTTTAGCGGAATATTCTGCACACAATAGATATTTAATAGACATTTGTTGAACTGAATTGAGCAATTTATCTTCTTGCCTTAAATAATCTACCCTGCTCTGAAATCAGTGTTCTGTTTGTTACAGGCTCTAGTTACTTGGAAAGCTATAAGAAACACAACCAAGTGTACAGACTTCCAGAGCCTCAGCCTGGTTTTCTTCCATGATTCAAATGTTCTCTACCCACCAGCACTTCTGTTCCAACTCCAAACAAAGCACTTCTCTAGAAGGGTAAATATTTTCCCTAGCCAACAGGATGCTGGCTGCTGACAGGTGAAAGGCAAGCACCTAAACATACATTCTTCCATTCTCAGGTCAGGAAAATGTGTCATATTCCCAGGCCCCCATGTATTGGAGCCTGTGATCTTTTCCAAAGTGAGTGCAAAAGGGCTGTTGGTGCAGACTCAAAGGGGCTTGATTCTGTCATCAGTCCAAAGCTTCAGTGACTGATGGATCAATTAATAACAATATGAAGCAGTGCTAGGCCATGAGGGGGAAGGAGAAAAGGTTTGGAAGAGGCTCAAGAAAATCACTAACCCCAAATTCAATCCAATTAAAAAACAATTCACCAATAATAAAAAACTTTAAAAATTAAATTTATTTTAAAATATTTTAAATTAATTTTTCTCCCTCTCACATATCCATTGAGGAAGAAAAAGAGAAAAACAAAATTCTTCTAACAAATATGAATAATAATATTTGATAGGTTATAAACACTTTGGGGAGATCTGGAGTCTTTACCGAACAAAGCAGGGAGAAAGACAAAATTTTGCCTCTCTTCTAGAAGTTAGCTGAATGCCCAAACCCTTCTAAAATTCCTAGTTGGATAGGAGTTTTGGAAAGTACTTGGAAAATGATTATTAGGCCTTTAACAGAAGATGAGAGGATATCGCAAAGGGTGAAAATTCTAATCATTAATGAGGGAGGATCAAGAGACAGATTATCAAACAAAAATTAATAGTTACACAAAATAAAATCCCATGTTGTCTGTGTTTGAAAATGTATGTTTCCTCCTATAAAATCTATAACTTCTCTAATAAGACATAGGTAGCATGTTTCATCATTAGTCCTCTGGAACCATGGTTTCATCAAGAATTTATTAAGCACCTACTAGGTGTCAGATGTAGTTCTAGATGTTGGGGATATAAAGACAACAATTAAAGACAGTCCCTGCCCTCAAGGCACTTGCATTTGGTTGTGGCACTTATATTTAGAAGACACAATTATTATAGTAATAGCTCATGTCCTTGTAATAAGGAAGACCTGAATTCAAATCCTGCCTGTAAGACATACTGGCTATGTGAATTTGTGCAAGTCATTTAACCTCTCATGGTCCCAAGCAACTTTCTAAAGACTATAAATTACGAAGAGTTGTTGACTCACCTTGGTAGAAGGAGTTTCCTCACCTTGAAGTCTCTACAAATGATAAAATCACAGGTCCAGAAAAAAAAATCAAAATTAAGTATTTTATGGTTATGAAGGGCTTTATCTATATTGTTATTCCAATTGATACAACAATCTTTTTGTGAATTACAGCTATCAGTGTTGGTTTCATATCCTTCTACTAGAGAAGCTCAGAGAGGGAGAGGACTATGTCTTAATTACCTAAACTTTATATCTCTCAAGCACTTAGCACAATATTTTATACACAGTAGACCCTTGATAAATATTTGTGGGATGAGTGAACCCTGTGAGGTAAATAATGCAAACTTTTTTCTTAAAGTTTGTTTTAAAGTAAAATTTTTAAGGATCTGTGATTTCATAAGGGTGGGTAATGCCCTCACTGTGGAAACTCCCTCTATTCGTGTAGATCTATTACTCCTCTGTTAATTAAATTCTTTTAAAAAGTTGCTTAAAGGTCATACAGTCATCATTAACCAGAGTCAGGACTTGAACATATGACCTCCTGACTCTAAGATGAGCCTTCTCTATATTATGCCTGGCTGCCTTTCAATGCAAACATTATGGGACCTATTTGACAGCTGAAGAAACTGAGGCTCTGGGGACTTAAGTGATTTGTTTAAGATCTCATAGCTGTAAGTGGCAGAACCAGGACCCGAACCCTGATTCCTGATTCTAGACTATGCTGTGCTGCCTCCTATCAGAGTTGCAGTCTGTTTAGAGTAAAGTCCTCACCAAGTCAACTCA
The DNA here is from genome assembly GCA_028646595.1 of Phalanger gymnotis. NCBI lineage: Eukaryota > Metazoa > Chordata > Mammalia > Diprotodontia > Phalangeridae > Phalanger > Phalanger gymnotis. Next base: position 295,039,429 of record CM053622.1, on the reverse strand, counting down.
GGACCTTGAAGATGTGATATCTAAAGTCTACAAACTTCTCCTCTAACAAACATTCTCTACTTGGCTGCCAGGAGACTTTTGCCAGTAAGGCCTGTGGGGATACTGTCTAATTTTCAGTGTTAAGTTTCCCAGGATGTTATAATGTGGAAGATCTTGCAGAATCTATATCTTGGAGGTTCTAGTCAGGACCTACTGAAGAATGATTAGTATTTTTTTTGTTTTCTGTTAATTAGGCAGTCAACTTTCCAATGTGTTTCCTTATCAGTCAGTCCATTTGCTTTGAGATTATCTTTACGTGGCTGAGTGCTTAAGTAGTGATATCTTGTATTATTGTGCTCATTATGAGTGTGGAAGCTGAATGTTGCCTCCCTAGAATACTATTGCCTGGCAATCTATCTAGAGCTAAACAGAGGGCTGATAGTTAAAAGTGCCTCAGGAGATGAGGCTCTTGAGAACATTTTTTGATATCTTTTAAACACTTTGGGCAGATGAGGAATATTTACTAAACAAAGTGGGAAGCACAAAATCATGTCTCTCTTCTGTAAGTTGTGCTAATGCACAAACCCTTCTAAAATTCATGATAGCATAGAGGTTTTGGAAAGTACGTGGAAAATTATTATTAGAAGATAATAGTGAAAATAGTGAAAATTATGATAAGTAATGAGGGAGGGTCTTGAGACAGGTTATCAGGACTGATTGGGAGAAAGGTCATTTGAAGGGCCAAGAACAGCTGCTACAGATGCTGATAGGTCTCCACACTTAGCAGTGCATGATGTAAACTTGGATCCTTTCAGAAATTCAGGGTTCCTGGATCTTCTCAAGGAAGGGAACCATATTCCCCCAAGGAATAACCTTGTGTGAAGCTTGAATAAGCCATATGACTGAATCGTTAGAGCATTGGCACATACCTGAGTAAGAAAAAATGGGGTATACTGCTAAAAATCCCAAAAGGAGCAGCTTTTAGCATTGCGTAGTATCTGATGCCTGCAAAGCCTAAACTTGCATGGCAAGGATGCTTTTGAAGACTAGAAAAATACTTTGTGGTAGTCATGGAACACCAAGACAATGGATGTTAAATTTGTCCAGTTTATCATTCAGTGCAGAGGTAAAAAGACTTTTGGTTTTGTAATTTATGTGGACAGTCAACTACACAGACTTATAGGGAAGGCAGCAATGAAACTTGAGGAAACAGATGAGGTCAGAATGGAGGAAGCATGCAGAGGTATGGTATTCCACAGAGGGGCTGAAGGCACACCTAATTCGTCTTGAGCTTGAATGGAAGCCACCAGATTTTGATCAGTTGCTAAAAAGATAAATAAACTTGAGGACGATCTCAGAGCTGCGAAGAGTGACCTAACTCGAAAAACTCAACTTTGAGTAACTCCAGATTATTTTCTCTTGTACAGCCAGAGAAACAAGGCAAAGGTGATAAGGGTCACCATTGGCCTACTAGAATTGAAGGCAAGAGCTTACTGAAAACTTGCTGAGAAATGCAGCAGGGGACAGAACTATTCCATTTGGAAAAGCCAGGGGTCAGAGGACCAGTGATGATCTGAAGCTAGGACACTTCCAACAGAGAACAGGCCAAGCGACAAAAATCTCTTCTATTACAAATGTGGACACAGTGATTATATGTGTATCAGTGGATTAGAATGGCGAACACGGACTTTAGATGGCAGAAGCTTATGTCCATAGAATCTGTATTGAAAAAGGAAGATAGAGGCAGAGACAGAGGTAATACCAGGCCCTGAAGCTTGACCTCATCACCAGACTGAATATTTCACCAAGACTCAGAGGAAATTATGCAAAAGTCACTGTGAAGATTAAAGGTAGAGATTGTCCTGTTGTCCTGGGCAATGGATGATGGGATCACAGATGGAGGGCTGGAAGGGACTTCAGAGATCAACTAGTCCAGGCATTCTTATTTTTGTTTTATTTTATTTTTTTAAATGATTTTTTATTTGATATATTTTAGTTTTCAACATTGATTTCCACAAGATTTTGAGTTACAAATTGTCTCTCCATTTCTACCCTCTCCCCCACTCCAAGATGGCATATATTCTGATTGCTCTATTCCCCAGTAAGCCCTCCCTTCTATCACCCCCCATTCCCCCATCTTTTCCCCTTACTTTCTTGTAGGGCAAGATAGATTTCCATGCCCCATTGCCTGTATATCTTATTTCCTAGTTGCATGCAAAAACAACTTTTTTTTGAGCATCTGCTTTTAAAACTTTGAGTTCCAATTCTCTCCTCTCTTTCCTCCCTACCCACTCTCCCTAAGAAGGCAAGTAATTCAACATAGGCCACACATGTATCATTATGCAAAACACTCCCATAAATAGTCATGTTGTGAAAGACTAACTATATTTCCCTTCCTTCTATCCTG
>CM053622.1:295021146-295036543 GCA_028646595.1 Phalanger gymnotis | reverse complement strand
GAAATAAAAGAAGAGAACTAGTGATTGGTGATTCCCCACTGAGGGGTAACTGAGGCAGCTACTATCAATCTGATGACAATTAAAAAAAAAGTCCACTGTCTTCCTGAGACTTATACCTAAGACAAAGCAAAGAAGTCTTAAGACAATGAAAGAATCAAGACTTATCAAAATGGATGAATTCTGGTAATTTGAACAAGCCAAAATGATATGACCAGAAGAAGTTGCTGATGAGATAATTCACTAATATTTTTCTCACTGCATGGCCAACACGTATTTCTTTTGTTGATTACATATTACCAAATAGTAGAGACTTCAGACCCTGTTTGGTCTGGAAAGCAAGAATCTTTCAAAAGATGGAGCAAAGCAAAACTTTTTGTAATCTTTGGGAAATAGAATCAAAGGATGAGAAGCACAGAATAAGAGGTTTAATACGAGGAAGACAAAGTATAGAACTTGGTGAGACTAATGAAGTGTTAGAATGTCTTATGAAATTAATGGATGCCTTCAAAGGAGTATTACTAACACTTGAGTTCTGTGGGAGCATATGGAATAGTCAGAGAAAGATAAAATATTAATAAATAATAGATTATTAAAAGTTTTACAAGCCTTTCTAGGAACCAGAAGGGGGAAGCATGGTGAATAATATTTGGGTGGAGATCAATGGATAGAGAAACAGAAGCAATTTTGTTATCAAAATATTATGCAGATGAATTGGAAAGAAAGAAAAAACAACTACAGAATTTGTTAAATAGATAATAAGACTGGCACAGATGCAGTATGTAGTAGTGATTGTTCAATTTTTTCAATCACGTCTGACTCTTCATGATCCCATTTGGGCCTTTCTTGGCAAAGATGCTGGAGTGGTTTGCCATTTCCTTTTCCAGCTCATTTTACAAATAAGCAAACAGGGTTAAGTGACTTGCCCAGGGTCACACATCTAGTGAGAAGATTTGCACTGTATCCACTGAGCCACGTAGCTGCCCCATGGTAGTGATGGAAGACATCAATTATGCCAAACTCTTTGCCAAAAGTAGAGTATATAATAACTTAGTTTGATACAATGATAGTTTCACCCTTCAAAAGGTGGAGGAACTATCAAGAGAAAATGCTACACAAGTTCTGATTTTCACAAACAGGAAGAAATTGGCTCCTCAGGTGGAAATGATAGAAGGGGGAAGTGGACATTCCCTTCAAGAATTTGTGATTTAAAAGGAGAGGAAAGCCAAGCACAGTCTCAGATGGACTCTAGATTTAGAGAGAGTAGATTTTAGAGATTTAAGATGAAGGATCACAAAAAGCATCTTTGCATGAGAAAATTTTAGGGGAAGTCAACTCAGGAGGGATAAGAAGTTCCGAAGAATGGATTTATTTTACTTTATTTAGTTTTTAAAAATTAATTCATTTTAACATTAATTTTTAAAATTTTGAGTTCCAAATTCTCTTCCTCTTTCCAGCTCCTCCCTCACTTATTGAGAAGGCAAGCAATATGATATCAATTATATATGTGTGGTCATGCAAAACATATTTCTATATTAGTCATATTGCAAAAAAACCAAGAAAAATCAAGAAAGTGAAAAAAGTATACTTCAATCTGTACCCAGAGTCAATTCTCTTTGTGTAGGTACATAACATTTTTCATCATGGGTACTTTGGAATTGTCTCAAATCATTGTATTGACCAGAGCAGCTAAGTCTTTCACAGTTGATCACTGTTACAATGTTGCCATTACCGTGTATGATGTTCCCCCAGTTCTGTCCATTTCTCTTTGCATCAGTTCATGTAAGCCTTTCCAGGTTTTTCTGAAAGCATCCTGCTCATCATTTGCACTGTTATAATCTTAATAGTCTTCCATCACAATCATATACCACAGTGTGTTCAGCCATTCTCCACTTACCTTAGTTTCCAGTTCTTTGCCACCACAAAAAGATCTGGGTCACTTATGTCTTGCCACTGTACTCACAATGATTCTGGAGGAGAGAGTGAGGCCAATGACTGCACAGCTCTGCCTAACTTAAATCCAATTCACTCCTGAGTCAAGATACCACCCTCTTGATGTCATTGGTTTTCTTCAAGAGTGAAGGATGAAATACAACACGAGAAAAAGAGCAGCTATAAATATTTTTGTACATAAAGTACATTTGCACATTTTTGTACATTTCCCTTTTCTTTGAACTCCTTAAGATATAGTCCTAGTAGTGGTAACAGATCAAAGAATATACAGTTTTACAGTCCTTTGGGCATAGTTCTAAATTGTTTTCCACAATGGTTGGACCAGTTTACTACTCCACCAACAAGGCTTTGGTGTCCCAATTTTTCCACATCCCCTCCAACATTTGTCATTTTCCTTTTTCTGTTATGTTAGCCAATCTGATAGGTGTGGGATGGTACCTCAGAGTTGTTTTAATTTGCATTTCCCTAATCAATAGTGATTTAGAGTTTCAGCTAGAAAATCCTAGGTAATCAAATAGAAAACTACTTGAAATCATTAACAACCTTAGCAAAGTTGCAGGATACAAAATAAATCCACATAAATCATTAGCATTTCTGTATATTACCAACAAAGTCCAACAGCAAGAGATAGAAAAAAGAAATTCCACTTAAAACAACTGTAGACAGTATAAAATACTTGGGCATCTACCTGTTAAGGCAAACTTGGGAACTATATGACCACAACTATAAAAACACTTTTCACACAAACTAAAGTCAGATCTAAGCAATTGGAAAAATATTAATTGCTCATGGGTAGGTGAACCAATATAATAAAAATGACAATTTTACCTAAATACATCTATTTATTCAGTGCCATATCATCAAACTACCAAAAATTATTTTATAGAGCTGGAAAAAACTATAATGAAATTCATCTGGAAGCGCAAAAGCTCAAGGATATTAAGGGAATTAATTTTTTAAAAATGCGAAAGAAGGTGGTCTAGCCACACCAGTTCTCAAACTGTATCATAAAGCAGTAATTATCAAAACAATCCGGTACTGGCTAAGAAATAGAGTGGTGGATAAGTGGAATAGATTAGGTACAAATTACATTATAGCAAATGACCATACTAATCTAGTACATGATAAACCCTAAGATCCAAGCTCTTGGAATAAAAACTCATTATCTGACAAAAACTACTGGTAAAATTGGAAAACAGTATGGCAAAAACTAGGTATAGACCAACATTTCGGACTGTATACCAAAATAAGGTCAAAATGGGTACATGATTTACACATAAAGGGTGATACCATAAGCAAATTAAGAGAGCAGGGAATAGTTTTTCTGTCAGATTTATGGATAAGAGAAGAATTTAGGACCAAAGAAGATGTAGAGAGCACTATAGAATGTGAAATAGATAATTTTGATTATATAAAATTTAAAAGTTTTTGAATAAACAAAACCAATGCAACCAAAATTACAAGGGAAGCAGAAAACTGGGGGAAAATTTTTGCCACAAGTGTCTCTGATAAAATTCTCATTTCTCAGATATGTAGAGAACTGAGTTAAATTTCTAAAAGTACAAGTCAATCCCAAATTGGTAAATGATAAGAGGATATGAATAGGCAGTTTCGAGATGAAGAAATCAAAGCTATCTGTAGTCATATGAAAAAATGCTCTAAATCATTATTGATTAGAGAAATGCAAATTAAAACAGCTTTGAGGTACCACCTCATACCTATCAGATTGGCTAATGTGAAAAAAAGGAAAATATTGGATGTTGGAAAACTGGGACACTGCATTGTTGGTGGAGTTGTGAAATGATCTAACCATTCTGGAGAACAATTTGGAACTATGCCCAAAGGGCTATAAAACTGTGCATACTCTTTGATACATCAATACCACTGCTAGATCTATATCCCAAAGACATCCAAAAAAGGGAGAAGGACCTATTTGTATAAAAATATTTAGAGCAGCTCTTTTTGTGGTATTGGAAATTGCAGGAATGCCCAAACATGAAAGGGGATCAGAGGATAAGATGGCTGCAAGATGTAGACAGGACTATGATAGCTGGTGATAGAGAGAAAGCAGAACTGCTCAATTTTTTCCCTGTTTTCTCTGCAGGGAGAATGAACTTTGGACTGAAAAGGACAGAACCAAAATGGCTAATAGAGAGTTGATACCCAACAAAAGTAAGGAGATTTTAAGAGACACCTGGCTGCCTTTGAGAAATTCCAGTCATCTGACTCAGACAAATTGTAGCCTTGGATACTGAAGGAACTAGCAGAAGATCACCATCACTAGTGATTTTTGAAAGATTGTAGAGAATTGGCGAGGGGCGGGACATTGAGGAAAGGTAAATGTTGACTTGATTTTCAAAAAAGGGAAAAGAATCGACTCTGAAATTAGGGTTTTCTTGGCAAAGATACTGGAGCGGTTTGCCATCTCGTTCTCCAATAACGATATAAAGGACGCTGAGAAAAGGTAAATGTTGACTCAATTTTCAAAAAAGGCAAGAGAATAGAATCTGAAAATTATAGTCCAGGAAACATGTCTTTGATTCTTGGCAAAATAATATATTCTGGAATATATTATTAAAGAGAAGGTTGGTGAACCAGAAAAGGAAGCAATGATCATAAAGACCCTTATTTCCTTTTGTGAAAGGTTTACTGAATTGTTTTACTAAAGTTGAGAAAAAGTCCATAGGAGTAGTTCACCCAGACTTTAACAAAACATTTGATAAAGTCCCTCATGCCATTCTCATGGAAATGATGAAGAGATGTGTTTAGATGAGACTATAATTAGATGAATATGGAACTGACTGAATGGCAGGACTCAAATACTAGTTATTAATAGTTGATACCAATTATGAGGCCTCCAGTGGAATGCACCAGGGATCTGTAGTTAGTTCTCCGGTGTTTAATGTTTTTACCAATAGCTCAGATAAAGACATAGTCGGTGGTTGTTGCTGTTTAGTTGTTTTCGCTCATGTCCAACTCTTAGTGACTCTTTTTGGAGCTTTCTTGAAGGAGATTCCAGAGTGGTTTGCCATTTCCTTCTCTGGCTCTCCATCACAGAGGAGGAAACTGAGACAAACAGGGTTAAGGGACTTACCCAGGATCACACAGCTAGTAAATGTCTGAGGCCAGATTTGAACTCAGGAAGATGAGTCTTTCTGAGTCTAGGCACAGCACTCTGTGCATTATGGCACCACCTAGCTACCCCAGGCATAGTTGGAATACTTATCAAATCTATTGGTGACATAAAGATAAGAGAGATGGCTAGCATATTGGATGACAGCCAGGATTCAAAAATATTTTACTAGGCCAGATCATGGGCCCAAATCTAACAAGAGGAATTTGAATAGAGATAAATGGGAAAGTCTTATACTTCAGTTTAAAAAAAATCTATTTTACAAGTACAAGTTGGGAAAGGCATGTTTTGATATCAGTTTGTCTAAAAAAGTTTGGGGGAGGTGTTGTAGTGGTTTAAAAGCTGAATATAAGTCAACAGAGTAATATTTAAGTTAAAAAAGCCAAAACAAACTTGGCCTATATTATGATAGTTTCTAGGAATAAAGAGCTTATAGTCCCCTTGTATTCTGGTGAACCACATCTGGAGTCAGGTGTTAAAATCTGGTCCCACATCTAGGAAGGATATTGTGTTATCAACAATAACAACAGGAGCTCTCTCTTCAAAGAGTCTCGTAGTATCATTATTTGTGATTTGTAATTCAACCCCTCTTAATTCTAGTGCCTTCCCTCTATTCATTACTTCCTATTTATCCTGTTTATAGCTTGTTTTCCATGTATTTGTTTGCATCTTGAGTTCCCCATTAGATTATAAGCTCCTTGAAGGCAGGGACAGTCTTTTGCCTCTCTAGTGTTCAACACAGTGCTCCCAGTGAACTTTCTTTACTGGTGCAGGTCAGCACCCTCTCTGCATCTTATTGTCTTAGAGAATTGCTGGGGGCATTCGGAGTTTAAGTGATTTGTCCAAGATCTCTTGGTCAGTACGGATTAAAGGCCTGTCTGGAACCCCGTTTTCTCTGAGTCCAAGTCCATGTCTCTATCTATCATGCCACACTGCCTCTCATGACATTCATTAACTTGAATTTAAGTTTTTGTAAGACAAACGTAATTGGTTATATTCGTATTTAAATTAAAAAAAGAGCACATTCTGAAGGTCAAAGCAAGTCCATCCATCTGTGTTTTGGGACTTGGGATGACGTGATTCTATAATTGGTAAGATCTAGCTCATTTAAGTCTAAGATTCAATTCAACATTTTAAAAACACTATTTTGGAGTCAGTGGTCATTTACTCAAGTCAACAAATATTTATTAAGCACCTACTCTGTGCCAGGAACTTTGGTAGGCACTGGGAACACAAATAAAGGCAAATTCCAGCACCTCCTTTCTAGGAGTTCACAGTCCAATGGTGAAAGACAGCATGCAAACAGCTATGTAGGAACAAGATCCATACAGGATGAACCCATATGCATTCTGAGTCCATGCTACAATAAACCAAACTTCGATGACAAGAGACTCACTACCTCTCAAGACAGCTCATTCTACTTTCAAGTAACGAATTTGTTTACAAGTTTTTGTTAAAATCGAGCCTAAGTTCTCTATTTTGAAACTTCTGCCAATGATCCTATTATTGTCCTTCAGAGCCAAACAGAATGATCTAATTCCTCTTCCTGATAACAGCTTTTTAAGTATTTGAAGACAGCTACTGAATTCTGGAACCCCTGAGTCTTCTCTTTTCCAGGTGTTTGGGGATGATGCTTTTTCAGCAGATCTTCTTAGTGCCCAGATTCAGGTTATTGACAATTTTGATCGCTATCTTCTGCATGATCTCCAGCTTTGGGTCAAATGGTATTTTTTTTTTTACTTTTACTACACACTGCCAAACTCCTTTCTGAAAAGATTCTACTAGTTCGTAGTCTATCAGTAATGAATAATGGTGCTCATTTCTCTACAGCCAACTCAGTCCTGAATTTGTTTTATTATTATTATCTATCAATTTGGAATCATGTGGCATATTACAGTTAATTTGTTTCTCTTTGATTATTAATGAGGTTGACCATTTTACAGTGTTTATTACCAACCTGTTACTAAAATCCCACCTTTTGCAAATTCTTCTCAGTCCCCCTTAATCCCTTCCCTTTGTTGATTATCTACAATTTTATTTATTTGTACTTCGTTGTTTGCATGTTGTCTCCCCCATGAGACTGTGAGCATCCTGAGAACAAGGGCTAATTTTTATTTTTGACCTTTCTTTAGATCCTTAGTGCTTAGCACAGTGTCTGCTGTATGGTAGGAATTTAATAAACTTGCTAACTTGTGTGTGTGTGTGTGTGTGTATATTTTTTAATGTTTTCATATTGATTGACTATTAAGAACTGAGAGTTGCCTTGGTAAACCTTTTTGGTAGTTTTAAAAATATGTATTTTAGATTTAAGGTTTGTATTTGTCATAATTTGCCATAACATTTCCACAATTGGTTGTCTTTTCTTGATTATTTTGGTTTTCCTATATAAATCTTTATTTTAAAATAATTGAGCACATTTATATTGTCCCTTGTAATCTCCTCTCCATAACTGAGATTTATAATTCTAATTTCTTCCATCTTTTTGCATCTAGATGGACTTCATTGAAGTATATGGTGTGAGATATGGATCTAAATCTATTTCTTGCCGTGTTGCTATCTACTTTTTCCAAGTACCATTGTTAAATCATGAATCTTTTCCCTACTTTTTATTTTCTATGGATCTATTGACTAATCTTTTGCTTGTCTTTGGTTGGATATCTGGCATTTCTATACTGTTCCAGCTATTGAGTTCTGGAACCCCTGAGTCTTCTCATTTCCAGGTGTTTGGGGATGCTGCTCTTTCCACAGATCTTCTTAGAGCCCAGATTCAGGTTATTGACAATTTCGATGGCTATCTTCTGCATGATTTTGAGCTTTGGGTCAAATGGTATATATTTTTTTACTTTTACTGCACACTGCCAAATTCCTTTCTGAAAAGATCCTACTCGTTTGTAGCATATCAGTAATGAATGGTGGTGCCCATTTCTCAACAACTAACTTTTTAGATTTCTCTATTATTGTAAATATTTTGCTCAGAAAAATAAGTCTGTTATTTTTTTCATAGAAACTAAATTTTTATCCTACAATGTGGCAGGACAGGGAAGCAAATGTAAAGATGCTGATCTTCTGACTTTCCTGTCTGGTTTTAACATCTGTCTACAGAAGACCTGCATATTAGAAAATGAATTCCCCCATGTCCAAGATTTCAGACGCTCTTTTCAGACACCTGGCAAAATAACTTTAGTAGGGATGAGAGTTGATCAATTCCTATGATTTTAGTTAACATCAGCAAAAATGCATTCCCCTTCAATCCTGGTAAGCCCAATTTAGTACGTCTTCATTTATATATATTGTTGATATATGCACCTATTTTTTTTGCACAGTGCTCCCTCAGATGGTCTGGAATCAATTTTAATAATCTTTTGAACATTATTTTCTTCAAGGTCATCAGCTGACATAATAATTTGGGGAGATTTGCTTATTAAGGTTGGCAGTGATTCTGCTATGGTGTCTCCTATAGAAAATCTGGGTTAGAATGTCTGCTTCCCTACCACAGGTCATCTCTCTAGGGAGAACTGCTTGAACCTAAGAGGAAACCATCTGGCTAAACTAATTTACCACTATAACCTTATAATGTTAAATGACAGCCATGGGGAAAGTCTTGGATAATGAATTCATTCACTCACTCATTCATTCAACAAATCTTTATTGAGTACTTTGTGCAAGGTGCTGAGCTGGATTCTATAGGGGATACAAAGAAGAATTTTACTGTTCTCTCTCTCTATTGCTCTCTCTCTAATCAAGGGCCAGAATTATAAATTATTTAAGAAGCAGCCCTTCATTGTTTTTCTATAACCCTGAAAGGATGAATATCCTTGATCATTTGAAGGAATCTTTTCCTCCTTAAGCTTGTTCTGATCCTCAGGTGTAGCGGTCAAACTGAAACCATACAACCAGAACAGTGAGATTATGGAGATAAGGAGATTAAGGTGTATTAGGTCTGAGGAATAGATAGCATTGTGTTGGAGAAACTGATAGGTTGAAATGAGCCTGAGCAGTCTCTTGCTTTGGAAAATAGAACCCTTAATCTCTTACTTTATAATAATAATACCAGCAACAGCAACATCCCACATGTAGATAATGCTTCACTGTTTTCATTTTTTAATTTTTTAAAGTAACATTTTATTAAAGACTATCCATGTAATAGCTAACAAGAATTTGTTGTTTTTGTTTTTCAGTTATTTCCAACTGCTCATGGCCCTATCTGGGGTTTTCTTGGCAAAAATGCTAGAATGGTTTGCTATTTCCTTCTCTAGTTTGTCTTATAAATGAGGAAACTGAGGCAAATAGGGTAAAGTGACTTGCCCAGGTTCACACAGCCAGTAAGTGTCTGAGACCAGATTTGAACTCAGGAAGATGAGTCTTCCTGACTCCAGGGCCAGCGTTCTATCCTCTGTATCATCTAGTGTCCCTTGCTTCACTGTTTTTAAGAGATTTTGCATAATTATCTTATTTTACTCACAAGGCAAAGAACATTGTCTAGAACCCCCTCTACTTCCCGATGCCCTTTTGTAATTAGCTCTCCTGCATATGTCAGGTTCTATTTTATATTATCCTTATTTGAGTAAGTTTCTTATCTCCTTTGGGCAGTTAGGTGGCACAAGGATAGAGTGCCTTGGCTTGAAGTCAGGAAGACTCAGCTTCTTAAGTTCAACTCTGGTCTCAGACACTTACTAGCTGAGTGACCCTGGGCAAGTCATTTAACCCTGTTTGCCTCATCCTCATCTGTAAAATGAATTGGAGAACGAAATGGCAAACCACTCCATTATCTTTGTCAAGAAAACACCAAATACAGTCATGAAGAATTGGATGTGAGTGAAATGACTGAACGACAGCCTATCTTCTTTATTAGGTCATAAGCTTCTTAAAGGCAAGCACCACATAGAGATTGTCTTATTCACCTCTGTTTCTCCTTCAGTGCTTTGCATGTCATAGATACTTGGTGAATTGAATTAAGTATCAACTGTCAAGGAACACGTAAGGTAAGGTTGGAGAAACACACCAAGAAACTGTATTAGCATTAAATTGTAGTGATAAAGAAAGCTGGTTACAGCTTCTAAGTGAAAAATCATCCCGTGTTACTCTTTTTTTCCCTTGACATTTAAATAGTCTGCCATATCATTGGTCCACTATTAATATAGACGATTTATTGTGACTTCTAAAGTTAACATGACAACATATTCACAATCAGTAACAGATAGATGCCACAAGGTTATAAGCTCCCAGAAATAGCTGTCTTTTTTTTTTTTGCAAACAGCCCAACATGCCTGTGCAACACTATTGAGATGTGCATGAGTCTTGGTAATAAATGAAGAAGCTTATAGATATAGCCAACTCACAGAATTCTGAAGGGAATGAATGAAAACTGCAGTTTTTGTGTTTCTGCTTCATGTCTTGACCCAGATTTGCTTGGGGAAAAATATTGCCCTCCTCTTCCCTTCAAAAAAAGATGGAGATACATCCCTACCCATTCCATTTTACCCTTTATGCCTAAACAGATTTATCTAATTCACTAAAGTTTAATCAATATTGGGACTTTTGGGGGGGGGGAGGCTAGGGGTACAAACCATGCAAATATAGCCTTAGTATTGGGGGCAGCTAGATGGCACAGTTTATAAAATGCTAGGTCTGAAGTCAGGAAAATTCACGTTCCTAAGTTCAAATCTGGCCTCAGACACTTATTAGCTGTGTGACCCTGGGCAGGTCACTTAACCCTATTTATCTCAGTTTTCTTATCTGTAAAATGAGTTGGAGTAGGAAATGGCAAACCACTCCAGTATCTTTGCCAACAAAACCCCAAATGGCGTTATGAAGAGTCAGACATGACTGAACAACAAAACATTAACATTATCTGCCCATTTAAGTTAGATTCAATTTAGCAAGTACTTTTAAGTGCCTTCTCTGTGCCAGATGAATGCGAAAAGGCAAAAGTGAAAGTCATTTCTCTCAAGGAGGTTACATTCTACTGGAGAGAACCAACGAATACATGTTTAAGTAAACACAAAACATATATAACATAAAGCAACTTAATTTGTGGGGTATTGACAGTTGGGAGAAAGGCTTTTCATAGGAAGTAAGACCTGAGCTGATCTTGAAGCATGGTCAAAGTAGCCCTGATACTGCCGTTTAAATTATACAAATCTCACACCCTGGAAGAAAACATGCTCACTTATTAAAACTCTAAAGGAAACAGAAAAATAGTTGGCAAATGCTTTCAGAAATCTTAAATAAAATTCGAATTAAGGAAGCCCATAATATATTTTCCCAAAGTCCATTCTGATTTCTAGGGTTAAGTAAAGTGTGGGTGAAATAAAGTCAAAGGGTAAAATTACATATTCTCTGTTGCATTTTCTCTAAAATTTGGTAGGAATTTGCAGCATGAAGTATATGATTACCTTTGCGGAACCTCAATTTCCCAGTCACTAAAATTAGAACATAATTGTACTAACTGCACTAAAATGATATATTATACTAAAATAATAAAAATAATAGTTGTACTAACTACCTCGCAGGATTCTGGTGAGGCTCAAGTAAGATACTATACATGAAAGCAATTTGTCAGTATAAAGAACTATATAAGTATTAACTATTATTTAAGAGAAAAACAAGATAAACTTTATGAATTATAGCAAGTCTAGCCGATCTTAGGGGAATCATTTCTAAGTGAAGTTTTTAAAGAAAGGAATGTTGCATTATTTAATAGAATAGAATAGCCTAGTTATGTAAATGAGGTTTCGAAACACAGCTATCCTGTTTCTTTTTCTGGCCTATAAGAAGCTGAACAAACAAAGACAAACTTTCACGCATTTCTTTTCATATTTGATCACAACAATTACATATACATTCATTAAGCTTTGTTAAAGACATGGTATCTTGAACTGTCCAGGTTGCAAACATTCACTGCCCTTAAGTAGTTTTCAATCTTGTGGCAGAGATAGGATGCGAACACACACACACACACACACACACACACACACATATACATATATATGTATATATGTATATATATGCATATATATGTCTATATATTTACACATACAAGGCGGCATAGAATTAAATGCCCAATCAAGGGTTGCTATTAGTACGAAGATTTTATGAAAGTTGAAAAAACAAGTTGTGATAAGGCTGCCTTGGCTACTGATTTAACAGTTAATTTTGCAGAAAGCATCTTGCCCGGAGGTCATACAATTGTAAGTCCTTTGCTCTACTCTCATGATAAAGAGACAAATAATCCCCCAAAAGCCAGGAGACACCTGAGACTTTTTAAAGGAAACAAGTTCTCTGGTATATTCTGAGGCCAGCTCACATCTAATTCTATCACATTCCATTTACATCCATAGAATAGCATAACAATCGATGAACCTGAATCATCAAGAAAAATTAATTATTTCCATAACACGCTGTTTTCCAAGACAGAGAATCATGTACTACAATTTTAAAAAGCTCTTTTAAAGTTACTTTTTATTTTTATTTTTTATTAAGATTGTTTTGTTTTTAGTTTACAACACTCAGTTCCACATGGTTTTAAGTTCTAGATTTTCTTCCTCCCCTCCCCGCCTCCCTCCCCAAGATGGCATGGAATCCAATATATCTTCTACATATTAAAGTTACTTTTTAAAAAAAGCAATTAGAGGCCTAATTAAAAGTAATCTTCAGTCATCCAGAAAATTACCTTGTCCAGAACACCTCATTGCCTGAATTCTTTGACCATTTCAGTTAAGCGACACACAGTCCCAGATACTGCAGAATTCTGGAGAACTAAAGGAGGTTTCACAAAAGAATCAGACAAACCAGCAAATGCTTAAAGAACTAGTCCTTTGTTCTGGTGATTTTAAACCATACAAGGGATGGCATAAAGAGATGTGGAAAGAGGTACCCTAGACATGAAATCGCAAGGGAAAGCTACACTCTGAACAGAATGTCTGACACTTTCAAACCAGAAACAAGGAAACGATGAACCCAGATTGGGTGAAAGGTAGATGAAAGACATGAGCTTTTTACCAGCAGTAGGGGCAGGGTGTTACTCAGGCATATCTGATTGATTTTGCATTTCTGATGTCACAGGCAAGAAGGAGCTGATGAATGGTCAGTAATCACTTCCACCATCACTGCTTTCAGGGCAATTTTTCAGACGTTCTCAGAAAAGGGCAGGAAGGGGGTAAGTGAGGAGATCTTATCTAGAACTTGAGGCAGCCTGCTGAAAGTCACCAGAGAGTCCTCCAAAACCAGAGAGCTATTTTAGATTTTCAGACATGTCAAAATATTTTTTGGCCCGGGGTGCAATCCCTTCTCGATTTTTTTCTTTCCATACTGTAACATGGAGTAATTCTGTAAATTCGGTAAGCAGACATTGGTATATCTTTCAAAGCAAAAGTATAACATAACCCCCTGGGGCATGAACAGCCAGAGCCATGACCAGCTAGGTCTCGAAAATCTGACAGACTGCATCCAAAATCTGTGGTCACAAATAATGAAACTGACTTTTTCTTTTTTTTTTTTAAAGAACATTGTAATGTCTTTATTTGACCACAGAAACCCTTTTGTGATCTGTAATCACATCCACAGGTCTGTTTGGCAGCCAAACTCTTGTCTCTTTCTTTGCCAGTGGTGAGATGGATGCTCTCCCCTTGGTTAGTGAAATCCAAGGCTCATTACTTTTGGCAATAACAAAAAAAGTTTGAAAACCTGGGGACAAAGTTTTTTCCATTAGCATTCTTCATGTGGACCACATGGAAGGAGGCCAAATGTTTCTCCCTATTGGCGATCATGCCACTTCCACCCAACTTAACTCTACCAGTCACCGTACACAAGTTACCCAGAATCAAACCTGACTAAATTGGTAATGTGGCCAGTCTTCAAATCAATCTGAATAGTGTCATTGACTTTGATGAGAGAATCGGGGTAGCAGATGGTGTGGACATCATGGGTCGCCAAATGGGGGGGATGTCTTTTGCGCCCACAAAGGTCTTTCTCACTTGGCACAACTTTTTATTTGGTCTCATCAACTGTGAGGTGGTAAATAACTAGGATGCACAGCAGGTAGAACACTGGCCTGAGGTCAGATACGATCTCAGACATTTACTAGCTATTGACCCTGGGCAAGTCATTTAACCACTGTCTGCCTCAACTGTAAAATGGGGATAAGAATAACACCAACCTCTCAGGGTTGTTGTGAAGATCAAATGAGATAATATTTGTAAAGTGCCTTGCACATAGTAGGTACTTAATAAATGTTTGTTTCCTTCTTTCTCGTTTGCCTTTGAGTCTAGCACTCTATTCACTGTATCACTTAGCTGTTGTTCCCATTTTTTATTTTCTTGCTTAGATAAATCTGTGATTTCACTGATACCCCTATCCAGGTACAATTCTCCACTGATCCTCTGTGAATCTTGTCCATATCCTCCTGGAAATCCTTTTGACGTTAAGTGGATTTAGCATGTGAGCTTGCCCATCTGTTCTTTTTTCTCTCTGGCTATGACTGGCTCCCTTCCATTTTCAGAGATAGGTTCAATATCATGCTTATGGGCCCATGGCTAGTAAGGCACAAAGTAGGGGCTCAGCAAGCAGGACAGATATTCAGCTTTCAAGTCCAATGTGCCTTCTACCCCAAAACAGTGCTCCTCATTTTAGTCCCGCTATACCTGCCTCCCCTAGCTAGTCTATAAGCAGCTCAAGGGTAGGGATTGTTTTCAGTTTTCTCTTTGTATCCCTAGCACCTGAAATTGTGCCTGGCACATGTCGTTGTTGTTGAGTCATTTCAGTCATGTCTGACTCTGTGACCCCGTTTGGGTTTTTTTGGGCAAAGATACGGGAGCAATTTGCCATTTCCTTCTCCAGAAGGACAATATGCCTGCCACATGGTATGTGCTTAATAAATGTTTGCTGAGTGACTGGTAGGAATACATTGGATAGCAACTTTTTTCCTTTCTTTGTTCTTTTTTTGGTGGGGAAGGGAACGAGGGGATGAAGAGCAGTATGACATGCCATAGCCAAGGCATTGACTTGGAAAGAGCTTTTGGAGTACCTTAGCATTTTTATAATAATACTTTTTGGTAGGGCATGATTTTTTCATCTGTCACATGAGGGGCCAGACTATATGACTTCTTAGGCCCCTTCTATCTTTAAATAAGTGCTCTTATGATCCCATGAGGGCAGGAAACACTCTTTGGCACTGGCTATGCTTTTGACATGAGTTCCTTTAGGCATTAAGTAAAATTTGGATAGTAATTCTATTAGACAATCTGAAACTTTGATAGCAGTTCTCCGCCCCCTCTCCCCCACCATTGCAAACACCAAGCAAAGATGGCACTGAAT
>CM053622.1:295003834-295020646 GCA_028646595.1 Phalanger gymnotis | reverse complement strand
TTCCCCAAGAATGTGAAGACTTCTGTGGAATGGGTGGATGAGAACAGTTTGTTCCAATGGCCATGAAGGCTGCTGAAGCAGGTGCTGCGGAGCCTTTAGAGCTTAATCAGACATTGAAGATGCCGTGGTCATCCACTGCATCTGAGCCATCTTCAGTGGTCTTGACTTTTGTTCTGCCACTGAACTTCTGGAAGAGAGAAGCTGATGACTTTGTACATTCTGCCTCACTTAAAACCAAATCATGTGCAGGTCAAGATATCACTCTGTGATGTCATTGGTCCTCTTCCAAGAAGGACAAACAATGGCACCTTCCTTTAGCTTCTAGTTAAGGCTGCCTTGTACTCTTAGTTTAATGTTCACATTTGTGGATTACCCAATCAGATCGTATGGCTTTAGTTCTTATATCACTGGCTTCTCTTCTTTGCTATATCATTGGCTCTGTGTTTCATTGATTTAAGATAATATGTCATATATAACATAAAACCAAATGTTACAAATGAGTAGACTGATGCTATCAGTTCTGGTGTTCACTCATCCCACATGATTCTCCTCTGACCAGGCAGCAATGCCCCTACATCAGGCCAAAACTGAGAAACTCAATCCCACACTCAGTAGTTCCTATGGGAACTCCGGGCATTTCTGCAAGTCTTTCTGGAGGAAGCAAAGGTTCTATGGGCAGAATGCACCTGGCACTTTATTGCTCTTGTACAGGTCAAGGTAACCGCCTTCTCTATTCTTGGATCTTCAAATACCGTCAGGGGTACTCATTTAATTTTTTTCTAAAAATTAATTTTAAAATGTCTTTTTTTCTTTTTTAAACTGTATCAAAGGTTGGGTTGGAATACACTCCGTGGAATACTGAATACTCTTTCAATAGGAGAGGCGGAATTTGCTCCAATTCAGCCCTCACTATGCTATTATGAATTCGAAAAACAATAACAAGCTTTAATATTTCCCTATCCAAAGAGGAACCAAAGAAGAAGACTGCATATGAAACCATGAATCTCTATTATATATAGATTTTTAAAAAGAAGTTATATATGTAATTTAAAATTGTAGTACCGACAGTACCCTGCTTGTCTGTATCTCTTGAACTTCCTCTGGCTTTCTTCAGTTTATTTTTCTAATGTTTGATCAATGCTCTTTTCTTGAATTTTTGCATTACTATCACTATCCCTCTTACCTCCTCTATAACCACTCCATCAAAGCCTCTATTGTAACAAGTAAGTACAGTCAAGCCAAAAAAAAAAGTCAAGACATTAATCATTTCAAAAATGTATGCCTCATTCTGTGCTTCTAGTCCAGGAGCTCTTAACCTTTTTTGTGTATCATGGACCTCTCTGACAGCCTGGTGAAGTCTATAGACTCTCAGAATAATGGTTTTTTTGAAATAAATAAAATATGCAGGATTACATAGGAAACAAATTGTATTAAAATTATCAATATATTTTTAAAAATCAAGTTCATAGACCCTTGCATTCTAGTCCATTATTTTTCTACCAAGTGGCAGGAAACATGCTTCTTATCAGTCTTCTGGAGTCATTACTGGTTATTGTAAATGATCAGAGTTCTCAAGTCTTTCAGAGTTACTTCCCTTTACATTGTGATTGTCGTTGCATAAATTGTTCTCCTTGTGCTCACTAAACTCTGCATCAATTTATTCAAGTTTTCTCAAGTTTCTTTGAATTTGTCATAGTCGTAATTTCTTTTGGCACTGTAATAATTCATCACATCAATATATCGTAATTTCTTCAGCCATTCTCCAACTGATGGGCACCCACTTTGTTTCCAGTTGTTGGTACAACAAAAAGTACTCTTTTAAATATATTTATATATAGGGGCCCTTTTTGTCTTTGATCTCTTCGGCGGTATATGCTTAGTACTGGTGTCATGGGGCTAAAAGGTATGCATAATTTATTGACTTTTGGGGGTATAGTTCCAAGTTGCGTTCCAGAATGGTTGAACTAATTCCACAACTCCACCAATAGTACTTTAATATATCTCTCCCTCCACAGCTTCTTCAATAATTTTTTTTGCTTACATGTCATCTTTGCTAATCTGATGGGCATGAGGGGATGCTCAGAGTTGTTTTAATTTGTATTTCTTACTCGTAGTGATTAAGATTTTTTTTCATATGGCTGTTGATAGCTTGCATTTCTCCTTTGGAAAATTCCCTATTCATAGCATTTGACCATTTATCTACTAAGGAATGGTTCATATTCCTACATATTTGCATCACTTCCCTATATATCTTGGATACTAGCACCTTACTGGAGAAATTTGCTGAAAAGATTTTTTTGCCAGTTACCTGATTTTCTTCTTAGAAAATTGCTTCTCTTCTAATTCATTTTGTTTGTGCAAAATCTTTTCAAGTTTACATCATCCAGATTGTCCATTTTGTCCTTTATGATCATTTCAATCTCTTGTATGGTCTACAACTCTCCATTATCAAGAATTCTGAAAGGTTTACCCCTTCTCTTCTAATTTTGTGATATAATTTTTATTATGTGGCCTTTTATCTAAGTTATGCATCCATTTAGACTTTATTTTGGCAAATGGTGGAATATTTTGCTGTTATGTTCAATCAGGGGCCTTCCTTAAATTTGTATATCTGCTCTTTTCACATCAGGCAAGTGTGAAGGAATGATCTCTCCCTGCAAAGCACAAGCTGTGTGGGTGTTGTAAACCTTCCTGGACACCATAATACTACTCTCCTTCACATTCATCTTACATCTTATTCTAAATTGCCCATGCCTTCACCCTTTCCCTTCATCTCCTTGCAGTGAAACTTTGTGGGCAGACCATAGGCATTACATCTTCACAAATCAGGAACAAAAACTCAAGTCTACATTCCCATGAGCTTCATTGAGTCCAAGGATTAGAAATCCAAGCAATACATTTAAGTAGTATACATAGTGTTCTGGCCGCAAATAGCCCAACTGACACTATGACAGTATTGTACTTGAAAGCCATCAGATTCTTTGGAAATACCACTTAGGATAAAGAAAAAAAAGTGCCTGGAAATATATATCTAAGCCTAGGGGATTCAAGAATACCTGAATATGCAAAAACAAGAATATGCTCTTTTGTGAAATTGTAAACTCAGTGTGGTAAAGAACTACAGAGGCAGCAAAAAGTGGTAAGACAATAAATCTAATCAAATAACAGTGTGGCCCAATTTAATAGACTTTTGCTTTTTGGTATCCTCGCTAATAAGTTTAGTTTCAGATTTATACCATATTTTAACTACTAAAATCATTATTGTTAACATCATTTGAACAAAGTCAAATTCTGAGCAATTTCCACATGAGTGATTGGTTAGTTATTTTTAAAAAATTACTAGATTATCCCTGGCCCATTCTAAATTTTTCAGAATCTTGCCTGTCCTGGATGCTTTTAGAGAAGAGCTTTTTGCTTCACTCCACCCAAGACGCACGTGAAAGTTCTGTAACTGCTCTCCCCACATCCCTCGTGTCTCCACCCTGTTTACGCCCTTGCTTTGGCACTGGACTTGCTGTCTATGTCATGGGTGATATCCATTAGCAATAAACACATGAATAGATGGTGCCGCTGGCGGCTCCACTGTTTTCAGCTCGCCTGGCGGCACTGAGACCATCTGGCTTCAGTTTTTGCCACCAGCCCCTCTTTCTAGTGGTTAAAGCCTTGGGAACAGAATTCCCCCAAAGTTCATGGTATAATAATAAGCATCTCCTGTTTCTATAGTGCCTTAAGCTTTACATTTCCTGGAATATAAATGTAAACATAAACCACAAAGAAAATGTATGATTGGAAACTGATGTGAGGTGGTCATGTAGTGAGAGTGAGAGATGCCATAGAAATTTTGAGTACTGAGCTAACACCAATGAATATTAAAGGGCCTGGGGGATCATGGGATTGTAGATATAGAGCTGGAAGGGACCTGAGAGGGTATTTAATTTAATCCCCTCATTTTACAGAGGCAACTAGGTAGCACAATGGATGGAGTGCTGAACCTAGAGTCAGGAAGACCTGAGTTCACATCTGGCCTACTAGCTTTGTGACCCTGGGCAAATGCCTTAATCTTTGTTGTTTTTCACCTCTCAAATGGGGATAATAACAGCACCTATCTCTTATGATCATTATAAGGCTAAAATGGGATAATATTAATAAAGCACATCTTCAAGTACCAAGTAAAATTCGTGATGATGATGATGATGATAATGATGATGATGATGATGATGATAATGATGATGATGATGATAATGATGATGATGATGATGATAATGATGATGATGATGATGATGATGATGATGATGATGATGATGATGAAACTGACTTGCCCAAGGTCACACAGAGAGGGGACTTGGATCTGGATTCTATGACTCGTAAGTCAGAACTTTAGCATGTTGGACATATTCTCTATAGAGAATTGTTGGAGAACATAGTCAAGAATTATATAGGAAGTTCATTGCTCTGTAATTCTTAGTTTATTTCTATGAAGGGGAAAATGATATTGTTTTGTCTACCCTGTGAAATAATAGATGTACAAATGTAAGATTTTATTATGATAGTCTCATGCTTAGCACATAGTTAAGTGCTTAATAAATGTTCTTCCTTTCATTTTATTTCTCCTCCCAACCTTGTTCCTGACTTCCTTTGAAATTCAAAACTATGCTCAAGGGAGCCTTCATTTCTCTCACTCTTAGCTTTTCAGCTTCTTTTTGTATGTTATTTTCCCCCATTAGAATGTAAGTTCCTTGAAGGCAGAGAATGTCTTTCCTTCTGCTTGTATTTTTATTTCTAGCACAGTGCTTGACACATAACAAGCACTTAAAAATGTTTATTTCCTTCTTTCCTCCCTTATTTCCATTGATTTATTCATCACCAGCCTCCCTGTCTTCAGTCTCTGCCCCCTCTAATTAATCTTCCTATTATTTCTAATGAATAGTTCGATGTGTCAAGAACATAGTCCTCAATCCTTAGGAAATACAATTTAAATCAGGCACAGTGCCATGGAAACACATATAAAAAAGAAAAATGAAAAAGAAAAACATTAAATGGAGACATGACTGGAAAGTAAAGCCTATCTGCCACTGGAGAAACAGATTGTGTTTCTTTTGTCACTTCAGTTCTCAACCTAATGATCTACATGGTTAAACTGTCTTCTTTAGGGGCTCTTATCATATCAAAAGAAATTTCATGTTTTAAAAATAGCCTTGGGCACAAAAAGCAAACAAAACAACAATTCATCACTCTGCCAGCTCGACAGACCATAGTGACAGCAGAGGCCCTCAGGTAAACAAATTATTAGGTTATGGTGAATTGACTTTCATTGTACAGCATACTACACTATAACTGAAATGTGATATGTCTTTTATATCCATCCATGCTTATCCAAATTGTGTGACTCTTGTTCCTTTCCTCTGTGAATATGCCATAACGGTTCTACCCAACATGCTAGGGGACCTTCTTTTAAATCCGTTATCTCTTTGTGGATCCCAGTGGAGCACAGGACTAGCCCATCTATTTGGACAAGGTTATGCATTTCCCTAATGACATCCTATATGCCACTTCTGTGTAATTCCTCAATTGCGAAGTGTTGCTGCCTGTTCACATCCATCATACACTTTTCCATTGCCTTTTGGATGATCCTCAATTTTAATTTTTTGGAGACTGTAGTGTTCCACAACTCACAGGTACAATATTCAATATCATATTAAAAATAAGAGACTTTCAGTCCTCCCCATTCATTCAGCTAATCAATCAATGACCGATAAGTACCTACTGTGCCAGATACAATGCTGTGTGCATGGAGTACAAATGCAAAAGCAGGATAGTCCCTGCCTTCAAGGAACTTTCATTCTGCTAAGCAGATACAACATGTTCTTTTTTATAAATCTTTTTTTTTTGGAGGGGGAAGGCAAGGCAATTTGGGGTTAAGTGGCTTGCCCAAGGTCACACAGCTAGTAAGCGTCAAGTGTCTGAGGCCAGATTTGAACTCAGGTCCTCCTGACTCCTGGGCTGGTGCTCTACTCACTGCGTGGATAAAGGACCCTTAAAGGCCCAACAGATAAGTTTGTACTTTATTCCAAAGACCATGGTAATCCAGTGAAGTTTCTTCTCTGTGACCCCAGAGAAATCATTTAATCTCTTCTTGCCTTAGTTTCCTCAGCTGTAAAGTGAGGATAATAATAGCACCTACCTCAAGGTTGCTGTGAGGGTTAAATGAGATGATATTTATAAAGTGCTGAACACACTTCATCTTGCACACAGTAGGTGCTTAATTAATGCTTATTTCCTTCTTCCCTTGAGAAGAAGAGTGATACGGTCAGAGCTGCACTTTAAGAATATCAATTTGGCAGCTGTTGAGAGGGTAGATGATATAGGGGAGAGACTGGATGCAGGGAAACCAATTATAAGGTTATTACCATAGTTCAGGCAAGAGGAATATGGTCCGCGTGTGAGAAGTGAGAAGACAATATATGTGAGAGACCTTGAGGAGAAGGAATAAACAAGACTTTGCAATTGATTGAATATGTGAGAAGTGGGGTGAATAAGGAAAGCTGAATGATTCCTGTGAACTTGGAAGACTTGAGGAATAGTGGTTCCCTCAATAGAAAGAAAGAAGTTATTAGGTAGGGTGGATTTAGAGGAAAGATAATGAATTCTGGTTTGAATGTGTTGGGTTCGAGATGCTTCTGGGATATTATTGTCGTTGTTGAGTTGTTTCAATTATGTCTGACTCTTCTTGACCCACCTTGGGGTTTTCTTGGCAAAAATACTGGAGTGGTTTATCATTTCCTTCTTCACCTTATTTTGTAGATGAGGAAACTAAGGCAAACAGAGTTAAGTGACTTACCCTGGGTCATATAGCTAGTAAGTGTCTGAGGCCAAATTTGAACTTAGGTCTTCCTGATTCCAGGCCCAGCACTCTATCTACTGCATCACCTAGTTGTCCTGCCCATGTGACATGCAATTCATAATGTCAGATCATCACTTAATAATCTGCTGCTCAGTAGAGGAATGAAGGTGAGATACATAGAGATTACCATTTAGCTCTCAACTGCATCGAGAGGATAACTGAATCCATGGAGATTGATGACATCATCAAAAGAAAATACAGAGACAGTAGAGGACCCAGGAGAGAGCCCTGCATCATTCAGGCATAGGGGAGACCCGTATGATGATCTTGCAGAGGAAGTAGAGATGGATCGGTTAGCTAGGAGAAGAAACCAATAGAGCAGGATCATATATACCTGGGGAAGATCTTCTTTGCCACCTTTCTGCAGCCATGAAAATTGAAAAGTGCAGCTTCAGTGAACACCAGATTAACTTGGGGCAAGGAAGTTGCTACCACCAGACAAAAAGGAAGGCTTTCTTATTCTTGAGTGAAAAATGCAAATTTATATTCCTTTCAAAGAGGAACCCAAATTGGACTGTCTTGTATGGAAGAAAGCATGAGAAGAGACAGTTGGAAGAGATTCAAAAGAAAAGAACTTGCCAGGATATTAAATATGATTTAACAGCTACTAAAACCAAGGAGCAGAGAGCTTAAAATACAATATTCCAGAAGGCAAAGGATATAGATTTACAACCAAGAATAACTTACCCAGAAAAACTGAGTATAAGCATAGAGAGGAAAAATGGACTTCTTAAATAAAATAGAGCACTTCCAAGAATTCCCAATGAAAAGACCAGAGCTGTGTAGAAACTTTGAAGTGTAATCAAAGGAGACAAGAGAAACATTAAAAGGTAGATGTGAATAGACAATGATAATCAACTAAACAAAGATATAAATTGTTTATATTTTAACATAGAGAAAGGATATGTATGTGTGTGTGTATATATATAATATGTGTGTATACATACACACATACATAATACATACATACATACATACATACATACATATATATCCCCTCTGAATCCTATCATCAGAAGTCATAGGGGGATTCTAAATATACAGAAGACCTGAAAGAACTTCTGTTATATCTTGTTGATCCTAAAAGAAGAATGGAAAAGGAGGGGAAGAAAAATGAAGTTTAGGGAAAAGTATCTCACATAACTGGAGTGCACAAGTCTATATAAATAAGGAGGAAGCTGATACTTGACCCTCACTTTCAGTTGAACTGGTTGAAGGAGAGAAGAGTACACATAAAGTCGAGTACAGAAATACATTTTACTCAACATGGAAACAGGAAGGGAAAGGAAGAAGGCAAATTAATATGGAGGGAAGATTAACAAGGGATTAATCATTAGCAAAACACCAACTAAGGAAGTACAAAAATACGTCTAGCTTATTTTGTGGTGGCAAAGATAGGAAATGGAGAGGGATTGTCTAGCAGTTGTGGAATGACCGAACAAGTTGTGATATATGAATGTGATAGAATACTATCATTTTGTAAGAAATGATGAAGTGGACGGTTTCAGATGAAGAATAAAATGAGCAGAACCGGGAAAACAATTTATACACTTATTATAATACTATAAAGATAAACAACTCTGAAAGATTTAGGAATTCTGATCAGCATAATGATCAATGATGATTCAAGAGTACTAATGATGTAACATGCTACTACCTACCTCTTGATATAGATGTGATAGACTCAAACTGCAGATTAAGATACAACAGCCCCCAATAGCTAACAGTTATGTACTGTTTCCTGTGTGTCGGACATTGTGCTAACCTTTTTACAATTATTATCTCATTTGATCCTCACAACAACCATGAGAATAGGGGCTATTATTATCCCTATTTTACAGATAAGGAAACTGAGGCAAACAAAGGTAAAGTGATTTGCCCAGGGTTGCAC
Organism: Phalanger gymnotis; assembly: GCA_028646595.1. Taxonomy (NCBI): domain Eukaryota; kingdom Metazoa; phylum Chordata; class Mammalia; order Diprotodontia; family Phalangeridae; genus Phalanger; species Phalanger gymnotis. The sequence continues at coordinate 295,011,854 of CM053622.1, read as the reverse complement.
AGCTAGTAAGTGTCTGAGGCTGAATTTGAACTCAGGTTTTCCTGACTCTAGTGCTCTCTCTATCCACTGAGCCACCTAGCTGCCACAATACATGTTGTATCCCTCTGTAGAATATAAGTTCCTTGGGGATAAGGGCTGCTTCATTTGGTGACACAGTGGATAGAGTGCTGGGCCTGAAGTCAGAAAGACTCATATTCCTGAATTCAAATCCAGCCCAACTAGCTGTGTGACCCTGGGCAAGTCACTTAACCCTGTTTGCCTCAGTTTTCTCATCTGTAAAATGAGCTAGAGAAGAAAATGGCAAACCACTCCAGGATCTTTGCCAAGAAAGCCCTAAATGGGGTCAAGGACAGTCAGACACAACTGAACAACAAAATTCCCACTGTTTAGCACATTACCTTGCACTTAGTGGGTACAAACATATGTTTGCTGAATGAACTACCTTCTTAATTCTGGTCAACCATGTCTCTGTTAATTCAGCCTAGAGTGGTCATACCTTTTTTGGCTGCCATAATGAATCATACTGAGCTTGTAACTAACCTAGGAAAACCTCTTTATCCAATAAACTACTCTGTAATCATGCTTCCCCCTTCCATCTTGCATTTATGAAGTTGATTTTTGAAAGTGTAGTTTACCTTTTTCCCTACTAAATTTCATCCTCTTAGGTTAAGCCTATTATTTTAGCTTGTTGACTATCATATGATCTATTAAGCCTTTCAGCTCCCTGTCATCAGCAGATCTAAGAAGGATACAACCTACACGATAATGGCCCTAAGTGCACACTTGCTGAGGGTCATAAACTAGTCTTCATCCAAATCATTACTAACAATGTTAAATAGAATAGGGCCATTGTCTGACAATGTATGTCTTATTCTGCTCCTGTCTTTTACCACCTCTTTGCTAAGGGAAGAGAGAGATGTGTTCCACCATCAGTTCTCTGATGATATATTGGTCACTGCATTGATCAGAATTCTGATATCCTGCAGTGTGTTTCTCCCCTCACCCCCACTTTTTTTTTATACATAGGCAGCTAGTGGCCCTGAGAAATTAGGTAGGTTTGAACAGTCAGTCACCCACAGAGCCAGCAGACCTCCTGAACATGCTTGTAATAACAGCTGCAGCTAGCATTTCTACAGTGCCCTAAGGTTTATTAAGCAGTTTACAACTATCTCATTTGATCCTTATAACGATGCTGGGAGGTAGATGCTATTATCATTTGCATTTTAAAGAGGAGAAAACTGAGGCAAATGGAGTCGAGTGACTGACCCAGACAGCAGATCTATGTCTAAGGTGGGTTTGAACTCAGTTTCCTGACTCAGGGTTCTATCCACTGTACCACCTAGATGCTTTGTACAAGGTACCCCTCTTCTGTTCTTGTGTATGGAGCTCCCTTGGCAGCTCCCTCCCTTTCAGGGACATGTTTTTCCCTTTCCAAGCAACTCACTTTTCTCTTCAAGGGCATCGCTTGCTTTTGAAAACCCAGCGCAGCAAAATGCCTACAGCTAATGTTGCAGAAAGTGATAGTTAGAAATCCATGCTTTCTTCTCTTTGCTGCCTCCTGTCCTTTGCAAGCTTGCAATCTGGCAGATGAATCCAAAGTTTACCTCCCAGGCTCCTAACTGGGTAATACTGCTGTGTCCTAAATAGCTCCAAATCCCCAGAGTCAGTCCAAGCCAAACTTCCCTTCTCCCTAAAATAAGGAGCACACACACTCTCTTATCCCATCTCAATTTATAAGCTTTAAATAAAACACACATAATCCAACCCCACATTTCTGATAGTAAGCAGGATTTTATAGCAGGTAAACAAAACCTCAATTAAGAGTAATAGAAAAGAAACAAATGAGTTGGGACACCCAGGTTATTAGAAAGGGAACAAGCAGTTTTACTAAGAGGTAAAAGTGGTCAGTGGATTAATTGTGTCCTTTGGCTGTCTCTTATCAACCCCAGCCACAGATCCATGCTGTTGTCACTCTCAGGCTGCTGTCACAGCCCTGGCTCAGTCCAGCCCTTCTGAAAGGCCCCTGTGGCAGAACTCTCAGTAGCTCTCCATTTCCATGTTTCACCTTTTGTGTTCCCTATTCTGAATCGATCTGCTCATATGATTCAACTCCTCCTATCTTTTACCCACAAATCCTTCCCCCGCAAAAAGGTACATGAGGCAGTGTTGGGCATCATGGCAGGCTTATTCTGACAGTGCCATTCAGTGTCTCCTCCCAAATCTCTTGAATTATTATCTCTTGTGGAGAATGGCCTAGGGGCCTGTTACACTTACAGTATTGCGGTCATTGATGTGAATCGTTCTCTTGGTCCTACTTATTTCATTCTGCATCAATTCATCTATCTTCCTACGTTTCTCTGAATTCATCATATTTGTCATTTCATATAGTTCAATAATCTTCCGTTACATTAAAATATCAGTTTGTCCAGCTAATCCCCAGTCAATGGTTTCCTTCTTTGTTCTTAGGTGTCTGGTGTCCTGAAAATTGTTTCTAGTAGCATTTTTATATTTCTGGATCTATCTATCTTTCTTTCTTTCTTTTTTTGTCATTGATCTCTTTGGGGCATGTCTATCAGTGGGATGATCAAGTCAACTATTTTGCCACTTTTCTTGAATAATTACAAATTATTTTTTAGAAAATATTGGACCAATTCAGAGATTTAACAACAGGATATTAGTGTGTCTCTTTTCCCAATGCTCTTCTAACATTTACCATTTTTGTCTTTTGTCACTTTTGCCCATCTAATATGGTAAAGTGAAATCTCTGAGTTGTTTTAATTTCAATTTTTTAAATTTTAGTGATTTGGAACATTCTTTTGTATGGTTATCAGTGGTTTGCATTTTTTTGAAAAGTACTTCATATAATTTTATCATTTGAGGAATGTCTCTTGTTCTTATATATTGCTTATATTCCTTATATATCCTGGTTATTAGACTTTTATGAGACATTTCAGGTGAAATTTGTTTCCAACTGACAGCTTCCTTTCTTATTTTTAGCTGCATTGATTTTGTTTGTGCAAAGCAGCCAGATGTTCTCTTTTTTGTTGTTGTTCAGTCATTTCAGTTGTTTCCATCTCTTCATTGACCCAATTTGGGATTTTCTTGGCAAAGAAACTGGAGTGGTTTGACATTTCCTTCTCCAGCTCATTTTAAGGATAAGGAACTGAGGCAAACAGGGTTAAATGACTTGCCCAGGGTCACACAGCTAATAAGTGTTTGAGGCCAGGTTTGAACTCAGGAAGATGAGTCTTCCTGACTCCAGGCCCTATACTCTATCCACTATGACACCTACCTTCCTCTGATGTTCCCTTACTACATCCTCATTGACCCTGAGTTTTAACTCCCTGTTAATCAATTTTATTTTATCCTTCTTATTCTAAAAATCATCTTCATTGGAAGGGAAGATAGAAGCAATATGAGAATTGAGGAATGACATCTCCCATTTCCATAACTATTATCTCCTCTACTCTGTACAGTGAGGTAGGTTTGCCTGAAATCTCTACAAAATCTCTGGCTCCTAAATCTTCAAGAGAGTAAATTGTCCCCTCTTCCTATGTCTGCATTTATATTTTGTATGCATAGATGATGTCTTCTCTGTGTGTATATATATGGTTAATTTTTTATTATTAGATAAATACGATGCCTGTCTGGCTCCCAGAGGAAAGGACAGCTCCAAATCAGAAAAATAAAAGATCAAAGAGGAACCTGAGCGACTAGGAAGATAACGAGAAAAAGAGGAAAGATTTTTAGTTCAGTGCAAAAAGGATTAGAAGAAACAGGTTTCTCTGGCAACCAGAAGCATACATCTGGTAGGAGATGCTTATAGAACTCAAGAAGCCCAGGGAGAGATGCCAATCTGGACACAGATGTAGAACTGGAAAAGGATTGATAGGTCATCCAATCCAACTCACTCATTTTGCAGATGAGGAAACTCAGGGCTAGAAAGTGACTTGCTCAAGGCAATACATAGTAAAACTGAGTTTTGAATTCAGGTCTTCAGACTCCTTGCAGTGTTCTTTCATAATATACTGATTGTTGCTGCATTTGTCCTTTGTTCTCGAAGAGGACCGTAACATTAGAGAAATGATGACATGACTTGCAGTTGACTTTGATTTGAGTGAGGGAGGCCTGTGCAAGGTCACCAGCCTCACTTTCTCCTCCAGAGTCGTCTGGGTCCAGTGACCAGATATTCATCAGGATGACTGGAGACGACCCAGGATGCTTTAGGAGACCTTGGCCCTTTTAGGTTAAAGTCTTTTCAGGTGCTCACTGTGAGTGAGGGTAATGCCCATTCACAGGCCTCTTTAAGACATTAATCAATGGATGGCACCTTTAATCAAAACTCAAAAAAAAAAACATACTGATATAAAACCAGAGAATACAGACTTCTTTAAAGCAGTTAGGAACTGGGTAGAACGAATGATCATGAACTTAAGTTTCTAGTAAGATCTGTCTCTTAAGCTGCACATAGGGAAGCTTCATATGTCTTTCCTGTATGGTACAGTGGATAAGGCACTGAATTTAGAATCAGAAAATCGTTTTAGAATCTTGGCTCTTCTATTTATTACCTGTGTGACCTTGGGTAAGTCCCTCCACCTCTCTTGATTTTAGTTTTCTTATCTATAAATGAGAGATTAGGTGATCTATAATTTCCCTTCAGAAGTAAAATCCTATGATCCAAATTGCCTAATCAAATGTGGCAATTTTTGGAATCTGCGAAAGTATGTTGCTATGATTGGGTGAAACATGGATGATAAGAGAAAGGGCAAATCTCCTGAAGAGAAAGGGCCTGAGCTCTAAATTTTTAACAACCAGGGGTCCTGTAGTGTCACTATGGAACACAGCCATCAGATGAACTGAAAAGATCAATGAAGTTAAGCAACAGATGAGGGAGAATCCTTGCCTTCTAATCCTGGACCAGACCTGATGTTCCACATGATTCCTGACAAATTACTTGTCTGAAAGTGGAATAACAAGAGATCTAGTTTGGGGAAAAACAAAGATCAGAATTACCAAATCTTCCACCAAAGCGTCTTCACCACCCAAAATACGAATGTTCCATCTATTTACTTGTTCAGGCGTGGCCCTGTGTGAGGGATGAGAAGGGCATTTCTGAGGGGTGGCCTTTTAGGTCATTGGATCCTGATGGATGACTCGTTAAAAAGTGCTTGGATGGATTTCTTTCAGTCTGGTGTGTTTTTGAAAGAGGTACTGTAATAATCAGGGCGAACCCATCTGGTATTAATGCGGCTGTCATAAGCACTTCCATTTCAAGTCCGACCGAAGCATTATTTTACAGTATTGTCCAGTCCTTTATTCCCACTCTTGCCCCAGCAGCCCAAATGACAAGCGAGTGACAGAAATCGAAAGATACCGACAAATTAAAAAGTAAATGCATTTTTCAAGTAATAAGAGAAAAACAGCTGGGCTGAGTCCATATAGTTTTGGATTTCCTCCAAAGGTTTCCAAAGAACAGAGGAATGTTTTTGCTGTTCACTTACACAGCTGACCTGGACTATTGCCATGAAAGGGGGGCTGTGTTTATTTGGTTTTCACTTTTTAGCATGAAATATAGCCTGATCTTGTTTCCTCTGCCACTGGGGCTCTAAGAATGTCTCTGACCAGAACCCTGCCATCCCATTTGCAAAGCTCCTCTTCCTGGAGAAGGGGGGGTGGGGTGGGCCTGCAGTGGGTCTCAGAGCCCTGGTGGGGAGAGAGGGAGGAGCTAGGTTGGACTAAGTCGCTGCTTTGTCAGTTTGGAAATGGGGAGTGTTGAAACTTCCTGGCGATGGTTCTCCATTGAGAGATAGCTCTAATTTGGTATTTGATCTGTGTAGATCTGTGGTAATTCTGATTTGCCTGTAAACTTAGGGCCCTGCCTCCTCCTGCGCACCTTGAGGCTTTTTCTCTCTTGTGGATCCCGGCCAAATTTTTCACTAATACACACATGTATACTCTCCGGGTGGTTTGAGCATTAGTTCTCTGATTCCTGCCTCTGCCCCACAAAGGTCATAGACTCATGGACTTTTAAAATGGAAGAGAATTTAGAGGTCAAATAATACAACCCTTTCACTGTGCACTGGTTGATTCAGCAGTGTGCCAGTCTTACAATGCAGCACAGTACAACAAATATTGAGTGGGTATCTAGCATAGACAGAGCTCTGTGCTAGGCACAGAGGGAGGTTCAAAGTTTAGCTAAGTTGACCTCTGCCTGTGTATTGGCACTTTGGGGGGAGGGGGGAGTGTCTGAGCCTGCAGATGTTTGGGTGTGTGTGTCTCCAAGGGTGTGTATACAGGAGCGTGTGTGCATGTGGCTAGGTACAAAGGAACGTCTGTTACTGAAGCCTGCAGCCTGTAGGCTACAACAGAACCACACACAGAGGGAACTTAATATACAGCTTGTAATTTGAGGACGATGCCCCAAATGATGAGTGCTAGGAAAACAGTGCGCAGACTTGGCCTTGGTCTACCTTGCATTCACTTACCAAGCTTTCTAGTCTGAAGATATTCGTGGCAGCTCAGATGGGTCTACCACAGTGTTCCATAAGGCAGGGAAAGAACAAGACAGACGAGAACTTTGTTTCTGCCTCTTTCATGGAACATGCCTTTATGTCAGATTCTGATTTGCATATCTCTCTCAGACCCAGCACTTACTTAGCAGCTATGTGACCTTGTCTCTTCATCTCTTAGTTTCCTCATTTTTAAAGTGACGCTTGCAATACCAATTTCTCAGGATGGTTGTGAGGAAAATGCTTTGTAAACATTGAAGCACACTATACATGCATATGTAGACGTATATGTGGGTAAGTATATAGACACACACGTATCATAAGCATGTAGACATATGTGTGTGTACATTTTTAGGTATATCAGCATACACACATGTCTCTACACATACATCTATGTGTATAGATATGGTGTTGTGTTTGTCCTTTGATCTCGAAGAAGACCATGACATCAGGGAAATGATGACATGACTTGCATTTGACTTTGATTTGAGTGAGGGAGGGCTGAGCAAGGTCACCAGCCTCACTTTCTCCTCCAGAGCCATAGATATAAATGTGTTTATAGATACACATATACATATGCATAATAGAAGCAACAACATTGCTCTATGAGCTTTGACTCTGTGAGTATGTGATGAGGATTTTGGTCCCTTGCTGAAGGACATACATGATGATCTCAAATGCATAGATGACCAAACGGTGAACCTGAGATGTACATTTCCAACCCTGGAGACAACTTCATGAGTCTGAGCAGTGGTGAGCACTATAATCTGTGGGAGTTCTTTTAGGAGGAGAAGACCTCCACCAGGAGGATGAGACCAAATCATGCACTATGTTATCAAAAGTTATGGACAGTTATGGACATTGAGGGACTTGTTCAAGCAATGAAAAACTGAATTGAAGATGAAATGGCTGCCCATCAGTCCCGTCAACCTCCTGGGAAACACTTACAGGACACTCTTCCCTAATTTGTCTTTATCGATCAATCAATCAATGTTTATTAAGTGCCTACCGGGTGTCAGGCACTGTCAATAAATGTCCACTTGGGGGGGGCGGAGCCAAGATGGCGGCTGGGAAGCAGTGACTGGCGTTAGCTCCCCACCAAGTCCCTCCAAAAACCCATAAAAAAATGGCTCTGAACCAATTCTAGAACTGCAGAACCCACAAAGTGGCAGAGAGAAGCAGGGCTCCAGCCCAGGTCAGCCTGGATGGTCTCTGGGTAAGGTCTGTCTCATACGGAGCTCCCAGCCCCCAGCTGAGGGGAGCGGAGCTGAGCCCAGAGCACATGGCGCGAACAGACCAGACACAGACCTACCAGAACAGGAGACGAGCGAGCAGAGAGTGCCCCGGCATCCTGAATTACTAAGCTGTGGCATCCACCAGACCTCTCAACCCACGAAGAGCAAAGACATCAGAGAAGGTTAGTGGGAAAAGCTGCAGGACTGAGTTTGTGGTTCGGCCACCGCCCCTGGGGCAGGGGAGGTGGGGCAGCTTTAGAACTACAGCTGCAGTTG
>CM053622.1:294912400-294993442 GCA_028646595.1 Phalanger gymnotis | reverse complement strand
TGGCCTCAGGAGAAGGAGCTTCATGTGGGAGGAGCATCAAGATTAGTGTTCTGATCGCCAAGAGCATGGGAAGGAGTGAAGGGTAAGAAGGCTGGAAAGGTAGGAAGGAGTTAGGTTGCTTTAAAAGCCAAACAGAGGATTTAGTATTTAGTCCTAGAAGTAAAAGGGAACCACTGGAGTATATTGGGAGTTGGGGGGTGGGGGTGGGGGTGGGGAAGGTGACATTAAACTATGAGCTTCTTGAGGGCAGGGACTGTCTTTTGCCTTTTTTGTATCCCCAGTTCTTAGCACAGTGCCTGGCACATAGTTGGTGTTTAATAAATACTTATTCAATGACTGACTGGAGGTCACAAAAGAGGTGGAAGACTAGAGATGTGGAATGAGACATACAATTTCAGACACGAACAAGCTATTGATTATTTTAAAATTTTTATTTATTATTATTATTTGCCTGTCTTTGTAACGAGGAAAGGTTCTGGGACATAGTGGAGAAGAGAGCAGGGAAAGGAAGAAGAAGAATGATGTTGTCGAATTGTTTCAGTCATGTTTGACTCTCTATGACCCCACTTGGGGCTTTCTTGGCAAAGATACTGGAGTGGTTTGCCATTTCCTTCTCCAGCTCATTTTTACAGATGAGTAACTGAGGCAAATGGGATAAAGCGACTTGCTCAGGGTCACACACAGCTAGTGAGTCTCTGAGGCTGGATTTAAACTCAGGTCCTCCTGACTCCAGGGCCTGCTCTGACTATCAACTGTGCCACCTAGCTGCCTATAGGAGTGATGGTGATGTAAAAAATAAGATCTTAAATACAACATTTTAAAAAAGATATCAACGAAATGTATGACTGGAAAAAGAGGCAGGCCATTTACATAATGGGAACAAGGTATCACCACTGGACTCCATTTGTATCCATGTCATATCAAGAGACCTAGAGGAAGTCTTCCATCATGCTGGGTGAATCACCAGTGGAGGATTTATGATAGGACATGGACAAATGTCACACGGGATAAGAAGGCATGAATGGTTTGCAATCCATTGAGGGGAAATGCCTGTCTTCATGCACTCACAAATCCACCAAAGTGTCAAAGAGGGAAACAAATGAAAGCTCTAATGGTGACTGGGCTGTACTGATTAGGCAGCTTATTGCCAGCTTTGACAGTAGAATAACACGATGATACCAGTGAAGTCCGGGGAGCTGCTGGAGTTTCGAGAAATACAGAGTATTTAAGGTTTACTGAAAAGAAGGAATTTCTCTCATGAGTCAACTTGCATGGAGCTGAAAGCCACAGAAGGTTATACATGTGATTCTCATTACTCAGCTAGATCTTTTCAGAGAGAAGACGGAAATAATTGGATCCATTTCTATTTTAATTGTAACTCTTTGTCTGCCTTTAAAGAAATTGCCAGTGGAATTCTGAAGATTACCACAAACACCCCCATTTCAAATTCCCCAACCTTTAATGTGGCCTGGATCCCTTCAGCTGGAGCTATGGCTACTGGCCATAATTAACAGTACTTGTTGTTGCAGACTAAAGCCCTTTGCAAAGGAAAGACAAAACGATATGTGTTCTCTGTATCTTTTCCCCCTTTTCTCCTAAAACAAAATAAGGGGTCTTTTTTTTGTTTCGTTTGCTCTTCTCCCTGCCTTCCTACAGAGAGAGAGAGAGAGAGAGAGAGAGAGAGAGAGAGAGAGAGAGAGAGAGAGAGAGAGAGAGAGAGAGAGAAGGAGAAGAAGGAGAAGAAGAAGAAGGAGAAGAAGAAGAAGGAGAAGAAGGAGAAGAAGGAGAAGAAGAAGAAGAAGAAGAAGAAGAAGAAGAAGAAGAAGAAGAAGAAGAAGGAGGAGGAGGAGGAGGAGGAGGAGGAGGAGGAGGAGGAGGAGGAGGAGGAGGAGGAGGAGGAGGAGGAAAGGGAGAGGAGGGAAGAAAGGGAGTCAGGAAGGAAGGAAGGAAGGAAAAAAGGAAGGAAGGAAGGATAAATTTTGCTTTCTCACAACTGGTTGACCATACAAGAGTTTTGGGACCTCTTGGCCAGATGATGACCCAGTACTGAAAGGACTAAGCTTTAGGTTTGACATAGCAAACTCTGGGTAGTCCCTTGGTCTTCTTCTATGCCTTGACAGGATTATTATGTCAGTTTTTTTTAAAAAAAATTTATTCATTTGCCTATTAGTCTTTCTCTCTCTCTCCCTACCCCACACCCCCACCTCTCTCTTTGCTTTGTCAGTTAAAAGAAGAACTAGCTTCTGGCTCACTTTCCTCTGCTTCTCTCTAGGTTGCTTGCTGTAACACACAGACATCCAGTGAGAGGTGGGGAAAGGCTGGCCCTCTCCATTCTAGCATCATAGAGACTTTGCCCACTTGATCTTTAGTGCAGGAGGCTTACTTGGGTGAGTTTGTGCCTTGGCCCCTGAAGGTTTTTTCTCTTTTGTGTTACTCCTGATCAAGGAGTGTCACTCTGGAGAGAAACATATTCAGATTTGTAGGTAACCTTATGCTTCTCAGAGCATGAATTATATAGTGCAATGAGGAGAGTAAGATATTAGAAAGAAAGGTAGAAAGGGGAACAATTTTTTTTTGTGAAGAGATTTAAATATCAAATAGAAAACTTTATATTCTATAGGAGGTTTTCTCAACCCCTCTTAATCCTAATGCCTTCTCTCTCTTAATTATTTCTTACTTTTCCTGTAGATAGCTTGGTTGTATGTATTTGTTTGCTTGTTGTCTCCCCAGTTAAATTGTGGACTCCTTGAAGGCAGGGGCTGTCTTTTGCCTCTTTTTATATCCCCCACATTGAGCACAGTGCCTGGCACATAGTAGGCACTTAAATGTTCATCAACTGACTGACTAATCCTAGAGGCAACAAGAAGCCACTGGAGTTTATTTATTGAGCAGCAGAAGGTGTAGGGACAAGTATGTGTGTGTGGAAAGCCTCATCAGATTTGCACTTCAGGAAAACTACTTGGGACACTATAAGGAAGAAGAATTTGAGTGAGGAGAAGCTTGGGCAGGGAAATCAAATAGGAGACTATTGCAATAATACAGGCAAGAGGTGATGAGCCCCTGAATTTCTATAGGCTATGTGAGTAATAGAAGGAGATGCATGCAAGAAGTGTGGATACAGAGGGGACAGAATTTAGTAATTGTTTGAATATGTGGCGTTAATGAGAGTGAAGAGTCGAAGATGACACTAAGGTTGTGAACCTGAGTGACTGAGAGGATGATGGTGTTCTTAACATTAATGAGGGAGAGAAGGGAAGGAAGAAAGGAAAGAAAAGGAAGAAAGGAAGGAAAGAAAGGAGGGAAAGAAGGAAGGAAGGAAAGAAAGAAGGAAGGAAGTAAAGAAGAAAGGAAGGAAGGGAGGAAAGGAAAAAAGGAAGGAAGGAAGGAAGGAAGGAAGGAAGGAAGGAAGGAAGGAAAAGAGGTTGAAATAATCCAATTTTGTGATTATAGTCAACTAAGCCCATTCACTCAGCTTTCTTCCTTTGGGGTTTTTCATCCTGTTCAGGGTATATGATTGACCCTCTGTAGTTTTACATTCTGGAAAATAAGATTGTTTTTCAGTTCCAGTTCCAGACCTGACAGAGTTGAAAATGGATGGATAGACTCAACAATACGTCCAACAGCGCAAATACTATAAAATTCCATGCTTCAAATCTTTTCTAGTCTAATTAGTACCGCATTCGTACCCTTCCATGGTCTCTGTTTCCCATAGATACTATCAAAAATGTCCTTTTCAGAACCGTAACTGGGTAGCTCTAGAATGAACACTCTCTCTGCTTACCAACAGTACCCAGAATAGAGCAGAGCAGCTATCTATGCCCATGTAGGTACCTCCTACCTCTCCAGTTCTTTTAAACCTTACTCTGTCTGCACTCCGCCCCATACTCTGTAATCCAGGACCCTCTATCTTCAGACTGTAGGCATTTTCACTAGCATTGTTTCCTCTGCTTGGAATGCCCTACCTCCTTGTCTCTGCCTCCCAGCTGCCTCAGCTTCTTTCAAGTCTCAGATAAGATCCCACTTTCTGAGAGAAGTATTCCCCCTTCCCTTAATAACAATTCCTTTCCTCTAAGATTATCTCCACTTTTTCCTGTATACATCTTGTTTGTACATAGTTGTTCATGCATTATTTCCCCTATTAGATTGGGAGCTTCTTTAAGACAGAGATTCTTTTTTGCCTTCGTTTGTATCCCCAGAACTTAGCTTAGCCTGACACATTATAGGGACTTAATAAATGCTTGTTAGTTTGCCTTGATTTGGCTTGGGGAGATTTGATACTTGCTAGGTCAAGAAAGAGAAAACCTTTTGGAGAAACCTTTGGGACTTCATTCCCATTTGGGTCCTCCAATCTCACACATGGTCTTGCAGATGTCTAGAGATATCTTCCTGCATCCTTCCACCTTGCACATGGAGTGTTGTCCTTACTGTGTATTTTGCCTTCTGGTTAACATGGCACATCAGGACATATTCCTGGCACATATTTTGTGTAATTTTAGATCCAGATCCCAGCCTCTCTGCTACTCTGTATCTCACCCACAAAACAGGGTCGCCACTTGCCAGCTGCCTCATCAGGATATTTTAAGGTAAGATAATAGTTCAGATTCTTGCTGGTCGCCTTGGTTCAAATTCCTGTAATTTTTAAAATAATGTGTCCCAGATGCTTTTCCCATCTTTAAAAGGACCTATTTAAATCTATTTAAATCTCCATGCTGGGATGGGGTGTGGGGGGAAAGGACATCACATTTTCTTTCTTTCCCAAACTTCCAATGAGTTCTGTCTAGGCTGATGAGTCATACATTCAAATTTCTCAAATTGTTGTAACCTTACTGTGAGATTTTCAAATCTGCTGCCTTCTGTCCCCAACATAATACCTCTGGAAGAAGAGTTTTCCCAGAAACTTCTTTTGTATCCAAATTTATTTTAATCCCTTCTCTTCTCTTTACCTGGGGAAAGCGAGGTGGCACAGTGAATACTGTGCTGGGAGTCAGGAAGACTTCTCTTCATGAGTTTAAATCTGGCCTCAGACACTTACTAGTCTGTGACCATAGGGCCTAGGCAAATCACTTAACCTAGCTTGCCTCAGTTTCCTCATCTATAAAAATGAGTTGGAGAAGAAATGGCAAACTCCTCCAGCATCTTTGCCAAGAAAAACCCCAAACGGGGTAATGAAGAGTCAGACATGACTGAACAACAACTTCTTTTTATCTGCCCTCCATAAATATTCTTTTCTGTCTTATTGCTCTCCCCCTATAAACTTGAAATTAAGGTTATGTTTCCTTTATATCATTCATTCAATCATTTAGCAAATATTCCTGTAGGAGAAAAAACAAATTCCACCTCAGATGCTTACTACCTATGCATTCTTATATAAATAACAGCCTCTCTGGGCCTTGGTTTCTTTATCCGAGCTCCAAATCTACAATCCTATGATAAATGACATATCTGAGCTAAAGCCCAGATCCTCTCTTGACTTACCCATGGGGAGGGCAAGGCAGGTCCCCTTTATGCTTTTGTTCAGCATAGCTTACCTTTTAGAGCAAGGATTTAGCTTTCCCTTTATGTAAAACACAATTCTAAGGAGCATCCATAGGCTTCTTCAGACTGCCAAAGAGGCCCATGGCACTAAATGGTTAAGAACCTCTGCTTTAGAGAGAGAGAGTCATAAGAAAATCTTTCTCTAAAATAGCATCCAAATGTTCCATTTTCCTATTTCTGTCTTCGCAGTTTGGTTCATGGGTGCCACTTATTAATTAGCCTCCAAATACAGTCTGGGGCTTGAATGGCTGGATTTGGCCATCAGCTCACTACTTTAACCCACTTTCTGGGAACTTTTAAATAGAAGAAGATTTCAAACCTAACTCAGCAGAATTATTGTTATCTGACAGAGTTTTTGCTTTCTCCACTTATACAATAGAAAAAGCCTCAGCAACCTAGGGCCGAATGCCAAAGGCAGGACAGGAGATGATTTTCAGTGGCACACAGGCTGCCTGCCACATGAGCCCTAGGCAAAACTGCAAAAATATCTTTGGCGTCCTTCCACCTCCCTCTTTCAGGACATTACATTGTCCCAAGGGCCTGTATCTCTTACCTTTTCAATTATATGTGCCTGCTACCTGTGATCAGTAACCATATGGATTCTAATTTGAATTTCTCTTCTGTACTAAAATGACCTTTCCTTGGTATTTACAGTCATCTCAATTTGTTGTCTGTATTTGTGACATTTATTAAAATGGAGTTTAAAAAAATGCAGATCCTTGTCTATTTACATCAACCAATTCCAGTCACCTAAAACAACTAAGCCCACAAACAGGGGAAGCTAAACAAAAACCATATGTCTTGATCTATCTTCGGACAAGAATTTGGCTGGGTCGACCAGCAAGCAGAGTGTATTGGGGGGTGGAGACGAAGAGAATTTCCTGGGGGACTTCCATGGAAATGGGGGTGGGGAGGGTCTACTGAAACCATTATCCATTTAAAAATCTCCCTGGGATAAAGCCCAGATCCTTGCTTTGACATCAGGAGACAAAAGGGAGAGAGGAGTTTGGAAGAAAGCTGGGCCTAAACCAAAGTCTAGAAAATAAAGCAATATTGAAGATTTGAAGCTTGTATTTGTCTCATCTCTCAATATAAGCCAGAGGGGGAGGGCCAGAGGAGCAGCCCTCCTTCCCAGCAGCCCCTGTCTCAGTGACCCAGCCTCTGTTTGCAGCCAGCCATTGCTGTTCCCCATTGATGTAGAGGGTGCATTATCTCATTTCTGAGGCACCAATTATGTCCGTACTCTTCTTTTGCCAAAGCAAATATCCTCGTTCTCTGGGTCTCAGTTTGAAGCTCTTGGCATTGATATAAAGGCATAGTTTTTACTCCTAACCACATGACCATTGCTGTGCTTGCCCTGTTTAGCTGGATCCCTGATTTCTGTTTGGATCTGTGCCCATGCCTCATTGTCCTTGCCACTGGAAATTCAATACTTCATAACAAGTTCTTCTCCGGGAAATCCATTTCAAACAGTGAAAACTGAGGAAAGATTTTGAGTTTTCCATGATTTTGTGGTTGGAATTTTTCAGTAAGCTGCAGAATCCATTAAGTAATGTGGTCAATGGAGAAAAAAAAGAAAAGAAGAAACTCATGGCTCTGAACAGTACCGCTGGGTATTTACAACCTGGGTTGTGAGCTGCAGTATGGACTTAGGGGGAACCATGGCTAACCTCCAGGGAAGGACCTGGGCATGCCTGCCTTTTGGCTATGACAGGAAAAATGAAAAAAATCCAAAAATGAGGAAAGGCCTCTCACTTAGAGAAGTTTAGTGTTCGGGATAAGATGAGAGAAACTATGGGGTCAGACATATGAAAATGAGGTTGAAATAGGGGAAGCCCAGTTATTTCACCTCTGCCTCTCCTTTTTCTTCTCCTCATCCCCATCTCACTCCACATACCCAAGGTATCAATGGAAGTAAAATGATGTTCAAAGATCACATATTTTAAAGCTCAAAAGGAACTCTGAGGTCATCTAGCCCAATACCCTCACTTTATCAGATGAGGTTAAATGACTTGCCCGGCTAATATGGAAATATGTTTTGCATGACTTCACGTGTATAATGGGTATCACATTGCTTGCCATCTCAGTGGGTGGGGGAGGGGCTGGAGGAAGGGAAAGAATTTGGAGATCAAAGCTTAAAAAAAGAATGTGAAAAAAAAAGAGAAAAAAGAACTCAAAATTACATAGGTAGCAAAGAGAAGAGAAGGGATTTGAACGCAGGCTCTCTGACTCCAACTTCAGTACTCCTTTTCCTGACACTTCTTTAAAACTGGCAGATTGATATCTTAGATTATAAATTCCTTGAGGTCTAGTGCTGTCATTTGCCTCTTTTTGTATCATCAGCACAGTCCCTGGTGTATAGAAGGTGCTTAATAAATGTTGATTGTTTTACTAACTCTGAGAAGTAACTAGAACATCTAGAGATAGCCTCCATCTATGGACTGTATGTAGTCCTGGGTTAAATTTAATTTTACCAATGGGGGAAAAAAGCCAAGAGGAGATACAATTTCTGCATATACTTGTGAAAATTCAACCTGACTCTGAAAGGTCTTTAAGACAGATGTGCCACTAAAAAGCCATTGAGTGCTTTTATCCTAAAGGATAAAATTAAAACTCCTAAGTCTAGTATTCTAGGTCTTATATAAATTGATGCTAACTTACCCTTCCAGGTTTATTTAGCAATATCCCTCAACTCCACTGTGGCCTGGTCACTTTATCCCAAACACTCATTATGCTTTCTTGCTTCCATGACCTTATCTGCAATGTCCTTGCCCATTTTCCTCTATCTCTCTAAATCCAATTCATTCTTTAAGGTCTAGATAATATCTTATCTCCTTAGTGAAGACTCTGGGGATAACCCTTGCCCAAAGCTATCTTCCCTTCACCCTCTGTAGTTTCTTACTCTGTTGTTTATTTGCCACTTACATATTGGCTAGCCACAGAATGCGAAACGTGTGCTTGCCAAAAGACTGTTTTATGGAGAACTCACACGGGGCAAGCACTCTCCTGGTGGTCGGAAGAAGCAATACAAGGCCACTCAAGGTCTCTCTTAAGAACTTTGGAATTGATTATGTGACATGGGAGACAGTGGCAAAGAACTGCCCAGCATGGTGTGCCCACATCAGAGAAGGTGCTGTTCTCTACGAGCAAAGTAGAATTGAAACAGCTCAAAGGAAATGCAGGATGTGTAAATTTAGAGTATCCACCTCAAATATTCACACAGACTATTTGTGCCCAACTTTCGGTAGAGTATTCCTAGCTGGTATTAGTCTGATCAGTCACAGTTGGACACATTGAAACTTGATTCTAGCATTGTGATGTCATTTTGGTCCTCTTCAAGAACAAAGGACAACAACCAACCAACCAATCAACATATTGGCTTGTACTGAACATGGGGACCTTGATTTTTTCTAGCGATATTGGCACATCCCAGTATTTGGATAACTGAGTCAAAAAGTTTGAACAGCTAAGAAATTTTTGCTATTTTGATGAGTATTCTATGAAATTTGTAAATTATTTTGAATCATTTTTCATTCTAGTAATCAGAAAAATCCACGAATACCTAATTCCATCCAATTATTTATCTTTTTATCACAGTTCTCAGAATTTTTGTAGTTGTCCATATTCAGGTCTTACAAAATCTTGTGAAAGTGTTATCATCCAGACTGGGTTTTAAACCTTAAGGTTGGCAGAGGCTGGGTGTCTAGAGCATATAACTTGCCCACAATTGATGGTCACTCCTCTAAGGAGCATGAATCTTACTTGTTTCTCCCCAGACAAGTACGAATGCAAACCTATGGTTTCCAATCAATCAGTCAACAATCAGCAACTATTTATTAAGCACTTACTAAAGCAGAGAAGATACAAAGAAAAGGAAAGCCCTGCCCTCAAGGAGTTTACATTCTAATAGGGGAGAAATCATTTAGAGAAGCCACAACAGCCGAACTGGGCTGAAAGGAGCTTTTTCAGGCAGTAACTCTGAAGACTACATCAGCCTCCATAACATGTTGAGATTATTTGCAGACTGTACATAAAAGGTTAGAAAGAGGCAAATGTTTGAGTTGATGTTCCTTTTAAGTTTACTATTTATTTTTAACTTTAATTTTTTTTAACTTTTGAGTTCTGAATTCTCTCCTTCCTTCGCACTCCTCTCCTGCTTATTGAAAAGGCAAGAAATGTGATATCGATTATACATGTGAAATCATGCAAAACATATTTCCATATCATCTATGTTACAAAAAAAGCAAGAATAATCAAGAATATGAAAAAAAATTATGCTTCAATCTGCACTCAGACTCCATCAGTTCTTTCTCTGGAAGTGGATAGCATTTTTCATCTTAAGTCCTTTGGAATTGATTTGAATCGTTGTACTGATCAGAGTAGCTAAGTCTTTTACAGTTGATCAAACTTATAATATTGCTGTTACTATGCATAATATTCTCCTACTTCTGCTTACTTCATTTTGCTTCAGTTCATATAAGTCTTTCCAGGTTTTCCTGCAACCATCCTGCTCATCATTTCTTCTAGCACAATAGTATTCCGTCATGATCATTTACCACAACTTGTTCAAACATTCCCTGATTGACGGGCATCTCTTCAATTTCCCATTCTTTGCCACCACAAAAAGAGCTGTTATAAATATTTTTGTATTTAGATCTTTTTCCTTTTCCTTTGTTCTCTTTGGGTTACAGATCTAGTGGTGGTATTGCTAGGTCAAAGGGTATGCAGCTTTATAGTTCTTTGGACACAGGCCTAAATTGTTCTACAGAATGGTTAGACCAGTTCACAACTCCACCAACAGTGCATTAGTATCCCAGTTTTTCTGCATCTCCTCTAGCATTTGTCATTTTCCTTTTCTGTTATGTTAGCCAACCTGATAGGTATGAGGTAGTGTCTCAGAGTTGTTGTAATTCACATTTCTCTAATCAATAGTGATTTAGAGCATTTTTTCACAAGACTACAGATAATTTTGATTTCTTCTTCTGAAAACTGTCTGTTCATATCCTTTGACCATTTGATAATTGGGAAATGACTGATATTTTTATACATTTGACTCAGTTCCCTATATATTTGAGAAATGAGGACATTATCAGAGAAACTCCCCCATCCCCAAGTTTCCTTCTTTCCTTCTAATCTTGGCTGCATTGGTTTTCTTTGTGCAAAAAATTTTTAATTTAATGTAATCGAGATTACCCATTTTATTTCCTATGATCTCCTTGGTCTCTAGTTTAATCCTAAATTCTTCTCTTATCCATAAATCTGACAGGTAACATTTTCCATGCTCCCCTAATTTGCTTATAAAATATCTCCCTTTATGTCTAAATCATGCTTGGGTTAGTGTTCCAGGCTGAGCTATTACCTAATATTTCAAGAGCTGGTTATCAATGGAGGGAAGGAGAGAGGGAGTTGGACAGAACTTCTCTCCTGGGTCACAGTGCTGCAAAATGAGTCTGATGTCCCTAGCCATCTGTTGAGAAGGTTATATTGGTGTTTCCCTGGGCTATTTGTCCTTGGAAACTTTTTTTTATTCCTCCAGGCTGTGCTCTAAAATACCTAAAGTCTTTCATATGGACAACATGAAATTGCAAGGTAATGGAAAATCTGTTTCATCAGAGCAGTAACTACTTTGTCTTTTATAATTCCTCTGTTCTCTCCCTTGCTTGTGTTAGAGATTACAGGACTCTGACATCTCCCTGCCTACTGGTGCCAGAGGTCAGGGAGCAGGTTGTATCCTTTCTTGTATGCTCCACAACAGTTTCCACATAGAAAGTGCTCAGTAAATACTTATCAATTGGTGTTATTCTGTAAATGTGACTGTTTTTCTGGAAAACAAGGTGAGATGTTGCCAACTTTCCAGAGCAGGAACTTATAGTTTTTTTCCCCTTCATTTAAAAAAAGGCAAAAAGAGGACTTCAAAAATACCTGTGCTTCTAAAATTTAGGTCAAATGCAAAATATCCTTTTGAAATAGCAATTTCTGTCAATGTTTACTTTATTAAGCTTAGAGGTTGAATTTTTTTTCCCTGAAAAAGAGAAGCATTAAGCAATGATGAAGGTCTTGTGAAAACCCTTAGAAGCAAACATTCGGGGACCTTTTTTGCAAGTATAAATAATATCTGTATGTAGATGACAATTTAGATGGCGTGTTTATCAAATACGGGATTGACACGAAGCTAGGAAGGATAACTATTGTATAGGATGCCCATATCTGGGAGCTCAAACATTATTGAGAGGCTGGAGTTATTGGCTAAGTTTAATCAGGTAAAGAGTTACTAAGGATAAATGTAAAATCTTATAACATTGGTTTAAAAACTCAAACATGCAAGTAAAGGATGGAAAAAATGAGGATAAACAGTCATTTGTGTAAAAAAAAAAAGACCTGGGGTTTTTAGGAGATTCCGAGATTGGTCAATAGAATTGATCAACAGAATAATGTGGCAGCCCCAAATCCTCATGTAATCTTAGACTGCATTAGCAGAATAAGGGAGGTGGTAATCCTGTGATATTCTACATGTGCAACCATGTCTGGAGTGGTCTGTTTAGGTCTTGATATCACTTGTTTTTAAATTAAGGTTTTTTTTATTTTTAATTTATAAAACTCATTTCCACATGTTTTTGAGTTCCAAATTTTCTTCTCCTCGCTCTCCTCTCCCCCTGCCACAGACAGCATGGAGTCCGATGTATGTTCTACATATACCTTCAAATTAAACTTATTTACACAACAGTCAAGTTGTAGAGAAGAATTATGGCCAATGGAACGAATCATGAGAAAGAAGAAACAAAACCAAAAGACAAAAAAAGAGAGCAAACAGTTTGTCTTAATATGCATTCAGACTCCATAGTTCTTTCTCTGGATGTAGATAGCTCTCTTTATCATGAGTCCTTTGGAGTTGTCTTTGAACTTTGTATTGCTGAGATGAGCCAAGTCTATCAAAGTTAGTCATCACAGAAGCAATATATCTGTGGTTGCATACAATGTTCTCCTGGTTCTGCTCCTCTCACTCAGCATCATATCATGTAGGTCTTTCCAGGTTATTATGAAGTCCGTATCCTCCCCATTTCGTATAGCACAATAGTATTCCATTACATTCATATACCACAACTTGTTTAGCTATTCCCCAATTGATGGGCATCCCCTTGATTTCCAATTCTTTGCTACCACAAAAAGAGCTGCTATAAATATTTTTCTACATACAGGTCCCTTTCCCACTTGTGTGATTTCTTTGGAAACAGCCCTAGAAGTGGTTTTGCTGGGTCAAAGGGTATGCACATTTTTATAGCCCTTTGATCATAGTTGCTTTCCAGAATGGCTAGATCAGTTCACAACTCCACCAATGATGTAACAGCATTCCAATTTTCCCACATCCTCTCCAGCATTTATCATTTTCCTGTTTTGTCATGTTAGCCAATCTGACAGGAGAGATGTGGTACCAAAGAGTTGTTTTCATTTGCATTTCTCTAATCAATAGTGCTCTAGAGCATTTTTCATATGCCTATAGATATCTTTAATTTCTTCCTCTGAAAACTGCCCGTTCATATCCTTTAACTATTTCTCAATTGGGGAATGACTTGATATCACTTTTTAAGGCTGACATGGACGAGCTGAATTGAGTCCAGAGGAAGGCAATCATGATAGCCAGGGGACTCAAACTAATACAAGGATCAGTTGAAGGAACCCTAGGGAAGAGAAGATTTGGAAGAGGAAGGTTGGAGGAGAAGATATATTGTGCTCTTTAAATTTATTAAAAAGGGATTAGATTTATTCTGCTAAATAAATGGCAAACATCAGATGACACCACAAAGAACAAAATATATTATATATTAATAGACAGGAAAAAACTCATTATTAATGTGAGAGTTATGCTTGAGTCAAATATGTCCAGTAACTTGTCGGTCAATACATGTTTGTTAAGCACTTGCTCTGTGCCAGGCACTGGATTAAGTACTGGGGATACAAGGAAAGGCAACCCCTCCCCTCAGGGAGCTTAGATCCTGATGGTGGAAGACAACATACAAAAAGAAACCAAAAAGGATAGTGGGTGAAAAAGGGAAAGTACTACACTCTGTTTTTTTTTTCAGTCCAAAAATTGGCTTTTAACCTTTCATCTTGTAATTGTCACATGGTATAATTCTGTTCATTGCACTGCTTAATAGATAAACAGAGCAGCAATATCACCAGTGGCATATGAATATGCATTTATCTCTCCACATTGCGAGCTGCTAGCCTAGTGCATTGTCAGTATATTTTGTCAGTGTATTTCCTTGCGTATGTGTATTGTCAGTATATTTTGACTTGTGTGGTTTGTTTAGAGTGCTGCAGTACTAACAGTATTGTCACTCAAACCAGTGAAGAGCAGTAGGCGTGAGGGGAGCAGGGGGGGCGGGCGAAGCTGCCATGAGTAAGTCATGTGATATAGTAAGACTTGCAGCTTCCTAATTTTAACTAACATGTATTCATGAGTATTCTGTGCATTCTAATCTTGCACCAAAGACAGTTTAGTAATAAATGATTTTTAAGTAACACTGGCACAAATTTTTAAAGCTTCACATAATGGTCGCACCCCACTTTTCATGAAAAAATTTGGCATAAAATCTGTGATGATTTTGCAGTGAAATACAGTACTCAATAGAGAGGGCATGATACAGATGAGGAGTCCAATCCAATGGGGAAAGGGTCTTAGAACTAAGATAAGAATTAGATAAAACACAAAAGACTAACAAAACAAAAGATGTGGTACATAATTGAAACAATTTAACTCTGAATTATTTAAACAAGTAATTGAAAATTAAAAATGGAAAATAGACAACAGAATTGACTCAATACTGACTATAACTTTATACAGAAGTTTCATCAATGTCAATAAATAAGTACAATAAGGAGCCCCCAAATACCCAGAAAATGCTGATGTCAGCAAATATCTGATTTCCTTCCAAATGGAGAGAGATGCTGCCACAGATCATACTGGGTTAGAATATGAAGCAGTTTTTTGAAATCTTGCAAAGAAAGATAATAAATGATTATAAGCATTATCATTTCACATAGCATAGAGGAACAGCAGAGGGTGAAACCAGTTTGAAGAAAGTTTGGTAAAATAGCCAACTAACCAAAATCATCCTAAGGCCATCCAAAGATGAAAATGGAAAAAGAACTATATGCAGAAGAAAAATGGAAGAGATTTGTAAAAATCATTATAGAAAACTATTTCCTCCATCTAAGGCAGTGGAACCACCATGCTTGAACCTTAATATCCCAGATCCTCCTCCTAGAGGAGGTATAAATGCCACTAAAGGAACAAAGGCAGGAAAAACAGTTAGATTGGACCAAGTGTATGCCCAGCATGTCCATGTTGGAGGCAACACAATTATGAAGGCATTGAGGGACTGGTATATAAGGTATTTGAAGTTGGGGAAGATATCAAAAGTGTGGGAAAATTTCTTGGACCTCATTAATACCAAAAAAAGATGGCTGAGGGAACATTAATAACTACTAGTCCATAGACCTACTCTTTTATCTATATAAAATGAGTCATATAATTAATAATCATTAACATTTATCTGGCACTCACTATGTGCCAGGCACTGTGCTAAAAGCCTTAGAATTATTCTCTCTTTTAATCCTTACAACAACTTTAGGAGATAGGTACTATTATTATCTCTATTTTACAGATGAGGAAACTGAGGCAAATAGAGGTTAAGTGACTTGCTCAGGGTCACACAGCTAGGAAGCATCTGAAGTCAGATTTGAGCTTGGGTCTCCTTGACTCCAGGCCCAGCACTCCATCCACTGCATCACCTAGCTGCCTGCGCATGAATGGAGGGCACCTTCAGTAAGGACACTGGTATGAAACAAGCAGGCCTTCACAAGGCCAATAAGAGACCATATCTTTATCATATCTCAATTGGCTGAAAGATATAAAGAACATAAGATCTCATTGTTTTTATTGCTTATTGATTTTGAAAAGGTATTTGATAATATTTTTCTTAGACTATATTGCTTTACAGGCTCTTTTAAAACAAAGTGTCATTACAACAAAATATATTAAAATCTCCCAGATCCCTTGTTAGATGTAACAACAGAAATAACCCTGCTCAATGACCCTCTAATATTAAACATCTGGTAGGGCATAAAGCAAGGAGATGTATGTTCAACAAAAGTATCTGCTGCTGTGATGGAGGAAATCCAGCCGAGACCTAAGTCTAGGAGGGAATCCCTGCTAATGGAGAAGTCTTCTAGGTGATCTTATCTGCAAATGAAATCATGCTGATTGCAACCAGCCCCAGAACACTGAGGAGCCTCCTGGAAGGGATCTGTAATCTCTCAAAGGAGTCTCACACAGGAAAAGCTAATCATCCAAGAATATCTATTGCCCAGATTTTGACATGCATTTGGATGGACATATCAGTATGCAGATCTAGAACAGGTACAGATGGATGACGACTTGGGCCTGGAGTTCAATAGGAGGAGAGTGGGCTGTTTTGTCTTTGGGAAATTGCACAGACTTCTCATGAATACAAAGGCCCAGTTTTTAAAAAATACTAATATTCTCTCACTGTTGCCATAAGTCAGCAACACGTGGAATATAACTGCCTCTAAAGAATTAAAGACGAGAATTGCACAGAGGACAACATGGTGGGTGTGAGCCATAATAGGCTGACCAATGAGGAACATGGAAGAAGAACAGGTATAAAAGATATCATCAAGGAACTGTATGATAGGAAAAAATGGGCTGGTCACATGATAAGAATGAGGGATAACAGAGAGATGGCCAGTATGCTCCAGAAGAACCCTTGCAAAGGAAGGAGAAAGCATAGCCATGTCTTCAATGGCTGGCTAATGGGAAGTTAAGAGTGTTACAGGATGGTGTTTCATCTGTATCAATGGAGGGAATTCACAAATCAATGAGTTCAGATTTATTTGAGTATTGGAATGGTGGGGGGAAAGGAATGGAGAGCTTTCTAAGGAGATCAACATACATTCATTGCCCATCTTAGATTTTATTTTATTTCATTCAGAAGTATGATGTCATTCATGTAGGGAAATACCCATGAAAGAGTTTCATCTATCAGAGCAAACCACAACTGCTCCACTGATTAAAATCTGGAATGTGTTATGTGGAATGTTAAATGGTTAAGTGTCTTGTGCAGGATGACACAGACAGTATGTATCAAACCCAAGACTTGAACCTAGGTCTTTCTGATTCTCAAGTCAGTTCTTGGTCCTCTGTATCATATCGATTCTCCTTCAATTACTCTAACCACTCAATTCCTCAACCTACTCACCTTTCATGAGCTACTCTCCTACCCTACCCTACCACACATAAATGGTCATAGTCTTGATGTTGCTAAACCCACAAATGTTCTACCTCCATGTTCAGAAATTCTGAAATTTCCTTATCTGGCCATAATCTATTGGCTGTTCACCTCTCCTTCTGCCTTCCCTTACAAAGCCCGACACTCCATCCACACTGTGATCTCCAATACCTTGACCTCTCAGTTCTCTCCCAGGCCACCTCTCCTGCCCTAGCCATTCTCTCCTCTTCTCCTCATTTTGACTCATTGGTGAACCAATTCAACTCTATGCTGTCTTCCTCTCTTGAAGACTTAGCTCCCTTATCATATCACCAATTATGTGCTGCCAAGCTTCAGTCTTGGGTCGTTCCCACTATTTGTCACCTACATGCCTACACACATGCTGCCAAACTGAGGTAGAGAAAATCATGCAACTATTCAGACTGGGTACACTTACAAACTTACATGCATGCGTGTGCATGTGTGTGTGTGTGTGTGTAGGAAATTGAGAATGAATACAAGAGTGGCACCATCCTATAAGAAGGTACCAAAGAGCACTAAAGCTGAAAACAAGCTGAGGAACACAATGAAGGTGAATAACAACAAAAGGCTATTTTGTCCATGACAGACAAGAGGAAAGTCAGAGAAAGTATATGATTGACAGAGAATGTAGAACTACTCAACTTTTATTTTTGTTTCTGGTTTTTTTTATATCTAGTAGAACAATCTTTAGACTGAGAAAGCATGACCAACATATTTTTAGGAGTTGTAAGTCTCAGATAAGTGTGATGGTAAGAGCACATCTACCTGTCCTCGGTGAGTGTTGGAGTCCTTGGGCCTTAAGTATGGAAAGGACTTGTCAGTGATCTTACCTGAGTGACCTTGAACAAGTCACTTAATCCCTCTAAGCCTCAGTTTCCACATCTATGAAACAAGGGGGTCAGATTACATAATCTATAAGTTCCCTTTTGGATCTAGGTCTATGAATCTATGAATCTATGATCTCATCAAAATTGTAGTGAACCAGGAAGGTGACACAGTACTGGAGATGAAAAATGTCCCAATTTTCAAAAAGAAAAAAGATACAGAGATAGAGAGATAGTGAGAGAGGACAGACAGAGATGGAGACAGAGAGAGAGGGACACAGAGGAAAGACACAGAATATATCGATTCTTCAAATGATGAGTCATTAACTTGATTTTATTTGATTTTAATTATTGAAAAAAATTATCAAATGAATTATTAAAGGAAAGTTTGTGAGCAGTTAAGAAGGAAGAGTTTAAAAACCAGCATAGATTTACCAAGAACAAGTCATGTCAGATTAACCTCATTTCTTTTTTTTTTTCTTTTGGACAGGCTTCCTAGACTAAATAAGGGAAATGCCATGTGACAAACCCTTTCATCCTATTCTTATGAATAAAAGGGACAGATGTGTATTAGATGACAATATAATAAAGTGGATTTGAAATTGGTTGGCTTTTCAGATCCCTTCCAGCTCTAAATCCAGTGATTTAGAATGCATGGATTTTCAAAGAATCACACTTAATATACTGATGTCAACCTACTGAGAGGTCTTTAAGTTCAGTGGCCTTGACTTTTTACTTCAAAATTTTTATCAGGATGAAAGAATAGATAGCATGCTTATCAAAATTGAATATGACACATTGCCAAAAGAGACACACTAGAAGACAGAATTAGGATCCAAAAAGTTCTCAGCAAGCTAGAATAGGAGATATATTAAAATGGAATTTCTCATCAGTGATGCTGGGTACTCAAAAGCAATGCTAGTAGAGGCCAAGACCTAGCTAGTTCTACCCTTCCAGAAAGGCTTTGAGCATAGTCCTGGCACTAATCTCCTTTCTGAAGATCAGGTTTGTTGAGTATGGAGATGCTCATCACCAATAGAATGACCAATTGGTGATAAAGTATTTTGCCATGGAAACCCATAATACAATGAGTGACCTTAAGACTTCAGGCCCCTCTTCTACTTCTACAATAATGATGCCAGAGTGGTGGGAATGAGAGCAGTTTTTAAGGCATTCATGAACATTCATTTAACTGTTGCTATTCTAAATGTGAGATCAATGTCCAAGAACTAGTGAGTGAAGAAACTGCTGGAAAAGAGTGAATTGCATCAATCTGAATATTCAAAAGGACTTTGTAGCTAAATGGAAGGATGGCTCACAGGTCATCCTTGAAGAGGTAAAGAAGAAAAAAAAAGGAGTTGGTAAGTTGCTTTTATTAGGTATCTAAAGCCAATAAGGAATGTAATGTCATGGGATATTTGGTCAGCCGATATTGTATTAAGAATTTGCAAAAAAGACCATAATGGAGTTCATTCGATGGAGTAGTAGAACATGAAAATGTAGAAAAATTTTAGGACCAACTTGATGAGACTCATTAAATTGAGTCAACATCTACTTTCACACTCAGTAACTTCAATGCAAAGGTGTACATAGAGAAACAGACGGGGAAATACACTGGAAAGCACTATTCTGGAGAAAGAAATGAGAGAAGCCAAAGACTTAGAGATTACACAATAGCCTCATGCCTATATACCATTAATATTTTCTTTAAAAAGAGAGACAGAAAGTCTAGACATGGAAAGCACCAAATAGAATCACAAAATTGGAATCAACTACATTTTGACTGCTAGGAAGCAATTGGCTAGCAAAATAGAAGTTGTTTCTGAGTAAGCTGTCTGCGATTAGTCAGACTATCAACTTGTTGAAGCAAAGATAAAATCAATATTAAATTAGAAGAAAGAATTTAAAAATAAAGAGAAGATACTAAGCAATTAAAACAGTTCTAATCTGACCTATTTAAACAAGTCTTTGAGGGCAGAAAATGGGAAACAGATAAAGGAGAAGACATGAATACAGGCTGTCACCATTTCCTAAAGGAGTTTAATGACTAGAAAACTAGTTGCCACAATGCGGAGACCCAAGAAGCCCAGACACTGCCTTAGCCAGCAGACACTGGATCTCCTTGCCAACAGAGAGATCTGGAAGCCAAGGGCAATACTGGTTTACAATATAAACTCATTCATAAAATCTTACAGAGGAAGATGGTGAAAGATTATGAACAGTATCACCTCATAAAACAGCCAAAGCTGTAGATGGAAAGACAAGTGTGGAGACAGTTTGTCAAGCAACCCCAAAATCCAGAGCATCCCAAAGGCATGTAAGGTCAAAAGTAAAAGGAGGACAATAGACAAAAAGTGAAAAAATATCCATAAAAAATTCTCTAATAACTTTTTTTTTATCCATCACTGGCAGTGGACCTAAACCATTGAAACTCCAACATCACAGTCCATGATGTGCTGCATAAGGATATGGAAATCTCTTTAAAGAGAATAAAAATAGGAGGAGAGGCTCAGCTAGACCAGATGGACATGGAGGTGCTCTGGCAATGATTCCATCCTAACAGGATTGAAAAATAGAACTGTGAAAGAGGAAAAAATATAAAATGCTTGAAAAAAGGTCGTTGACCTTACTATCACCAAAAAGAGGTGACCATTCAAATGTCAGTAATTACCTACCCACAGTCCTACTTTCCCATCCCTTCAAAATCTTTATGATAATGGTCTAAACATACATTAAAAAGAGATTTGATGAAAGTATAAAAAGGGATAAGCAAGCTTTTGCAAAGAGTATTATCCAACAGACAGCATCTTTACAGTAACATAATTGACTGAGAAGTTCAAATAGCAGAAGATCCTACTATGCTTATTATTTGTTAACTTTAAAAAAAGCATTTGATTCTAAGAGCAAAATACCACCTAAAAGGGTATCTTTCAACAAAGTTTCTCCAATGTACATATCAAAATCACATTAGATTCTTCGAAAGATAAAACAACAGATATAATTTTGCTCAATGACCTTCTGTTTATTAACATCAAGGGAAGTATAAGACAGAGGTCTTTGCTACTAATATGGATGATGTCTAGTGTAGAGTCCTAATAGAGGGATTACATATTAATAATAGTAGAACTCAAAACTTAAAAAAACTCAAATGTTAAAAATTGTTTTAACATATAATTGGAGAAACATAAAATGCTATTAAAATAATAATAATAGTAATAATAGCACAGTACTTTAAGGTTTTTGAAGCACTTTATGCATTATTTCAATTGATCCTTACAATAACCTTGGAAGAACTGCTATTTTATCTTCATTTTACAAGCGAAGAAATTTATGCTTAGGGAAAGCAGGAGACTTGCCTGGGTTACACAGCCATCTAGTAAGTTTCTGAGGCAGGATTTGAACTAAAGTCTTTCTGACTCCAAGTCCAACACAGTGGACAGCACTGTGCCACCTACCTGCC
This sequence comes from Phalanger gymnotis, assembly GCA_028646595.1. Classification (NCBI taxonomy): domain Eukaryota; kingdom Metazoa; phylum Chordata; class Mammalia; order Diprotodontia; family Phalangeridae; genus Phalanger; species Phalanger gymnotis. The sequence goes on along the minus strand of CM053622.1, from coordinate 294,972,293 downwards.
AATGGCGAGCTCTTCCAGGTGCTTCTGTGTGCAGACAACATCATGTTGTTTGCAACAAGCCCTGGAATGTTGCAATACCTCAAGTTTTTCGCCACTCCAGTCCATCCTAATCTTTGTTGCCAAACTCATTTCCCTTAAGTTCAGATTTCATCATGTGACTCCTCTACTCATAAGTACAATAGTCATATGATGCATTTTCTGATTCCCCCAGCTGCTAGTGCCCTCTCTTCCAAACTACCTTGCATTGAATTACTTTGCATACATTTGTATTTATTAACTTTATAGTTATGCTGCATATTTTTGTAGAATTTTGTAGAATTTTTTGTAGAATTGTAGAATTCAGCTACTTGCAAGTAGGGATTGTTTCATTCTTTGTGCTTGTTAAGATTTTTTTTTTTACGTATCTCCAGCACCTAGCAGGGTGGCACATAATAGGTGCTTAATACATAACTGTTGATCGAGTGTTTGATGGAATTTCTCTCTCCTCCACTCCCAGATTAGAGATGTTGTTTTATACCTCCTTCAGTTGGAGACATCACATTCAAGAGACAGATGCTTTGCCCAGAGGGAGAGGTGTGAGAATACCACAATAAAAGATATCAGGGCCTTACAGTGCCATGGATGTTGTTTGCTTTGGCCATATGTGTTCCCTACACACATTTGCCTCTCTACTATATACTCTATATGTCCAGTCTTCCCATTATGCCGTATGTAGTTCTGAGAAAGCATGTCCCGGGTTTACAGGGGAGATATTTTGTTGCTACTGTGCTTACTATTCCATTTCATTATTACCTTAGCTACTTGTGTCTTCTGCCTGACTATTAAAGGTAAACATCTTGGAGGGGGCTCATGAGCTATAGTTTCAGATTTGTGGACCACAGACTACCTTGAATCTAGGGTGTTATCGCAGGAGAACCAACCAGGTGTGGGGTGAATATTAAAAGGGCACTAATACAGTGTCATTCTTCCAAAGTGAGGAGAACTGCTATTTTGGGCCTCGTTCTGACAAATAAGGCAGAATTGATTACTAAAGTAGGAATGCTGGGAATGTTAGTCCTTATCACAAAATGTTCTTTGAAGCTCTTATGTATCTGTAATCTTATCACTGTTAGTAGTCCCACTACTGGTCCAGATAACAACCCATCAATACCTTCTCTTCCGATGGTTCTTTTCTATTTGCTTCTCTAAATCCTTCACAGAGAATTCACCCAATATGCTGGATACCTTTCTTTAGGCTTTTTGATATTTTATAGGTACTAGGAAATACTTTGCTTGTCTGTCTATCTGCTACTTTTTGCTATCACTATCTGACCAACTCAGATCCTCTCCCAGTCATACATAGAAAAATAGAATTTTAGAGATGGAAGGGACCGTGGAACTTTCTAGCTGAATAATAGCATTTACATAGTAATTTACCACTTACAGAGTGCTTTACAAATATCTCATTTTATCCTCACAACAACTCTGTACTAGGTGCTATTATTAACTTTATTTTTACAAATTAGTAAACTGAGGCAGATAGGTTAGGTGACTTACCTATGGTCACACAGCTAGTAAACAGGTTAGAGTTGAACTCAAGCCCTCTTGACTCCAAGTCCAGTGCTCAGAGATTCACTGAGATACTTGACTTCAACCTGTCCTAATTGAACTCATACCTAGTTAGAGATTCACTGAGATACTTGACTTCAACCTGTCCTAATTGAGCTCATACCTAGTTAAGTATTCCTTTCATCACCAGTGAGGACACATCTATTACCTCCTAAGACATTCCACTTTGGAATGGTTTTAATTTTTAGCAAGTTTTTTTTTTCCTGACATCCAGCCTCAATCTGCCTCTTTGGAACTTCCACCCATTTTGCCCTCTGGGCCCAAGTAGAACATTTGGAATCATGCTTCCTCATGATAGATCATCATGTATTTGAAGGGAAGGAGAGAGCCCAGGTGTCTAAGAGTTCCAGGGTCCTTAGCACCTTGCTAAGGAGATGCTATAATGGGTCCTGAAATTCCAGTGCTCTGAAACTCAAAGATCAAGGGAGGAGGGAAAGGGAGCTGCCAATTTGTTAGGATTATCTTTTCTTTCTTATTTTTCCTTGGTTTTTAATTAGGTGGAGGGTTGAGGGATAGTGGCAGAGGGTGTGGAACCAATAGGGGTGAAAAAAAGGAATCATCAAAATTTTTTTTCATTACACAGAAGAAAATACAAGGAAGTTCAGGCAAGCTGGGCAAGTTTTAAAAGTAATGTATAGAATTATATACACATACATACATATACACACATATTAAAGTTCGTCATATGAAAAAGAGAGTCATGGTTTCCTAAAGAATCCCCTTTTTACACTCTGCTGGGTATGTGGAAATATTCTTTTTTGGCATTGAGTTCAAAATAAAATAATTTAAACTATTAAAATGTATATACGATTTGAGAGCTACATTCCCAATCAGTCTTTGTCTCTGTCTCTGTCTCTCTCAGCAGTTTTCTTCCTCTCCTTCCTCTTCACTTTAAAGCCCTTCTGATTAGACTGCAGGCAAATGCTTTCTTGTTGTTCTTGTGGTTATTGGATTGTTTCAATCATGTTCAACTCTTCATGACGCCTTTGGAAGGGTTTTCTTGGCAAAGATACTGGAGTGGTTTGTCATTTCCTTCCTCAGCTCATTTTACAAGTGAGGAAACTGAGGCAAACAGTGTTAAATGACTTGCCCAGGGTCACACAGCTAGTAAGTGTCTGAGACCAGATTTGAACTCATGAAGTCTTCCTGATAACAAGCCCAGTACCCAGAATCTAGCTGCCCAAATGCTTTCTTACCAGTCCTTATTAGATATACCCCATCCCTGGACAGGGGCCGGTTGTGTCTTTGAGGCCCTTGATGACGTCTTTTATACCATTTCTCATGGGTAAGTCATTATGGGTGATATGCTGCTGTCTACTTAAACCTCCCATGCACTTTTGCATGGCCCGTTACAACCCCCATAATTTTGTCTCTTGTGAGATCATATTGTTCCATGATTCACGGTCATGGAGCATCACCAGGAGAATATTGATGTTAAAAAAGATGGGCTCTTGTGGCAGAGAGTAGCTTGGGATCACAGAAAGTATTATGCCATTTTCTAGATGTAATTTAGCTTATTCTCTCCCTATTCAATCCTGGGCCCACCTCATTTTCAGGGATATTGTAGAGAAAATTCCTACTCATTTAAAAATTGGACTAGGTAACCTCTAAGGTCATTTCTAACTCTGAAGTTTTGTGATTCTGGGATCCTACAAAATAAATTCCCTCAGGCAGCATGTTGTGTTTATTCTGCTCAGAGCAGAGAGCAGGTTTGGTCAAAGTAATTAAAGAGCTATAAACGGTTCTTGAAAAATAGATGAGAGAATGGAACATTCTTTATTGATACAGTCCTAGCTATACAGTAACATTTATCCAATCATATAATTTTCAAGCTTGCAGGAACCTAAAATTATCTAACTCCCTCATTTTGTAGATGAAGCAGTTGAGGTCTAGAAAGATTGACTTTCTCAAGATCACATAACTAATTAATGCCAGAACTTCAACTAGAACTCAGCTCTCCTGACTCCTGACTTTGATTTTTCTTCCTGATTAAAAAAATTCTCCTTCAAGCTGTCAAATAATTTTTTTCTCACATTTTGTTAAATATTCAAGGTAGTTGATGGACAAGAGAATGGATTAGCTTTGGGTGTTGTGGGCACTTAGTTCTGGATTGAGGTGCTCTAAACCCAAGATATCAGCCTCTTTCCCCAAGTTTCTACATACTTTAAGGATCTGTGATTTTTTAATTTTAATCAGCATGAGCCCTCCCTCCACTGATGTAGAGCCTAGTGCCTCCTTCATGCCCTGGTAGATAGTCTCCATGAGTTCCTGTGGGTAAAATAATTTGTGGCCAGACTTCTAGAGATGAGCTTCTTTGAACTTACTTAGACTGCGTTCTCAGACAACAGACATGTACTCTGTTGCCAGGACCATACTAGAAACCTTTCCACATTGGTAGGATCTGCCAGAACACTGGCACAGGCTTCTAGAGCCCAGAGTGAATTCCAGACACTGATTAGAAATCAGAGGAGGACCCAAGTGGAGGACCCCAGTGGAGGATTTATACCTGTACTCGTTATTCATTATCACTCCTAAGTGCCCTTTCCTGATAGGAGATTGGCTCTTCCCTACATTTTTAAAATGTCTCTGGGCTGAGCCCTGCCCAACCAACGTTGCTTCATTTTATAAACTGGCTTGCATTGGGTACATTCTGTGGTATTTTCCCCACACTAGCTTTCTTCTGCTACGCCATGTCAATAATGTCTTTCATACTGAGCATACACCCCCTTGGCACTCAAAATCCTTAACAGGCACATTTTTATTGACAAAATAAAAGTTAGTTAATTCTGCTTTGGGAAGAGATATATAATTTGACCTATTTTTTTCTATAGCCAGAGTTCTCTCTTATCTGTCAGAAAAAAATAGACACAATCCTGCTCTCTCCTTTGCCCTTTCCTTGTCCTTCTACTAAACCCTCTCTCCTCCTCCTCTTCCTCCTCTGTCTCTGTCTGTCTTTCTCTCTGTTTCTCTGTCTCTCTCTCTGTGTCTGTTTCTGTAGCTGTCTATCCATTTTTGTCTCTCTTTTTCTCTGTCTCTATGTCTATCTGCCTCTCCTTCCCCTCCTCTCCCTGTCTGTCTCCCTGTCTCTGTCTCTGTCTCTTTCTGTCTGTCTCTCTCTCTGCCTCTCTCTCTCTGTCTCTCCCTTCTCTGTCTCGGTGTCTTTCTCACTCTCTCTTTCTCTTTCTCTTTCTCTTCCCCTCTCCCTTCTCTCCCTCCTTTCCTCCCTCCCTCTCTCTCCCTTCTCTTTCTGTGTCTCTGTCTGTTTCTGTCTCTCTCTCTGACTAGGTGACATAATGGATAAAGCGGGAAGGCACGAGTTCAAGTTCTCCCTCAGATTCTATTTGTGTGACCCTAGGCAAGTCACCTAACCTCTCTCAGTCTCAGTTTCCTTATCTGTAAAATGATAATAATAATAACCCCTATCTCACAGGATTGTTGTGAGGTCGAAAGGAGAGAAAATAGGCAAAGTCTTTCACAAACTTTAAAACATTATGTTAATGCTAGCTGTCATTGTATAGACCTATACAGTATGTTATTCAGCTGGACCTGAAATTTAATTGGTATAGGGAGCTCCTGAGAAAGAAACTCCCTCCACCAATACCTGCTCAGCAATTTATAGTTTGAGAGAGTTGCCTGGGGCTCTCAGATTAAGTGACTTGGCCAGAGTCTCACAGCTAATATTTGTCGGAGACAGGAACTGAACTTTTCCTTACTTGAAGGTCAGATCACCATCTATCTACTATAACATTTTGCCTCAAAAATACACATATACTGTGTAATACTATATATATGTATGTGTCTACACACATATGTATGTGTATATACACAAATGTTGTGAAACTGCCAGCAGAAAAACTTCATAATTTAATTTAATTGAAAATTTCTTGTGGTAACTAATATGGAAATATATTTTACATGATTGCACATATATAATCTATATAAAATTGCTTACCATCTTGGGGAGGGAGGAGGAGAAGGAAGGAGGGATAGAATTTGGAACTCAAAGTTTTATATAAAAAATATTAAAAATTGTCTTTCCAGGTAATTGGACAAAACAAAATACTATTTAAAAGAAAAAAGAGAAAATTTCTTGTGGAAACTTTTATTTAAAGACACAATTCACTCATAGACTCTTAGCCCTATTTGGAAATAGGCCCATCAAGTTCCAACAACTTCTTAGTTCACAGAGCCTTTCGTTAAAATATGGTAGAAATAAAGCTCTTTTTGGGCCATTGCATACAGGAGATGTACAGGCTGTGTCAACTGTATGCTGACTACATGAACTGAGGCAATAGTTTGAACTATTATTGTTCAACTATCTATTGAACCAATAGATTCTTTCAGGTTTAGTAGGTTGAGCCAAGGAACATGCTGCTACATTACTTGTTAATAGATGAAACCAGCTGTTTATGAAGTAAAGAATCCATATAGAAACTATAGGGTTTTTTTTTCAGCATTGTCATCACAAGGTCCTTGAAATCCCAAGCTCTGGGATATGTAGATATTACTGGAGCCAACCTGTGCATGTTTGGAACCCACAGCTTTAGGCTGCGGCAACTTAGAAAATAAAATGAGATGTTGAGGTGGGGGAGAGAAGGAGAGGTTTGGTGGTTTTTTTTTTTCCTACAGTAAGCAATATGATAGCATGTAGAGTATATGGCACCAAGGAATAAATCAACCAGGCATTGCAGTACAGGTCATGAAGGCTTAAACAATCACAGCAAAGGAAACAAACACCATTATATCTGCATTATATAAGCAATACTAGGGATACAAAATAGGGCAAGGCACAGATTCAATAGTTTTGTATAAACCAGGGCTTCTTAAACTTTTTCCAGTCTTGAAACCTTTTCCATGAAACCTTTTCACATTTAGGCAGTGATCATTGGTGTTGCATGGCCTGAGGGCATGCCCAGTGCAAAGTGCACATGTTGTGTGTTAAGAACCAAGGTTGCAGTGAAGTTGCCAGATGTAACACGAGCAAACACTGTTGGAAACACCTCAGATTCATTACTCATTTGATTTTGAATTAATTTTTGGTCATTGCATGTCTATAAACTTTTTGCTGTTGCCAAGTTTTTCACAACCTCATATGGAGCCATGACCCACAGTTTAAGAAGTGCTGGTGTAGACCTGCGTGTTCTAGACCAGGAGAACAAGAGTGTGATGGGGCCCTGTAGGGCCCTAGGATAGGGATGTTTCATGGGAAAGTCTTATCCACAATTTCCTTTTTTGAAGAAGGACTATCTTTCCTCAAATTTTTCAAAAACTCTGGGGCCATGCCCTCTTTGAACGCTCCATTTCACGATTTGGCCACTGTCTTACAGAACGATGTAGCTAATTTTTATGACAGAAGTCTGTGGTATCATCCTTGATTATCAAATAATTTTATGCATTATACATACTAAATAAACACACTTATGCACAGCTCTGCTCGAAAAATCTGAAATGGTTCCCAACTGCCTCTGAAGTGAAGTTTACTTTCCTGACATTCTAGGCCCTCTAAGTCTGATACAGTCCCACTTGTCAAGTCTTATCTCATACTATCCCCTCTACATATCCTACAGAGAGCACCCTGCCTCCTGAACTGCCTCATACTTCCTGTCTCTGTGCATTTGCTAGTGCTGGTCCCTCTGCCTGCAATGCACTCTTTCTCCCTCTTTGTGTGAGTGCCTAACTCCCCTTTAAAGGTGCCATCTCCTCCGTGAAGCCCTCCCTCTCTGATGTTTCCCCCTAGTAAGTAACAACCCCTCCCCCCACCACAACCCCATCCTTTGGATTTATGTAATGCTTTGTTTTGCTCCGCTCTGATACACTTACATAATGTTGTGTATTCCTTATCTTTGTATATGCTCTATCTGTCTAACAAACTGAGCTCCATGAGGGTGGAAACTGTTTTGCTTTGAATTTTTTCCAGGGTCTAATATAGTACTGTTTACATAGTAGGCATTTGTTGTTGTTTTTCAGGCATGTCTGACTATTTATGACCCCATTTGGGTTTTCTTGGCAAAAATACTGGAGTGGCTTGCCAGTTCCTTCTCCAGCTGATTTTTACAGATGAGGAAACTGAGGCAAACAGGACTAAGTAACTTGCCCAGAGTCACACAGCTAATAAGTGTCTGAGGCAAGATTTGAACTCAGGAAGATGAGTCTTCTTGACTCCAGGCCTGGCACTCTGTCTACCACACCACCTAGTTGCCCCATAGTACGCAATAATAAACATTTAAACAACTGAGATACTCTTCACTCAGGGTAAGGGTATTTACTCTTATTTTATAGGAGGACGTAATTGTAAGTACTACAGTTTTGCTTACTCTCACATTAACCACTATTCATTTCTGCTCAGGGTTGATGTACACAATTTAAACAATTCTTATTATAACTAGAACTCCAGTGGTGATGAAGATAGGCCAGATTGGGAAAGGGCAGAATTTGGAGTCCAGGCATCTCTGCAGGTTTGGGCAAAGGTTCATCACTGATATGCAGCCAATTTTTCAGGGACATGATTCTATAAAAATAGCTACTTCACCAAGGCTTCAGCGTGTGGATGAAATGACAAGCAGAATGTGAGTTGTTTTAGCTAATTTCAGGCAGAGTACAATAGTCATTGATTAATTAATTCACTTATTCAACCAACAAACCAATTTCATAAGTACAGGACAAGAGGAGGTATGATCAGACCACAGATCCCATGAAACATAAGTTCTGGAGTTTGTAATGGACTTGAAGTTGAACGTGAGTCAACAAAGGGATTTGGCAGCCAAAAATCTGTTATTATACTAGGCTGCATCCAAGCTGGTATAGTGGCCAGAATGGTAATAGCTCCACTCTATTCTGGGCATCACATGTGAAGAAATATAAAGACAAAATGGAGCTCGACCAGGAGAAATCAACTCGGGTGATATGAGGACTGGTGAGTATTTGTTGAAGAAAGATTTGGTGAAGGAACTAGGAATGTTTAACTTGAAGAGGAGAATTGGAGGGGGCAGGGAGGGCTTTATTCAAGGATTTGAAGGGATAGCACCTAGAGGAAGTCTTAGACTTTTTCTACTTGGATGCAGAGAGGAGTAGTAGGAGCAATTTGTATAAAAGTAGATACCAAGAGCCTCTAGGTGACACAGTAGATAGAGCACTGGGCCTGGAGGCAGGATGAATCATCTTTTTGAGTTCAAATCTGTCCTCAGACACTAACTGTGTAACTCTGAGCAAGTCACTTAATCCTGTATCTCTCAGTTTCATCATCTGTAAAAGGAAATAAAGAAATAGCAAACCAATCCAGTGTCTCTGCCAAGAAAACCCCAAATGGAATCGCAAAGAGTTACTGAACAACAATAAAATTTGGGCTCAATGTAACTTTTAAAACTAATTAGAGCTGTCCAAAAGTAGAATGGTCTGCCTTGGAAAAAAAGTGGGTTTCTCCTCACTGAAAGTCTTCAAATAAAAACTGGATGATCACTATTGAGTACATTGTAGAAAGGACTCGTGGTCAAGGGTAGTTGGACTAGGTAGCTTCTGAGGTCTCTTCCAACTGTGAGACATGTTCACAGACAACTACAATATATTGTAGAATACGATAAGGATAGAGGAAAGACATAGAGCCATCTGATAAAGTTTAAAGAAGGAAATATCACTTTCCTCTGGGAAGATCAGGAATCTTCACGGAAAAGGTGATCCATGAGCTGGGGACCTTGAAAGTAGAAAGGGATTTCAACAGGTAGAGAACTTTATTATGTATTTAAGAGGAATAGAAAATTGTACAAAATAGATTTGCAGTTTCATATGTAATCATCTTGGAGGGCAGAGCCAAGATGATGGCTGGAAAGCAGGGACTTGCTTAAGCTCTCCCCCAGCCTCCCTCCAAACACCTGAAAAAAATGACTCTGAACAAATTCTAAAGCTGCAGAACCCATGAAATAACAGAAGGAAGCAGGGCGCCAGCCCAGGGCAGCCTGGATGGTTGCTGGGAAGGGTCTGTAGCATGGAGCTGGGAACAGAGCAGAGCACAGCCCAGCATGGGCCACACCAGGACCAACCAGACCAGGAGCTGGGTGGAACAGGCGGTAGGGCCCTGAATCAATGAGCTGTGACAGTTACCAGACTTCTCAACCCACAAATGCCAAAGATAACAGAGAAGATTAGTGGAAAAACTGCATATGTAATCATCTTTTTTTATTGTACTATGTTATGGAAATGCTTGTTTTATTCCATAAATTAAAATTTTAATAAATTTTTTTTTAAATGTAGGGAATCACAGAATCAAAGAATTTGAGAAAGGGATAGGACTTTAGTGGCCATCTAGTCCAAATCACAGATGAAGGAATCTGCATTTTAACATGTCTAATAAGTGGGCATTCCCCCCTCTATTTGAAGATCTCTAAGGAAGAAGAGCCCACAACCTCTCAAGGTGAAATATTCCACTTTGGGACCATTTTAATTTTTAGAAAACTTTTCTTCACATCAAGCCAAAATTGTCCACATTGCAACTTCTATATCCTTGGTTCTGCCCTCTGGGGCCATACAGAACAAGTCTGATTCCTCCTTCACCTGACAGCCCCTCAAATACTTGAATCCAGATATCATGTCCCCCTTTGTGTCTTTTCTTCTCCAAGCTAAACATGCCCAGTTCCTTCAACCCATTCTCACCTGTAATGAATTCAATACCCTTGATTGCCCCTCTCTGGATACTATCCAATTTGTCAGTGTGCTTCTTAACTTGTGGTATCCATAACTGAACATAATGCTCCAGATGCGATTTGACAAGGGCGAAGTACTGTGGGATGATCACCAACCTTCTCTGGAAACTGTGCCCCTCTTGATGCAACCTGAGACTGCGTTAGCATTTTTGACCACCACATCACACATCATTCACATTGAGTTTGCTGCCCCAACCCCCCGATCCATCATAGTCCCAGGAGATGGTTTACACAAAAGCATGAATGTGGGAGACGGGCAAATAGAAATTGGAGAACTGCTTATAGTCATTGAAAATATAGAAGAGAAGCTTTAGACAGGTTATAAAGGGCCTTGAAAGCCAAGGCTAAGGAGTTTGCATTTTACTCCCATAGAGAGAGAACCAGAGACAGTTCTTGATCAGCATTGAATAAGGTGGTTAGATCCTTGGCACTGTACAAATCCATTTTTTAAAATTCATTTATTTATTTAGTTTTAGTTTTAGTTTACAACATTCAGTTCCTCAAGTTTTTGAGTTTCAAATTTTCTCCTCCTCCCTCTCCTCCCCGCTCCCCACCTAAGATGGCATGCAATCCTATATGGGTTCTACATATACCTTCACACTAAACAGATCCATTTTTCATTTGTGAGAAGGATGAATTGAATGTGGAGAAAGGAAAAACTGGAGCCTGGGAGCCCAGTTAGGAAGTTATTACAATAGGCAAGGGGAGAGGTGTTGAGTCAGGTGCTGTCTGTGTGAGTGAAAAAGAGGGAAGAGATTTTAGAAATATTTCAGAAGTAAAACCAGCAGGACTTGGCAGCTGAGTAGATGTGGCCATGGAGGAAGAAGAAGGAGTAAAAGATGAGGTTTCAACCCTGGATGACAGAAATAGGCATTTTTGGAAGAGGAGCAGATTTGGAAGGAAAGATAAAAAGTTCCAATTTGGACATTCTGAGTCTGGGGCTCCTATGGGACCTCTAGGGGGAGGTGTTGAAGAGACACATGTGGGACTAGAGCTCAAGGAACAGACTGGGGATAGTATAAAGTCTGTGGAAACTTCTGCAGATAGGAGTCAGGAAGACCTGAGTTCAAATCTAGCCTCAGATGCTTACTAGCTGTGTGATCCTGGGCAAGTCACTTCCTCTCTGTTTGCCCCAGTTTTCTCATCTTTAAAATGGAGATGATAATAGCACCTACCTCCCAAGATTGTTGTGCAGATCAAATGAGGTAATGATTGTAAAGCACTTAGCACAGTGCTAGGTACACAATAAGCGCTATATAAATGTTAGCTATTCTGCATAGAGGTAATAATTAAAGAAATAAGAATTGTTGAGAACACCAAGGAAGAGTATAGAGAGAGGAGAAAAGAGATGAAGACAGAATGGGCAATGTTTACATTTAGGGAATAGGGAAAGGAAAACAAATTGATGGAAATGGGAGTGACAAGAGAGGTAAGAGAAACACAAGGAGAGAAGAAAATCACAAAAACCAGAGAGAATTTCAAGGAATGGGTGACAATAATTTTAGATGAGAACTGATAAAACGCCATTGTCTGGAGGCAATCAAGTGTAAGCAAGTAGTTTAGTAAAGTAGTCGGGGCAGAAGTCAGAGTGTGGGAGGTTGCCCTGTTGGATAGGAGGCAAGGAGGTGGAGGCGGCAAGTCATAGATGACTTTTTTCAGAATAAACAGTGAAGAAGAGAACCACTATAGGATGACAGCCCGAGTGGGTGGAGGGGTCAAAGGAAAGTGGTTTTTGCTTTACTTTGTCTTCTTCTTCTTCTTCTTCTTCTTCTTCTTCTTCTTCTTCTTCTTCTTCTTCTTCTTCTCCTTATTTTTCTTCTCCTTCTCCTTCTTCTCCTTCTCCTTCTTCTCCTTCTCCTCCTCCTCCTCCTCCTCCTTCTTCTTTTTCTTCTTCTTGTTTTCCTCCTCCTCCTCTTCCTCCTCATTTTAGGAGCATGCTTAAAGGTATTAGGGAAGAAACTAATAGATAGGGGGAGATTAAAAATCAACAGAGGATGATTGATGGAGTAGCCTCTGGATTCAGATAGGAAGAGTTGTAACCTAAGTCACAGGAATATAAATTAGCCTTGGTAAGCAGAAGGATCATACCATTCCTCTGACACTTAAGCATGTGGGTAAGGATTAGAGAGTTTTAAAAGTGTGGAGAAAGAGATATGAAGGAGCTAATAGCAGATGACCTCTATCTTCTCTGTAAATGTCATTTGATTTCTTTAATTCTTGCTTCACAGATAGTACTATCCTTGCAAATTCAAGTGTTGCCAAGCTGACAGTCAAGAAGTTACCCTGGCATGACATTTTGAAGATACTGCACAGCTGATTCACCTGATTTTTATAAGGGTCTGTGCACACTATACCCTGAAGGCAGTTTTCTTAGGTCTTGAAACACAAGCACTTTCATTGATGGTCAGAGATTAACAGCTCTGACACTAACAGTCCATGACCCAAGAATTGAAGATTCTTGGTGGTTGTAGAGGGCTACCTAAACACGGCTTCACTCTACAACATTGCTGATGTATGCAGATAGCAGCAGGCTGGTACATAGCCAATGAATAGCACAACACGTTTTGATTTTCACACAATGTGAAAATGTGCAAAGGGTTCCTGAGAAATAATATGGGCGAAACTCCAGCCACTGGCACAAGGGAAAATAAATCAGAGAAATTCTCCTGGGTAAGAAAAAATTATTTCTGCGAGATACACAAATTTCAAGAAGACATTATGTTCCTATGCTACCAAAATTTTAAATTTGCAATAGAAATGTTATTGAAGAAGTCATGGATATATCATCAGGGTTTATTTAAGAGGAAAAATTGTGTAGAAGGAAGTTCATCTTTCTAACTCACCATTCTGTGTACTCACTTTTCAGTACCTCGCTCCAGGTGTTGAGTGTCCACAGAATGCCTCTTGCTTGTCCAGGCTCAGAAACCCCTTCCTGTCTGATCTCCCTGGATAGTTCCCTGTTTCAGATTGCCCTCTTGCCTTCTATCCCCAACAAATTGCCTAGGTGCCCTCAATGAGTTCAAATCATAGGATATTGAAAGAAACTACAGGTATTATTCCTGAATCACTGATGGGGATGGAAAGATTGTGAACAACAGGGGAGGTTCTAAAAGACAACTGTTTTCCAATTTTTTTTCAAATAAGATGGTGGCACTTGCAAATCTCAGATCAGTGAGCTTGACTTTAATTCTAGTCAAAATTCTAGCATTTTTTTGTTAAAGGGATGACATGAACATTTAGAAAGGGAAGCAGTGATCATAAAGTGCCAGCATTGCTTCTTCAAAAAAAGGTCATCTTTTCTGACAGAGCAACTAGAAAGGCAAGTGCTGTACATGTAGCATGCTTAGATTTCAAAGAGGCCCCTGACAAAGTCCCTCATGATAACTTTATGGATGAAGATATGTAGGTTAATTGATAGTACAACTAGATGCCTTCTGAAGTGTTTGAGTGACTAGTTATGAGTCTATGTTAACAAAGAAGGTCTCTAGAAGAGTTCCTCAGGGGTCCAATCTTGGCCTTGTGCTTTTTAAAACTCTTTTGATCTATGACTTGAATGAATGAAAGGAGACCATGTGCTTATGTGCTCATCAACTGATGGTTGTCAGATTTGCGGTTAACACAAAACTAAGAGGGACAGGAGCAGCTAGGTGGTGCCATAGTGTATAGAGTGCTGGGTATGGCATCAGAAAGACTCATCTTCATGAGTTCAAATCTGGTCTCAGATGCTTACTAGCTGCGTGAACCTGGGCAATTCACTTGACCCTGTTTGCCTCAGTTTTCTCATCTATAAAATCAGCTAGAGAAGGAGACAGTAAACCATTCTAGTATCTTTGCCAAGAAAATCCTAAGTGGGGTCATGAAGAATCAGACACGAGGGAAAGGACTGAACAACAAACAACAGCAAAAGGGACAGATTGATGACAAAGAGAGGATTCGAAAAGATCTTAACAGGTTAGAACATTGGACTCAATCTAATAAGGTGAAATTTAATTGCAATAAATGTAAAGTTCTACATGAGTTCAGAAATGAACTTCACAAGCACAAAATAGGGGAAGCATTTCTTGACAATATTTCAATTGAAAACATCTTGGGGTTTGAATGGACTAAAGGAAGCTAGGTGGCACAGTGGATAGAGCACCAGGCCAGGAGCCAGAAAGACTTGAGTTTACATCTGACTTCAGACATTCGCTAGTTGTGTGAACCTGGGCAAGTCGCTTAAACTCAGTCTGCCTCAGTTTTCTCAACTATAAAATGAGGCTAGTAAAGGCACCTACCTCCCAGGCTTGTTGTGAAGATCGAATGAGATAATATTTGCAAAGCACTTAGCACAGTATGTGTCACATAGTAGGTACTTAATAAATGCTCATTCCCTCCCTCTCTCAAAATGAGTCAAGCATGACATGGCAGCCAAAAAACTTGATGTTAGACCACATTAGACATATCATCCAGAACAAAGGAGGTTGTAGTCTTGCTGTATTCTGCTCTGTTCATACCATACCTGGGTACTGTTCTCAGTTCCAGGTACTACATTTTAGGAAAGATGTCAAGCTATATTACATCTAGAGGAGAGTGACCAGGATGGTGAGGGATGCGGTGGCCAAGCCATACAAGAACTTATTGAAGGAACTGGGAATGTTTAGTCTGGTGAAAGGAAAACCTAGGGGTTGAGGGAAGAGGATGTGGGGCATGAATCCTTTCTTTAAGTATCTGAATGGCTTTCATATGAAAGGGATTAGACTTGTTCTACATGGGTCCAGACAGCAGAACTAGGAGCAATGAGTAAAAGTTTTAGTATTTTTTAGTATTTTATAATTTTAGTATTTTATAGGGAAAAATTTTAGTTTTTTATATGGAAAAAGGAAGAATTTAAAAGGAAAAATTTTATAAGGAAAAAGAATTAGAATGATACAATAGTGCAATAATCTACGTCAGAAGGTGAATATATACTCTCTTCCCCCAACCCCCTTGCTCCCCAAGCAAAATGTCTTCAAGAAGCAGCTCAATGACCACTTCTGCTGTAGAAAGTATCCTTAGGACAGCTTGAACTACAGTGTCTTTAAAGCCTCTTCCAATCCTGAGATTCTATAATTCTAAGAGCATGTCTTCTGACACAGTTGCAGTGTGGGAAAATTTGTCACAGAGTGCAGGCATAAAAGGTTCCTTTGTGTAATCAGATATGAAGGAAATGTTTCAGGATGGGTATGGATAATGCATAATCCAAGGAAGAAGAGAATATACCAAAGTATGTCATCCCACCTTTTAATGTCTATTGACTTGTTCAGCCTTACCAGTCAATCATTCTACTCAAGGGAGAGTCAATTAATCTCTCTGTGCCTCAGTTCCCTTTACTGTAAGTTGAAGAGGTTGAACTAGAGGTCTTCCATGTCTCTCTCAGCTCTAAATCTATGAACTTGTGAGCTTATGAAGCTTCCAACTCCTCATACTCCCATATTGCCATCCTTTCTGTGGTTCTAGGAGGCTACTCTGTCTAGCCCTGCCCTGTATTCTACCAAGAAATGTCTCATATTCCTGGGCTGGTGTAAGCATCCCGCCCATTAGGCTAATCGCCCATGCCACCTTTGAAGAATGATGCCAGATCAGGAGCATGAGCCAGTGGGAAGCATGGCAGCCGGAAAGGAGTCTCTCCCACAGCTAGTGTGTATTTCAAAAAAAAAAAATGTTGGTTAATGAAATGAGAAAAGCAGATGTGAAATTTAAGATCCAAACCAGGCCTTTCAAATCATCCCAAATTCCTGAATATGAATAAAAATTGAGAGCTAATGATCAGCTTAGTGATTATTTACTCCAGTCAAAGAAGATGAAATAAATTTATGAATGCTAACCCTAAGTGAAAAGCTTTGCATTCTTGGAGCACAACACTATTTTTTATTAAGAACAATATTTCAAAGCCTAAAGTACCAAGAGGAAAAGATGATTAGTAAAAAAAAAAAAAAGGAAGCTTACCATTACTCCCATAAGAACATTCTTTTGGTGTAGAGAAGACCAGTTCTACTGGTATCCTTGCATGAATAAGCTAAACCAGAAGTTTCTCTCACCTCTGAGCTCCTTACCCCATTCAGCCTCTTCCTTCCCCCTTTATTCTCTACTATAATTTCAACTAATAGTCCCCCTGCATAATTTATGCTGGAACACATTAAACAGATTTTTCTTTTAAATATGTAGCATGGAGAAATATTTATTATTTATCATTTATTAAAATTGTTTGAACCTAACTTTATGTGGCTAGAAAATTGTCTAACCCCAAAAGCTTTCTGTGGAAGATGTTCCAAGAATGCCTGATGGTTATAAGAAATGCTTCGATCCTACCCAGTGCTTGTTTGAGGTGCATTCAGGTCTTATTTAGGGTTCCACCAAAAGTTATGTTTTGGGTTCCCCAAATTAGATTGACTTGCCTGTTAATATACATCCCAAACTGCCCTTCTCTTGGAGATTACCTGCTGCCTATGTGAGGCCAATCAGGCAAATGTCCTTGCCCCCGTGTCAGAGCTCTATGTAATTTAATCTCACAAAGACCTGTGGAGGGAGCCACACCTTCTTTCCAGTTCTCTTCCTACCAAAGATCCAATAAATTTCTTTCTAAAGCTGTTTCAGGCTTTGGGGTTCATTCTCATGACTGCTAGTAGTATGACCTAGTGGAGAGAATGCTGGGCTTAGAACAGAGTTCAAATCCTGCCTCCTGTGTTTACTTGCTATGTGATCCTGGGTAAACTTTAACCTCTCTGTACCTCAGTATCCTCTTTTGTGAAACAGAAATAATAATACCTGTAGTATCTACCTACCTCACAGGTTGTTTTGAGGATCAAATGAAATAGTATTTGTTAAAGTGCTCTGGAAACTTTAAGGCTTTGTATAGATGTCAGAATTTCTTTTTTCTGTCTTGCAGTTGTCTTTTTAAAAACCGTGTTGTTCCCTTTCTTGTTGCTTCTTTCCTTTTTAAAAAAAAATTCCATTTTGTTCAGGGAGTACTTCAAGATCTATAGGAAATTATTCCTTCTTACTTTGGACTCTGCACTAGACATTCTCCGCAAAGGTGGCAAACATCTTTGGTAGACATATTTATCTCATGCTTCACTTGATATGAATATTGCAAAGATGACAGAAAGACATCATCTCTGTTGTTGCCTCTCTCAAGGATCCTTGTGTGACTAACACACAAGGGAAGTCGTTCCAAGGCTCCTGTTTGCAGGTGACATTGTTCTGATTGTATTAAGCTCAGAGACATGGCAAAGCTTCCTAAATGAGATCTATAATCCCTGAAAAGAGTTTCGTATAAGTATCCACACAAGCAAAATAGCAAGTGGATAAAGAATATGGCTGTTGTCCAGATCATGATGATTCAGCTGGATGGACAACCCAAACAGAACTCACTATCTGGAAGCAAGAAAGGAGGGGTGGATGAATATGGGAAATTGCACATGTCTTTTAGTGACCTTCTACTCCAAACAAGACTCATATTTTTTTTTTAAACACCAATATTCTTTTGATGATGGATGGATGAAAGGGCTGGAATTCCATAGTTTCCAAAGAATTAAAATTGCAAATCACCCAAAGGACAGCAGAGAAGTTGGTCAACAAACTGCAGCACATTACAAATAATGGATTGTTTGTAAATTTAATACAACTGCTTGGGAGTAAAGAGTGAGACATACAGATGGAGGGAAGGATGGGGAATTCTGGGGGAAACTGGATAAATACTGATGCGAGTCTTTGGCAGATTGCCATTGCTTATGCTTCTCTTCCCAATTTTCTGGCACAAAATCTATAAATCAAGTAAAGCAAGTATTATGTAATTTTACAAATGAGAGAAATTGAGCCTCGGAGAGATTAAGTGGCTTTATCTATGATCACATCGCTAGGATGGGCTTGAAACCCAAGGCCTCTTCTTCTGGTCTCTCCTTCTATGAGTTCCTCTCTCTTGGAAGGAGATGGGGAACAGGAAAAGTCGGCAAGTTGGTCAAGAACAAGTTTGTGACTCAGCCTGCTGTGTTCACTTCTACTCTGGGCATTAGAATAAGTTATCACTGACTTTTGAAATTATGATGAGCTGTCTGCCAATTCAAAATAATATTTTTGTACTAGTAGGCAGTATTTTTTATTTTAATTCCAAATGTTATTTTTGAAAGAAAGGTTTATTTCCCCAAGGAATTCCAAAGGTCCTCCTTTTGAACCTTTGAAGTATCAGGTATATGCTGTAAGTTCTGAAAGTTCCTTTGATATACAAAAGGTGCCTGGGAGGTTAGAGAAGCTTCATTCATTCCAACAGCACCTGTAAGGTACAATTGGAAATGAGCATTTTCATCATGTTGAACTTTGTTGTCAGTTGTTACTAAGAAATAACCAATGCTCTTGTATATATATTCAGCCTATGATTTTTCCCAGGATCACTAAGGTAAATTGGAGAGGACTTTCCTTTTCCCATTCCACACACACTTACATAGGTTTTATGCTGTGATGATATATAGATTTTATACCATTTTTTGATCTCTTTCCCCCTTTAATTGACTATGGTTATTCAACCCCTCCCCTAGGGCATCAATCTCCTTTTCAACATCACAGATGAACAGGAATTCTAAACCCTATTTGACTCTGTCATTGCTAGGGAAAATGATAGAAAATTGTTCCCTATATTAAACAGAAATCTTTCTTCTTATAGCTTCAATCTACTGGCCCTAATTTTCCCTTCTGAAACAATATAGATCATGCTTAATCATCCTTTTATGGTACAATCCTTCAAATATTTCAGAGTAAAGAATCACACACATTTTGGATTGGAAAGGGCCATGTAGTCCAACTATTCCTGAAAGGAACATCCATTATGATGTTCTTGACAAGTGGTCTTTGCTCAAAGCCCTCCAATAAAGGGAAGCTCACTGTCTCCAGAGTTAGCTATTCCATTTTAGAGACAGTTCTAATTGTTAGGAATTGTTTTTCCCTGATATCAAGCCTAAATTTGCCCCTGCAATTTCTACTTGCAGCTCCAGGTTCTGTCCTCAAGTAAAATAGAACTATTTAATTTCTCATCTATATTCAAGTTCTTCAGATAATGATCAAACACAATTATCATGGCCCTCTGAATCCTCAGTAGGGTAACCAGCCCACACCCTACAGCCTGTCCTCATATTTCACAGACTGAAGGCCCTTCATCATCTCAGTTGTCTTCCTTTGGCTATGCTCCAAAGTATCAGTTTCCTTCCTTAACTGGAACACTCGGAACTGGCATTACTCCAAATGTAGTATGACCAAAGGAAGGTACAGAGGGGTGGCTACTTTCTGATTTTTGAAGCTATATCTCCCTGTCTCTGCCTCTGTCTTTATTTCTATCCCTGTCTACATCTCTGTGAGTCTGTTTCTGTCTTTTTCTAGTCTCTGTCTCTCTGTCTTTTTTGCTCTCTGTTTCTGTCTTTCTATCTCTTCCTCTGTCTTTCTCTCTGTCTCTGCCTCTGTCTCTCTCTCTGTCTTTTTCTCTCTCTCCCTCCCTCTTTTTCTGTCTGTCTGTCTCTCTGTGTCTCTTTCACTCTCGTCTATTCTCCTCCTCTTTTTCTTTTTCTCTGTCTCTCTCTGTCTCTTTGTTTGCAACCATCTCTCTGTCAACCTCTCTGTCTCTTTCTTGCCTGTCACTTTATGACATCACTGTCATGTTAATCTTATTTCCCACACTGAACTCTTCTTTTCGAGGAATAAAAATTTGGCCAAGACATCTGACAGCATAATTGAAACTAACAAGGTATGCAATATTGTGTCCTGGTACTCCCATGACTCCTTTCTGTGACATGGGCAGTATATTTCACTATCTCTTCTCTGGGGCCTTCACTGGTTTTTAAGTTACATAGAATTTGACTTCTTTTTAGTGAACTTTTAATTTACATTGTTGTAATCATTTTGCGTACATTTTTGGTTATTTTTTTCTGAATCAACTCATGTAAATCTTTCTACATTTCTCTGAATTCCTCCTATTCATAATTTCTTTTTACTAGCCAATAATATTCTACTTAGGTCTTATATTATATATTATAAGCCATTTCCCAATCAATGGACACCCACTTTATTTCGAGTTCCTGGCTACCACAAACAGAGTTGCTCTGAATATTTTGGTATATATTGGATCCTAGTTTCTGTCTTTGACTTGCTTGGGGCTCTTTCTTGGAGCTCAAACCAACTCTTAAGAGCTGATTTTTAAATTTTTCAATTTGAACATTTATGCCTTGAAAATTGGCAAATGCCACAAAACAAGGCTTGATTTATTGTTTTGTTGATTTCCTAGACTTAAAAAAAAAGATTGAGAAAATGTTAATAATGCAGATTAAACTTAAAAGTATGTCATGCATACATCTCCCTCCCCTCCCCACCAAGAGCTGATTTTTAAACATTTACCAGAACCCTCCAGTACCCAGTAGTAGGATCACTGAGTTAAAGGATATGAATGGTTAAGTCACTTCTTTAATAACTCCATATGGATTTATAGAATTTTTGGACCACTTCACAACTCCATCAACAGTGTTTTAGCACATATTGCTAACACTTGTTATGAAATGCACTTCTGCATATGCTGCAAGAGGAAAAATACCCAATTATGATAAGGTTACAAAATTCCTGAAGTTAATTGATAAGGCTGAAATTAAATAAGAATGACCCTGGTAACTTTTATTTTTCCTCAGAAATACTGCATTGGAAATACATTTTTATTACTGGGCTACATTTTGATACTTGTCTGTATAATGTCATCCATTTTGAAAGGGTTTATATGTTGAAAAACTACGCTGCCCTTTCTTGATGTGAATACAATGTAGAATAAAACAATAAATAACTCAACAACTTTATCTAAATGAAAAAAAATAGTGTATTATTGTACCTGTCTTCCCAAAGCCTCTTCAACATTGATTGCTCCATGTTTTGGTCATCTCTGACAATTTGTAGGTGTGGGGAGGAAAATACAGAGTTGAATTAATTGTATTTTTGCTTAATATTAGTGATTTGGAGCATCTTTTTATGTGGTCACTCATGATTTGCTGTTCTTTTGAAAACTTTATTCATGTCCTTTGACTACTTATACATCGGGGAATGGCTCTTAGTATTATATCTTTGTGTCAATTCCTATATATTTTGTGATATTTGATACAAATATTTTCTACTCTACTCTTTTTCTAATTCTTTTTTCATTGATTTTGTTCAAAATTCAAAGGTATTTTAATATTCTATAAACAAAACTGTCAGGTGTGCTTCTCTTAAAGCTGTCCAAGTTCCCATTGGTTTTTTTGATTGCCGCATCACACTGCTGACATGAATTGATCTTATAGTCCCTAAAACCCAGAGTTCTTTGTTAGACAACTTGCTCTTGGATCATTCTACTTTGATTTGTACTTCTGAAGCTTTTTTAATGAATCTGTGTCAAACTTTACCTTTCTCCTCATTTAATTTCACTTTAATGGATTCAGCTTGGTATTTTAGCCTATCAGTAACTTTTTGGATCCTAACTCTGTAATCCAGTGTGTTAACCAGTCCTTCCTAGATCTGACTCATCTGCAAATGGGATAAATGTGATTATTAAAGTAATTGTATGATGGCATGCTTATCATAAAGATGGCAAAATGGTGCCCTAAGTCTTCCTTTCTTCAGGCTAAAGAATCCCTAGTTCTTGCAACCAATTGTCATATGAAATAGTTTTGAATTCTTTCGTCATTGAGATTCCCTCCTTCAGTGTACTATAGTCAATGTGCCTCCTAAAAGTCTCTCTGAATGGACCATAGAGAAGCAGTGTGAGTAGAGAGCTGGCCTTGTAGTCACAAGACCTAGATTAAAATTCTTCTGATGCATACTAGCAATGACACCACAGGCAAGTCAACCTCTTAATGGCCCAAGCAACTCTCTGAGATTGTAAGAAGTTGCTTACCAGCATTGGTGGAGAGATTTTTCCACACTAGTTGTTCCCTACATTAAAAATTTTACAAATCTGGACCAAAAAGGTCTCATAAATGCAGTGCAGCAAGCCTATAGACTCTCTTGTCTGTGATTCCTTAATTCTATTAATGAATGCTATGATCAAACTAGTTTTTAAAGCATACCATTCTGTTTACTCACATTGAAGCTTCTAGTAAACAAACTCCCAAAGTTCTTTTTTCCACATGAACTGGTGTTAATCCATTCCTCTTTGGCTATACCTGAGAAGTTAGGGATTTTTTAGTCAAAGTGAAGAATATAACATTTAATCCTGTTAAGTATCATCTCATTAGATTCAGCCAGTTATTCTGTCCTGTTAGATCATTTTGAATCTCAGTTTGTTAATCCAGTGTATTAGCTGTCCTTTCTAGCTTCATACCATCGACAAATTTGATGAATATGCTCTCCCTGCCTTCATCCAAGTCACAGATAACTATGATGGATGGAAGAGATCTGAGGAGAAAGTCTTTCAGTTATGATCCAGCTACCCACAATCCAGCAGGTTGGGTTAGTCACCAGGATGCCATGACACTGAGGTAGGAAGCACGTCCTAAATGGCTTATTGAACATCAAGAATTGGTACCAGGTGAAGCAAGGTCATGGCTATGGAACAATGTCTAGCATCAAGAAACAGAAGAATAATCAATCAATCAACAAATATGTATTGTGTCCCTGCCACGTACAAAGACAAAAATGAAATAGTCCCTGGCCTCAGGGAGCTTACCTTCTATGTAGAAGAAGGGAAAGAGAAAGTATGTGCATAATATGCAGATACAAGAAGCAAAATAATGGCTCAGAAGAGGAAAGACAAAGAGGAACTTGAAAGAGAGCGGGCTGGGATCAATCACGAAAGAACTTGGAACCAAATCCATTGGAAATACAAACCAGGCTGAAACCAACCACGTAAATAGCAAACTGACAACTTGATTGACAGTTTAGTCACATTAAACATGTACCCTGAAAGCCAAGGTTTCAAAGTGCTGATCAGTGCTCCCTTCTTAAAAGGAAAGGGAAAAGGAAGTTCTGCCTAATGATGGGACTTGCACAAGAGCGGCACGCTACTAGTGGCCTCTGTTGGTCAACATGGATCTAGCAACACTTTTTAGGTACAGTTGAGAAAACGTTGATAAGTTCTGACTCATATGCCTATGTTCTCATCTCTGTAAGATCTTAAAGATAATTATCCATCCCCAAGTCAAGGGCATCCTTGATTTAAGAAAATAAACTCAAATTACTTCAGGGAGTAAGATATTTTTGGATAGTTTCTCATAGTAGGGCACCATATCTTCATAGTCACACAATTGATTAAGGAGCACATGGAATACAAAATCATTTTGTTTGCATTATTGGTTGATTTCAATAAAGTATTTGACTTGGAAAAACAAAATAAGTTCCCCAGCATGGAGCGTCCTAGCTCCAGACAAGGAAATGAGGGGAAGTCCAGGAAAGGGTCCTTATGGCAGGAACAAGGAAACTGAGGAAGGAGTAGATAAACTGCTATAGAAAAACTTTTCCTTCTTCCTCCACTACAACTTCTCTTATCAACCCTAATGCTGATCTTTTCAGTAGCAATTCTAGTCCCAGTCAAATTTCTTCTGCCTTCTAGAAATGTCCCCATCCCACTCTTCATTATGAAGCCCCCATCCCCAACCTAGCTAAAATGATGAAGTGCTGAAGCAAACAGGAGTTGGAGTTCTTAACTTTTTTTGCATCATGGACCCCTTTGGCAGTCTGATGAAGCCAATAGACCAGACCTGTTCTCAGAATAATGTTTTTAACTGTATAAAGTAATAGGATAGGATTCAAAGAAACTAATTATACTGAAATTATACTGAAACTAATTATACTGAAATAGGATTATTAAATTGTTTCAGCAATCCAGCTAGCAGCTTCTGTGGGGGTGAAAGATCCACCCACAGCCAGCACCCAGAAAGCTGCCAACAGCACAGATTCTTTTGATCTGCTTAACTAAGGAAAGCAAGGTGAAGGGGTTTGACAAGCTTACTTTAATTCAGCACACAAATATCATTCACTTAGTTCAGGGAAAAAAGCCAGCATTTTTCATTGATTTGAAGTTCATTGAACTTCAGAGCAAATTACAAACAAAGCACAAACTTCAACAGACGGAACCAATACAGATTCATAGTTACCAACATCTCGGTTCAGCCCGGGAGCTCAGAACAAGGGCTGGCCCAGAGTCACATGTGCCACCACTGCTGCGGAAATGAGCTCCAAGGAAGAGGAGGCCAAGCCCTAGTTTTATATCTTTTTCAATGTCAGGGGTGAGTCACACATGCGACTCACCCACATGACCTAGAATCGTCACAAAGAGGCGACTTAAACCCACGTGGTCTAAAAACCTCTGCTGTCCCAGACATGTAAACTAGGCCCTCCCTGGAGTTAGCCCCACCTTGGGCCCCACCTTAGTTGCCAATCCACACCCACATAGGATTTACACCTAATAGGGGTTTGGGCCTGGGGCTTAGCACTTAGTAAGATTCAATGAAATTCGCTGAATTACTCAAAGCAAACAAAAGCCAAACTCTTCAAGGGCACTTGTTGAACTAAATGCTAAGCAGCCCATTTTGTTTACCAACACATAATTTTTTTTATTTCATTAACTAAAGAAGTTAAGAACCCATATTCTGAAGCACCCATGAATTTCTGTGTATCCAAAAACATTCTTTTTAGCATCTGTGTGGACCTTTGTCTTCTTTATAGGCTCTCAGTGAAAAATGAAAAGTGGGAACCATAGGAGAGAGATTTTGTAGTCACCCACTCCAACCCTTTCTCAATTATTGCAGTAAAAACTCCCAGACTACTTCCAAAGGCTTGTGAGTTTGTTTCAGGGAGGTGAGAAGATAGGGAAATCTAGGAAACTACTTGATCTTCATTGGGCCTTAGGAGAAGCAAAAACTTGTCAAAAGTAACAAGTTATGGCTAGGGAAATTAAAGAGTGTGGGTTGATCTTTGGGGCTCTGGGAAGAACATATCAGGGAGACTGATGTTCGCTTAGGAGCTGGACCATAACTGAAAAGATTCCCTTGAGCTGGAGAAGGGTTACATCTATAGATAACTCCCTAATTTCTTCATCCACTTGCCCCTTGCATTCCTTCTCCTCATCCCATCCCTCCCCATCCCTCAGTCCCATTCCTCACTCCAGAGCCTCTGCATCAAATACTCGGGGAACCCTTTTATTGCCCTGTTCACCCTCTCCTCCCCTGTCACCAGCCCTAGTCTTATTGGAACTCCTGCTTAGAGCTAGGGGAGCCACTGCTCTGACAGCCCATCATTCCTGTAGTCCAGCCCATGAGGGAAGTCTGGAGAGTGCAGAAAAGAGAAGTCTCAGGCCTCATGATCAGGTTATAGTGAGAGGAAATCAATCAATCAACAGATATTTATTAGTGTCATTGTTCAAGGCACTATGTTGGGTACTGGGGATACAGAAAAAAAAAAACCAAGAGAGTCCTTACCCCCAAGAATCTTACATTCTAGCGAGAGAGAATGTTATAGTAAAGGATATTTATATAACAGAGAGATAGACCTGATGAGCCTTGAGGCCCCTTCCAACATTGAGATTCTGTGACTCTTCCAGTCCAGCTCTCTATGTTGCCCAGATGCTACAAAGTGAGGCAACGTACCAAGCCTGGAAAAAGTGGACACTAGAGGGAGCTCAGGGAAAATGAGAGAGAAAAATAAAATCAACAGTTGCTAGACTAGAAAGCAAATGATCACGCAGATCAAGAAAGTGCCATGGAACTGACCTGGTCCCACTGGTGAGAAGCAACCTGGAGAGTGAGGAGCGCCCTTCATCTCCTGAATTCATGGAGGGTTCATCAGGCCCTAACTGTGTTATGGGAGTGAGAGTGGGGAGGGGTGTGATAGAATAAAGTAGGGAAGGTGTTTTGCATTGAATAAATACCTTTGTTTTGATTTGTCACAGATTTAGGATCTAGGGCTGGGGTGGGGAACCTGTGGCCTTGAGGCCACATGTGGCCTTCTAGATCCTTTTGGATTTCTTCTGTAAAATTTGTCCAAAGGCCACACTTAAGGATCTAGAAGGCTACAGGTTCCCCACCTCTGATCTAGAATGTACCTTAGCATGATAGATAGTAGTGAATGCAATTGTTTCTGAGTGATTCCTTGAATCTGTAAATGATTTTAAATGTTGTTTCATCAAAATATTAACTAAAACATAGTTGTAATCCTGTCATTCTCCTATTCCCCTCTCCACTCCTCGTCTCTAATATCTCCTTCTTACCTTCTTGCCTGAATTAATTCCAAACTCCTTAGCCTGGCATTCAAGGTCTTCCAGTTTCTACACCCAACATATCTTTTTCCATTCTGGTTCTATCCTGGATGATCTGGTGAGATGAGAATGTCCCCCTAGCATGCGTCCGTGACTTGGCTCACATTCTTTCCTTTTCTTGGGATTTCCCCTCTTTTCATCTCTATCTGTTGATGGCTTACCCATCTCTCAAGGCTCATCTCACCTACTTCATGAAGCTTCCCCTGATCTCCACAAATGAGTGAGATCTTTTCCCTCTGAGCCTCCTTGGCACTTTGTATGGTTCTTATGACTTTATCATAATCTGCCTTGTGCTAGAGGGACTTTTGTGTCTTTGACAAATTAATCCCTGCTACTAGGTTGTTAGTTACTTGAGGGCAATAGCATTCTTGTTTTTATTCTCCCTGGAATTCCTTGCACAGGGACTTTGTTATTTGTTGTTCATTCATTTTCAGTCATGTCTGACTCTTCATGAGCCCATTTGAGATTTCCTTGGCAAAGATACTAGATAGGTTTGCCATTTCCTCCTCCGGCTCATTTTACTGATGAGAAAACCGAGGCAAACAGGATTAAGTGACTTCCCTAGGATTACACAGCTAGCAAATGTCTGAGGTCAGATTTGAACTTGGAAAAATGAGTCTTCTTGACTCCAGGCCCAGTTTTCTATCCACTGTGCCACCTAGCTACCTCAGGAACTTTGTATAGGTACTTTGTTTCAGTATGTTTAGAGAAAGAGAATACATGTGGTATAGTGGATAGATTACAAGGATTTCGAGTAGGGAAGTTCTGAATTCAAATCCCCCCCCCCCCAAGATGCTTAGTAGCTATGGGATCAAGCAAGTCATTTAACCTCTCTGTGTCTTAGTTTCCTTATCTGTAAAATGGGAGAACTGGGATCTAAGGGTCCCTCCCAGGTGCAATTCTATGATCCTATTATATATGGATATCTATGCTCACATGTGTACATGTATGTATATATATGTATATATATGTGTTTATATATATATGTGTATATATATATGTATATATATGTATATATATACATATATATATATATATATATATATATATAAAAACTAATTTTGCCTATAGGCTTTTGGAAGTATCGCATTCATCAATGCTTATTTACTCTTGTGTGTTCTTTGGTATATTGTTATCCCCAGTTGGATGGCTCCTCCCAGAAACCTCCATTTAAGGAGGTTGCCCAATATATCCCTGTCTTATTCCTCTCTCAGGTGTACACTAGGCTTCCTCTAGGTATCTCTCTCTCTCTCTCTCTCTCTCTCTCTCTCTCTCTCTCTCTCTGTCTCTCTCCCTGTCTCTCTCTGTCTCTCTTTATCTGCCTCTGTCTCTGTATAACTTCCCTGATTTTAGTTTACTGCTTTCTTTGATTAAGAGCTACATTAGGTATTCTTAAGGGTCTTCTCCATAACTAGCAGTTTGGTGAGAGGGAGCTAAGCTAGAGAGAGTAAGCTAAGAATTGTCCTCCTCTTGAAAATGACCAGGCAAAGTGGCTTTAATCCTGGGTTCTAAAATATTATACCTCTAGAGTACCAAGATTTGAGATGTGGTGAATAGTTATAATCCTAGCGCACTAGCCTTTTTGGAGAGAGGTCAGAGAAAAAGCAGAACAAGATCCCACTCAGGACCCTCCTCCTCCTCCCCACAAAGGCAGAAGTTAGTCTCCCTTGGAGAGGGAGGAGAGGAACCAGGTCAGATATGTATGGGTTGAGCTTTCTTTATGAGGTTTTAAAACCCCACCAAGACTTTTGGGACACTCTGCATTTAGGCACCAACAACACATATACCTTACACAAATTAAATAAAGTACAAGGCAATTTTGGGGAAGCAGAAGTAACTGAAGAGATCAGGAAAGGCCTCATGTAGGAGGCTGGTGGAACCCTAAAGAAAATGAAGGATTCTAAGAGGAGAGGAGGCATGGAGAGTCTAAGGCGAGGAAGGAGAGTTTTCCAGGGACAGAGAACTTGTGAAAAGGAACAGTAAGAAGGCCAGTGTGATTGGGCCATAGAGTATGTGAAGGGGAGCTGGTTAGTTGGTTGGTTGGTTGTTCTTCGTGCTCCAAGAGGACCAAAATGGCATCACTACATGGGGGTCAATCTACAGTGTGTCTGACTGTGGCTGATTAGACCAATACCAGCTCAGAAGGCGCTACCACAGGTGGGGCACCAATAATCCATATGAGCATTTGGAGTGGAGCAATATCCTAGGAAGACTGTATGATAGTCTGGAGTCAGGTTGTGAAGGACTTTAAATGCCAAAAAAGGATGTATTTGATCCTAAACCTGTAGGAAGCCACTGGAGCTTATTGAAGCGAGGAGGGAGCGGTGATATGGTGAGACCTAAGCTTTAGGAATCTCACATTAGTAGCTGGTAAAGGACAGATTGGAGTGAAGGGACTTGAGACAGGGAGGCCCATTCAGAGCCTATGGCAGTGGTCAGGGTGATGGGTGATGAGGCCCTGAATTAGGATGGTGACTGTGTGAGGGAAGACAAGGGCGTGAGAATGAGAGAAGAGTTGCACTTTTAAGTCACATCTCATCCGATCCTTGTAACAGTACAAAGCAAGACCCAGGTTATCACCCTTATAATACATATGATATAAATGGTACTCATGAGGAAACCAAAGTCTAGAGAAATTACATAATAGATCTAGATAGATCACACAGCAAATAAGTAACAATTGTAACTAAAACCCAGATTTCCTGTCGTGCACTCGGTGTACTTTCCATTCTAACACACGACCTCATTCCAAGAAGAAAGCCCACCTGTCCTGGGCCACAGCTGTGTCGTATGTCTAAGCAAGGAAGTGGCTTGGCTAGCAGGCTGACACCATAAAAGGACACAGGATTGGGCTTGCTACTAATGCCTTGTACTTCTTGTTCCATGGTATTTCCCTGACTTCCCCAGCCCTCTGGATTGATTGCCTCTAGAGTCTGCTGGCTTTGTCCTCCCCAAGGCATTTTTTCCTCTCTTGGGTTTCAGCTTGAACCTCTCCTTTCCTCCCCAGGTATATTACTTTTCTCCTAATTTGGCAGCTTACTCTCTAGTCTTCTGAATGTATTGCTAGGGCCTTCATGGGGACAATTCAATGAAGATGGAACGTAGGCCTCCTCCACAAAGGGCAGGGAGAGGCTGGCATAAGCCCAAGCAGGCCTGGAGTCCTAGCTTTGCTACAACCTAGTTCTGTGCCCAGATTCCCCAGCAAAAGGAGCATAGATCTATCTCTGCCACATGGTACCCTCAAGCAATCATTTGAAATAAATTTGATATTGTTCAGATCTTGGAATTTTTAAAAATGAATTTCCATGAAAAGTATTTTAAAATATAAAGGATTAAATTATTTAAAATGTCAAAGGAAATGGTTCGTAACAATTTTTGCATCCTAGACCCCTTTGGCAACCTGTGAAACCTAGGGATTCCTTCAAAGAATAATGTTTGTAAATGCATAAAATAAAATGCACATAATCATAAGGAAACCCAAATTATATTGAAATAGTTTTCAAAATTTTTTTCTAAAAAAAGCAAAACAAGTTTACAGATACCTGACTAAGAACCTTTGCCTTAGTATGTCATTGCAGAAATTGAAACTTAAGATTTTAGGGAGCTAGCAAAGGTTTGTTTTATGTTACAAGATGAGTATATACCCTAACTCTCTTGGTTCCAGATGATAACACAGCTAGATGTTGCAGTGGATAGAACACTGGGCTTGGAGTTAGGAAGACATGAGTTCAAATCTAACTTCCAACGCTGACTAGCTGTGTGACCCTGGGCAAGTCATGTAACCTCTTTGTGGCTTGGTTTCCTTGACTCTAAAATGGGAATCAAAATAGCACCTACCTCCCAGGGTTGTTGTGAGGGTCAAATGAGATAATGTCTGCAAAGCACTTACCTCAGGGCTCAGCAAATAGCAGGCAGCTACCATATGTTCATTCTCTTCCCTTCTTCAGGGAGACACTCTGGATTTCCTCTACCATTCCCCAATTCTTCATCCTGGAAGGTCACTGCAACCCTGGGATTCATGGATTAGAAGTACCCTGTGCTCCTTCAGCCTCTCCCCAGTTGGATGGCTCCTCCCAGAAACCTCCATTTAAGGAGGTTGCCCAGGCTATTCCTGTCTTATTCCTCTCTGGGGTATACACTAGGCTTCCTTTAAGTACCTCTCTCTCTCTCTCTCTCTCTCTCTCTCTCTTTCTCTCTCTCTCCCTGTCTCTGTCTCTCTTTATCTCTCTCTGTCTCTCTGTCTGTCTCTCTCTCTCTCTGTCTCTCTCCCTACCTCTCTCTGCGTCTGTCTCTCTCTCTCTCCCCCCCTCCCACATTTCAGCACCATTTTATGTGTTGTCTTCCTCCATTAAAATGTAAGCTTCTTGAAGGCAGGGACTGTCTTTCTTTCTCCTTGTATTTGTATTCCCAGCACTTAGCACAGTACCAGAAGTGTTTGTTGACTGACTGGCTGAACTGGAACCACAGTCACATCAACCTGGAATTGAACTTTAGGTTACTATTGGTGTATAAACCACCAACAAAAAGGATTCAAGGAGACATGCTCTCACTTCGTTTCTACCCTTTGGTGCTAGGCTTATTCTGGTCCTGGGAAAAGAAACCATCCGAGTAACCACATCCTAGAAGTCAACTCTGTCCAGACCTACAAATCTATTTGAAGTGAGCTGGGTGGTTAGGATCTGACATCAACAAAGAAAACTGCAGACTTTTACAGATGCTCTCACCTAGGACAAGTAATTGCAAGCTACCTTTGAATAAAGCCAGAGAAAGATAAACACAAAGATAGGTAGAATTCCTTTGGTGTGAATGGTTGCACTTATGAAATCTTATGTCTTGCTAACTTTGGCTATTTACTTCTGAACCCATCTATAGGGTCATTTAACCGATATGCATAACTTAGCTTTTTTGTTTGAAGATTTGCTATCTCTTATTCACATCTATTACCACGATTCTGAGTTTTGTTGAGGGGTCAGAAGAAACTTTGGTTTTTGAGAATTAGTTTTTCTTAATCCAACAAGCTGTCTAAATCCTTATCACACTCCCTCCTCCTGTCTGGTACCCCTCTTCCTTTTGCCTTTATCTGGAATCTACTGTTTCAGGCCAGAAACTTCTACTTTCCTGGCTGATTGTCTTCTCCCTGCCTGAGACTTAAAGGCAGAAAACTGATGAGATCCAATTGAGACTCCTCCTCTCCCTATCAACCAACCAACTAACCTAGTGTTCTCCTGACTGACCCCAGAGGACCTCTGAAACGTAGATCCAGTAAAGAGCTGGAAGTGTTGAACCTTCACTGAGTGACTAAAACCCTGTTATGAATGGTATTTTCTGTAGTGGCCGAGTGGCTCAGCCCATTTGGGGACATACGTGGTAGATGTGTTGCAGCAACAGCTTGGGGTAGCCACACACCAATAGGAAATTCCCTATTCTTATGGCCTAAAGATGAAGGTTCCTTGGAGATATTCCTAGTCATAAACTTTCCTGAGTACTGCACTGCCTGGCACATAATAAGGGCTTAATAAATGTTGTTGATTGACTGCTTGACTGTAAGTGTCAGTCCTGGCTATAGTGGGGTAGGAAGGTATAGAAGAAGGGATGCAACTGGAGACTGTCTTAGATTTGCAGGTGTCAGCTGATGCCCCAATGTAGAGGGTGGATGTTACCCTGGCACCCTTCCTTTGTTGCCCCTGCCTGCCCCTCTATCCTCCCTTGAGTGTTTCCAGTAAAGTCATGAGCCCTTCTCTTCAACTCTAAATAAAAGAGCCTATATATTGCATCTGCCATTAACTGGCTTATCTGATTCTTCTGTGGATCCTCCTTAATCCTCCAAAACACCATAGCACACTTCTTGGCACTCCTCCATATGCTACATGAGTCCTATAATATGCCCACTTGTCTTTGGAGGTGACAGCAAATCTCTATCCTCAAAGCTCTGGGGCACCTGCCACTTATACAAATAGTATCACTGTCCTTATTTGTCCAAGTGATTGCCAGGAAAGCACTTTTACAGAATGCTGAAGGCACAGGGGGCCTTTCCAATAAGACACACCAGCATTTTCACTGCTACGATGGTGCAAATGTCTTGTGATCTGTTCTTTCAGAAGAAGGATGAACATCGAGAAGATCACAGAGGACAGGAATGTGATTATCATATGCTAACAAGTAAAACAAGCTCTTACATTTAATATTTATTAAAGCATTCGAGCTGATTCATAATAGTTGTGATACCATGAACAAGTCTCGGAGCCTCAGACAACTCTTTATGATTTATCTGCTTGGTCGAAGGTGGGTACCCTGGTACTCCACTGACAAAGGTCATGGAATCCTGATGTACAATAAAGTGAAATATTAAATATTTCATCTTGGGCTAGAAAAATAGGATCACAGATTTAGAGATGGAAGGAAACTTAGAAGTCATGAGAGACCTCAAGATACAATGTGTGATAAGGCACTGGATTTGGGGTCAAGAAGACCTGAGACCTGGGTTCAAATCCTGCCTCAGACTTATTAGTTGTGTGACCCTGAGCAAGTCACTTAGTTTCCCTAGGTCTTGGGTTCTTAACATGTAAAATGTAAAATGTATTGAAGTAGGCAGCCTCTGAGGTCTGCTCTAGCTCCAGAGTCATTTAGTTCTTACCAGATGGCCATGTTTCAATGTAGCATCTTGGTCTCTATCTGGTGCTTAGCATAAAGCGTGGCACATAGTAACTGTTCTGTAAATTTTTGTTGACCTGTCTATCACTAGTAGATCTATATTACGGGTAGATAAATTAATTCACTACAACCCTGAATGAAAAATGCCAGTTGAATTCTTCAGCTCTAGTCTAACTTCCTGCCTAATTTCAACTCAATAAATCAAAGATTAATTCCTGCTGGGCTTCTGTTCTTCTCTGTACTGTCCTAGGTGTGAAAGGGGACAAAAAGCCAGGAAACAGGCCTGTCCTGGAGCGGGCTGGGACACTTCGCAATGGAAGGAAATGTCATTTGGGAAAGGGGTTCAGTCACTCGGTGAAGGTTCAACACTATGTCCAACTCTTCCTCTATGACTCTCACCATAGTCTTCCTCATAGCAACATGTGTTAGATTCTATTGCATCATCTAATGCTTGTAATATTTTGCACATGCTAGGGGGAGGGCAGGTATTAAGTATATGTAACTGTATTAAGTGCATACAATGTACCATGCTTCATAAATATTATCACACTTGAAATAGTAACATCTAATATCAAATCTTCTGTATTAAATCAGTGTTTAATAATACTTTATATTTCTCAGATGTCTAGTAGTTTGCAAAGCACTATCCTATATGGTATCTCACTTGCTCTTTGTAAGGGTAAGCAAAATGGGACTTTTTGTTGAATTTGTTTTGGAGTGCTTCTCAGCACTAAGGCAATCAAATGCTTTTGATTGAGCCTTGCCTTTGTTTGTGGAAAGGCCCATACCATTTTGCTAATTAGGTCAAGAGAAGTGTGAAACCCTCAAGAGATGTGAAGTGCTCTGACCCTGAAGAAGTGTATATATACTCTGAGGTTAGCATTTTGCTTGGGGCTCACTCATTGGAAGAGTGTTGGTGTGGAGACTCTGGGTAGCCTTTAAGGACCCCACCCCCACCCCTTTGAAAAACTCAGATGCTGGTGCTTCTCTCTCTGGTAACTATGTATGTAATGTCTTAGTCAGACAGCCTAGAAGCCCTGTCTGTTGATTTGTGTTTATTTGCTCTGTTTATATAATTTCTACTTGTAATTTCTGTTTGTGTTTTCTCTGAAGTTCAGGGTGCTGACTTTTTCCCCTGAACTAAGTGAATGATATAAGTATGTTTAATTAAAGTGAGATTGTAATCCCTTTAAAGTTGCTTTCCTTAGAAAAGCAGATCAAAGAACCTATGCTAGTAGCCCTACCATGTCCTGGTGTTATTAGCCTTACACAGCCACAGTAACTACAAATAACATTGTTGTCATATTCTTCTCCAAAATCTATGAGCAAGTAGGACCAGTGTTACTTCTTCAATATTTTTATTTAATTATTTTTTTGCTTGTTTGTTCATCTATTTATTCATTCATTCATTCATTCATTCATTTATTTAATATTTTTAGTTTTCAGCATTGATTTCCACAAGATTTTGAATTACAAATTTTCTCTCCATTTCTACCCTCCCCCCACTCCAAGATGGCATATATTCTGATTGCTCCATTCCCCAGTCAGCCCTCCCTTCTGTCACCCCACTCCCCTCTGTCCCCTTTTCACTTACCTTCTTGTAGGGCAAGATAGATTTCTATGCCCCATTGCCTGCATATCTGATTTCCCAGTTGCATTCAAAAACAACTTTTTTTTGAAAATCTGCTTTTAAAACTTTGAGTTCCACTTCTTCAATATTTTAAAGCACAAGTGTGGGGCAAGCCTTCTACTGACACAGTTCATAGCCTATCTATCATAGCCTATCGATGGCCTTCTAGTTGAGAAAAACCATCACCTTGTGGCCATCCTCCTCTTGATGAGCCTTCTTGCACTCAGTGGGGCTGGTCCTTGGATGACACACCCATGATCCATGCCTAGACCTATTATTCGAAGGCTCTTGAGCTTCAGATTATCTACCAAAAGTTATGTTCCTCTGGCAGAGCCTTCGAGAACTCAGGGTCACCTCCATATCACAGTGAGAGGCATCCAAGTAGGGTTTCAGTGGAAGCATTTTACAAATGAGTAAACTGAGTCTTGGGGAAGCTAGATGGTGCAGTGGATAGAGTTCCAGGCCTGGAGTCAAGAAGACTCATCTTTCTGAGTTCAAATGCAGCCGAGACACTTACTAGCTGAGAGACCTTGGGCAAAGTCACTCAACCCTCTTTACCTCAGTTTCCTCATTTGTGAAATGAACTGGAAAAGGAAATGGCAAATCACTTAATTATCTTTGCCAAGAAAACTCCAAATGGGGTCACAGAGAGTAAGACATGACTGAGAACAACAGATTGAGTCTCAGGTGCAATGACTTAACCAAGGTCTCATAGATAAAAGTAACAAATTGATATTTACATAGTTTATAAAATGCTTTAAAGTTGGCAGGGGACTTTATACACAGTTTTCTGATTTGAATTTCACAATAGCCCTGCGAGGTAGGTAGTAACAATCAATCCATCAATAAGTATTGATTAAGCACTTATTTTGTACCAGTCACTCTCCTAGGTGCTGAAGATTCGAAGACAAAACTGAAACAATCCTAGTTCCTAAAGAGCTTACATTCCATCAACTTACACACATATAATAATATACAGAATTAATAAAAAATAGATACAAGTTGATGAAGGAAGGAGGATTCTAATATTAACTTATTTTTTAAAAAATAGATTCAAAATTTTTAATTAAAATCCTGGCAAAAAGACCTCAACATTTATCCCCCAAAATAATTCACTATGATCAAGTTGGATTTATATCAAGATGCAAGGAGATGGTTCAAGATTAGGGAAACAATCAAACAATTAAAATTTAAGCAATTAATCTCACAAATAAAATGATTAATTATTTGACAAATAATCACATTTTAAAACATCCATAACCACTATAGATATCTCAATATGCATAGAAAAAGCCTTGCAAAAATACAATACTCAAGAGTGCTAAATAGTCAACAAAATATTGGCAAATGGGGGTCCTTTCCTTTTCCCCCTCCATAACAGAGTATAATAAAGATAATTGTGCATGAAACTGCAAATGTATTATGTACAACTTGCTATTTCTTTTAAATATAAAACAAAGTTATGTAAATTGCTTTTCCCCCTTTTTTTCTTCCCTCTCCCTACCGCACCCTAAAGATGGCCACCATTAGACACAAATAGGTATGTATATGTAATATTGTTCTATATATGCTTCAATTTATCAGTTCTTTCTCTTGATGCAGTGTTTTCTTTCATCTGTCCTTTATAGTTAATTTGCATATTTACAATAGTCAAAATAACATTCGCTCAAAGTTGTTCTTAAAACGATGATATTGCTGTTATTGTATACAATGTTCTCTTGGTTCTGCTGATTTCGTTCTTTGTTATTTTGCGCTAATCTTTTCACGTTTTTCTAAGATCACTGAGCTCATCATTTTTTATAGCACAATGGTATTCTATCACATGACTTATTCAGCCATTCCCCAATTGATGAGCATTCCTGCAATTTCTAGTTCTTTGCCACCACAAAGAGAGCTGCTATAAATATTTTAGAATATATAGGTTCTTTTCCCTTTTCCCAAATCATCTTTGGAAATAGACCTAGAAGTGCTATTTCTGGGTCAAAGGGTATATAGGCACCTTAGTAACTCTTTGGGCATAATTCCAGATTACTCTCCAGAATAGTTGGATCAGTTTACAATTCCACCAACAATGAATGTGTCCCAATTTTTCCACATTCCGTCCAATATTTGTCACTTTCTCCTTCGGTCATTTTAACCAATCTGGTAGATATAAAATGATATCTTGAGGTTGTTTTAATTTGTATTTCTCTAGTCAATGATGATTCAGAGTATTTTTTATGTGACTACAAATTGTTTTGATTTCTTCATTGGAAAACTGCCTGTTCATATCTTTTGACCATTTATCAGTTGGGGAATGACTCATAAATGAGACCTTTATCTGAGAAACTATCTATAAAATCCCCCCTCCAGTTTTCTACTTTCCTTTTTATCTTGGCTACATTTGTTTTATTTGTACAAAACCTTTTTCAATTTAATGTAATCAAAATTATCCATTTTACACCCAACTTTGCTCTCTATCTTTTGTATATTCAGAACTTAACTATCCATAAGTCTAAGTAACCTATTCCATGTTCTTCTAATTTTCTTGTAATATCTCTCTTTATATCATGTATCCATTTTGACCTTATCTTGGTAAATAGTATAAGATATAGGTCTGTGACTAGTTTCTGACATACTACTTTCCAGTTTTCCCAACAATTTTTTTTTTACCAAATAATGAATTCTTAGCCCCAAATCTTAAGTCTTTACACTTGCCAAATAGTATTAATGTCTAGTGAGTAGTTGGCGGTGGGGGTGGGAATATATAGAATGTGACATGAGCTCAGTTTTGAGAGAAACCAGGGCTTCTAAGGGGCAGAAGTGAGGGGAGAGTATAATTCCAGTCATTAGAGATGGCAGTCAATAAACATAGAAACAAGAAATAGGATGCTGATGTTTATGAAGAGTTGCAAGAAGGCCAGAGTAACTGGACCACAAAGTATGGAAAGGGGAGTAATGTGTAATAAAACTAGAGTTCTACAAGCGATCTTTTCCCCATTTTATACAAGAAGGGGAGGGGAAGGGGGAGAGGAAAAGGGAGAGGGAGTGGGGAGAGAGAGGGGGGTAGGGAGGGAGAGAAAGATTAAGTGACTTGCTCAGGGTCACACAGCTAGTGTCTGAGGCTGAATTTGAACTCATATCTTCCTAAGTCCAGGCCTGGTGCTCTATACACTGCATCACCCAGCTTCCTCTTCATGAATAATTATTGTCCAGTTAATGAAACAAGTACCTGTAATATACCATTGGACTTGACCTTTAAAAGGGAAAGTGTACAAGGACAGAGGCATAGAACCAGAGTTGAGGTGGTCAGAGAAAGCTAATTGGATGAGTATAGATTCAAGTTTCCCTTTAGGGAACCACATTCATTAGGGACCCATGTGGCTCTAGGAGAGAAGGGAACCACAGGCCCCCAGAGATAGCAGCAGAAGGGTGAGTCCCCATCCAAGCCCATAGATACAGCCCATTCAGCTTTTGGCTAGCTCAAATGGGTACAGTTATTTTCCTGATTTCAAGCTTAAATTGATCTCTTTACAAGTTTTGCCCTTTGCTTCCAGGTCTGTTATCTGGGGCCAAATGGAGAAAGCCATTTCTTTTGTCATATCACAGCCATTTAGATATTTGAAGACAGTTATCCTGTCAGGCATGAGGCTTTGCCAGCCTTAGTATTTCCAGTGCCTTCAACCAGTCCTTACCATGTAGACTCAATGTCTTTCACATCTTGGTCACTTTCCCAGGGATGCTTTCCAGTTTATCTGCAGTCCTTATATTTTGGCATCTGGATAGTACACCTCTATTCCTCAGGAGGCTTGATCCAGAAAAAACCTTTGTTTGGGTGATTCATGCTCCAAAGACTTCTTTGTTGTTCTACTACTATCTGTTTTCTTTTTTTTAAAAAAAAATTTGTCTAAAAGAAAGTTTGTGGGTCATTCGCTCATCTTTGTAGAGTATAGATCCTCTGTTCATCTCTGTTTCTCTTCCTTTGTCTCCCTCCCTCTCCTTTCCTTTTCCTGTCTCTTTGCCCCACACCACATACACACACACACACACACACACACACACACACACACACACACACACACACACATGAGCATTTATTAAACACCTACTATGCACCATGTAGTGCACTGAGTGCTGGGCATACAAAAAAACTCAGAGAGCATTCCCTGCCCTTAAGAGGCTCACAGTTGTAGTAGCAATTTGGATTTGAAGATCTTTCCCAACCATTAATAGGCCATGTGACCTGCTTACATCACAGGAAGCCTAAGTCACATGTGGTGGGAGGAGCTTCCAGACAGGAAAAGGAAGTTATGTCACAGGAAATGCTGAGCGAGAGCGAGAACGAGATGTTATAGCTACTAATGGCTGCCTTCGTGATTGTTAGAACTGAACAGGCTGACTTAACTGTACTGTGAGTTTGTTTTGGGGAAGACAGTGGTCTGACTGCCTGTGGGAGCTGAACATTTGGTTTTGGGATATGGTTTTCTGGTGTCTGAATAAATGTTATACTTCTTTTACCTTCTTTATGGGGAGCCTCTCATACTTTGTGATACAGAACCACATAGGCATATTCATGATTATCATTGATGTTGTGTTTATTGCCTTACTGTTTCAACAGTCTAATGGGATACAACATGCAAGCAACCAATGACAGATGAGATCTATACAAGGTAAATGGCAGATAATTTTAGAGGGAAGGCATTAAGGATTAAGGAGGATTGAGAAAGGCTTCTTGTAGAAGGTGGGACTTTAGCTGAGAGTTGAAGGAAGGTAGGAAAGCCAGAAGGTAGAGATGAAGAAGAAGAGAATTCCAGGTACAGGGGACAACCAGCAAAAATGTCTAGAGTAAGAAGATGGATTGTCATGTGGGAGAAATAGCTAGAAAGCCAGTGCCACCAAATTGTAGAGTATATGAGGGCGAGGGAGCAAGGCGTAAGAAGATTGGAAACATAGGAAAAGGCCACGTTATGAAGGACTTTAAAAGCCAAACAAGATTTTATATTTAATCCTAGAGGCAATGGGGAGCCAGTGGAGCTGATTGAATGGAAGGGAAGGGAGTGATAAGGTTGTCAGACTTGTGTTTTAGGAAGATCAACCTGACAGCTGAGTTGAATGGGCTTGAGGCAAAGGAGACCAACCAGCAGGCTATTTCAGTAGTCCATATATAAGGTGATAACGACCTGAATCAAGGTGACTGTGGTGTCAGAGGAAATAGAGGAGTATATGCAAGAGATATTACAACGGTAGAAATTATAAGACCAATGCCATCAGGAGTATGATGTCTTGACTTGCAAGTGACTTGGATTTAAGTGAGGCAGGGCTGTGCAAGCCTCACTCTCTCCTCCAGAGTCATTGGGGTCCAGTAGGAAGACATAAGTCAAAAAGACTGGCAATGGCCCAGGATGCAGTGGGACACCTTGGCCTTTTTAAGCTAAGCTCTTTCCAGTTCTTGGTTTGTCTGAGGCAATGCCCATTTAGTGATTAAGAGCTAGGTAAGAATTCAATGACAAGACTCAGTAACTGATTGAATGGTGGGGAGTAAAAGACGGAGGGAGTGAAGTGTCAAGGATAACACCTAGGTCAAAATCCTGAGAGACCAAAGGATGGTGGAAGCCTCAACAATAATAAGCCCTAACTCCTTTTAAGGCTCAACTTAACCGATGCCACTTTGTCGCTGCCTCTATTTCTGCAACAGAGAGGTTGGGGTGTGGGTGGGGAGTTGCATAGATAGGCAGGATCCTTCCTGTTTACTCTATGTGTCTCTTCTATCTGCATCTCTCAGCTTTGATTCTCTCTGAGCTTAGGCTGGTTGTCTGGCTTCAAATTCAGGCTCAATGGGTAGCCGTACTACAGATATGAATAACTGATGTCATGTGAGTGTATATATTACATATCCCATATATATGCATATATATGTTATACATATATACCATATGTATGTATACATAAACTAGAGAAAGTACAAAATCGAATAAATTATATGCCTTCTATTAAACTACTTCTTTAGTAAAATAACATAATATAGATTGGTTGCTAATTACTCATATTTACATGTACTGAATTACCTAACAATTCAATTCAACAAATATGCGTTAGGCTCCTACAATGTACAAGGCACTATAATTCTGTAGGTACTGGGGATAGAAAGATGAAAAATGATGCCATCCCTGGAAATACACACCCCGACATATGGCTTCCTGTTCCCTAACTGAGTTGGCAAAATGTCTCTCTCCAATAGCAGACGGCCTTTCCTTTACAGGTCAGAACAGAAAAGAAGGGGATTAAAAGGAATTCATGCTAGGCTTTTCTCCCTTCCCCCCTAATCTGTACAAAGCTGTTTCCCTGCCTGTGATTATTTCCTGCTAACAGAATATGGTTACCTGGGTGACCACTGCCAGTCATGTACTCACCTAACCCTTCCCCTCATTCATTCTTACCATTAAGCAGATGATGAAAGAGCTAGCAGCTGCTGGCCCCTGCAGCTGTACTCAGGCTGCCTGACTCAGCTTCAAAAAGCTCCGACTTTGCTGGGGGAGGGGGTGAGTCCTTCTGCACCCTGAAGGAAATAGATGTGCTAGATTTCTATAAGCACTGTATAAATGGAAGCTATTATTAGTAGACTTGCACATCAAGGGCCTGCCTGCATTCTGAGGAGTGACAGAGTTTAAAGAAGACCAGGCCACGGGGTCCCTGTTTCACAGTGTCCATTTCTGATTCATCCTTGGTTGAGAGACTAAGTTGTTTATGTGAGTGTCAGGGGCCTGCCTGTGAGTGGGAAGGAGGGAGTGGACCAAAATCACAGGGGCTTATCTTGGAATGTTGGGGGAGTTTGGAAAAGAAGAGGTTCCCATTCTGGACCATTGGGATACAGCTTTTTGATTGGAGAGGGGCCCTGTGGGAAAAAAATAAGACGACGAATGTAAGGGGAATGTTGTGATATGATAACTAACATTTCTGTAGAGCTTTAAGTTTGACAAAGTCATTTCCTCCCAATAACCCTATGAAGTAGGAAGAGGGGGGAACGGAAAGAACACTTATTAATGACTTACTATGTTCCAGGCACTGTATTAAGGCCTTTACAAACATTATTTCATTTGATCTTCACAACAACCCTGGGACATAGGTGCTAATAAGATCCATATTTTACAGTTGAAGAAACTGAGGTAGACAGCAGTTAAGTGACTTGCCCAGGGTCACACAGTTAGTAAGTGTCTGAGGCCAAATATGAGCTCTATTCTTGCTGCCTCCAATCAGGTGGTACAAATAGTATCACATCCAGATGAGAAAACAGAGTTGACATAGAGGTTGACTAGCCCAAAGTCAAATAGATAGTAAATTGTTGTTCGGTCATTTCAGTCGTACCCCATTTGGAGTTTTCTTAGCACAGATACTGTAGTGGTTTGCCATTTCCTTCTCCAGCTCATTTTACAGATGAGGAAACTGAGGCAAGCAGGGTGAAGTGACTTGCCCAGGGTCACACAGCTAACAAGTGTCTGAGGCCAGATTTTATCTGAGGTACAGGAGTCTTCCTGACTCCAGGTCTGGCACTCTGTGCACTATGGCGCCACCTAGCTAGTAGCTAAGTTCAGAACCCAGTCTTCTAGAACCTCAGCCTAGGGCTCCTTCAACACTACCACTTGGATTCATGCATGTATGTTGTGGTTGGTATGATTATTTAAGGGGTAAGCTGTCCTTTTCCAATGTCCACTCCAATCCATACTTCACTCAGCTACCAAGATAATTCTTCGGAAGAACAAGTTTGACCATGTCACCCCGCCCCCTGTCCAATGAGTGTCAGTGACTCCCTATTACCTCTAGGATCAAATATAAAGTTTTATGTTTGTCATTTAAAGCTCTTTGTAACCTGGCCTCTTCCACCCTTTCCAATCTTTTCGTCCCTTAGTCCACAAACTCTATGATCCAGCTTACACGGACTCATTACATTTTCCCTTGTCCATGCCTTTTCTCTGTGTATTTTGTATGTATTAAGTTATTTTTTTTTTGCATATTGTCTTCCCCCACTAGAATATTAGCTACTTGAAGGCAGGGACAGTGTTTTTGCCTTTCTTTGCATTCCCAGCACTTGGCTCAATGCCTGGCACATAGTAGGTACTTAATGCTTGTTAACTGCCTGACTGCTCACTCAACAAACTGAGCAACTGAGCCCAGGGATAAAAGTCAGCCTGTGTTTCAGGATGAGATCTTTACTAGCCCTCCTCTCCATCAAGAGTAGGAGTTGTCACATACACGGCAATAAGTCTTTGTAGTTCTCCATTCTAGATGCTCATTACTTGTGTTTCTCTCTTTAGTTTCAATCAAGCACTCCAGAATCTGTGCTGTTACAGAAGGATCTAAGCTCCTGGATGCAGGATAATCAATGAGCCCAGCAAGCAGTCTAGTGATAGGTAAGGCACATCTGGTCTGGAAAGCGTATGAACTGGGCGTCTGTTGGTAGACAGGCTTCTCTACTATGTTCCTAGAGGAAGAACAAGTACCTAACCCCAAGACCGAATGTATCAAACCCACTTTGTTCCTATTGAAACCATGTGTATCTAAATAGACATAGTTTCTCTTCCTTGCCAACGTAGTAACTTTTTATCCTGCCCATGCACCGGTCAATGGTTATTTTTTGGGCCCTCCTGGCTCAGAGGAAATGTAAATAGTAACTGTTTCTCTTTTGGCCAGCAACCCTGACCGCCTTCTCCTCTCAGTTTGATTTTTTTTTTTATTAAAGGAGCCATCCCTTAATTCATTTCTTAAAGAGACCTATTCAGTGAATGGGTGTTGCCTCACTCAAAGTGAGAACTTG
Source organism: Phalanger gymnotis (assembly GCA_028646595.1). Lineage (NCBI taxonomy): Eukaryota > Metazoa > Chordata > Mammalia > Diprotodontia > Phalangeridae > Phalanger > Phalanger gymnotis. The sequence goes on along the minus strand of CM053622.1, from coordinate 294,928,659 downwards.
AAAAGACCTTAACTTAAAAGGGCCAAGGTCTCCCGCAGCGTCCTGGGCCATCTCCAGTCCTTCTGATCATTATCTGGCCACTGGACCCAGATGGCTCTGGAGGGAAAAATGAGGCTAGTGCTTTACACAGCCCCCCTCACTCAAATCAAAGTCAATTGCAAGTCATGTCATCATCTCCCTGATATCGTGGTTCTCTTTGAGAATGAAGGCCAAACCACACAACTTTCTGTAGTCAGAATTTTCTGGCTTATTTCTTGACTTTTAACTTTTTTCTAAAGTGGGGCTCTGCTTCCAGGGTGGAGGGCACACTGTCCCAGGATTCAGGGGTTTTGTGCGGCTTTGTACAGGGATACTTCTAGGGACCTGTAAGTTTCCAGTTTTTCCAAGGTGGTATGATCTAAGGAGGGGTGTTTACTCCTCTCCTGGCCTGTTCTGGTTTGCGAGGCACCACAAACACTCTTTTTTGCCCTGGTACTGAGGAGGGTGCCTGTTCCACTGCAGCCACAAGCTCTGATGTGCTAGCGCTCCTCTTCTTCCTAGGACTCAGACCCACAACTGCACTGGCACCAGTAGATGTAGTTTCTCAAGGAATACCCACCCCGCCTCCATTATACAGAGAGATTGACTGGTCAAATGTTTGGACTTTGTTTCACCTTGTAGTCACAGAGGCTGGAGACTTTGTTCTTTACCCCTCACTCTCACCCTCCTAACATGCATTCTTCTAAAATAAAACAGCCCACCAGATAGTAGAGGCTGTCCTGAATTGCCTTAGAATCTAAGATTTACAATGCCTAGTATTCTTATATATCTAAATAAGGGCAAGAGGATTTGGGGAGACAGAGAAGTGATTTAATACAATTTTGTATGGTATATTTTCTAGGGGTCTGGAGGTAACCATTTGTAGGTTAGCCATACATTATTCCTTACAAAAAAGATGGGGTTCTTTATGCACCTGTGCTTGTCCTTTGTACTCCTTCTGGGTCTCATCTAAATGTTAACTGAAGTGTCTCAGGCACATTTAATTGACTGCTGGCTGCAGGGATGAATGATAGGACAGTTGTTGGGCAGTGGACAGGAAGAGGATATACTAGATCTGGCACTGAGGAGATGGGGTAGTGGAATAGATGCAGGTGTAAACTCCAGGAAGCACCAGGCCCTGACCCTGCAAAGCATGAGACTGGTAAGGATAGCCTTTAGCTGCTGGAGTTATTTAGGCTAGTCAATGTCATTTGCTATTCCCTAGCCATCTTTATGTAACAGGTTCCAGTTCTAACCCAGAATTCCAGCTCTTAGCCTGAGACCCTGGTTTTATAATAGGTGAGTACTCACTATATGTAATCCTATCCTACATTCTCCATCCAGTTGTTTCTCCACCATCTTCATCCATGGCCTTCTTCCTCCTACCCCATAACCAACTTTCTACCTCTAGCTCTTTGAACAATAATCAAATTCACTCTACCATCCCTGGAAAAGATATCTCAATCAGTTGTCCTATGATTCCAAATGCTATATCTATGACTTCTCTGAACAAAACACTTCTCCCTGGACACCACTGTCCTATATATGCTTTTTTCCTCTATTAAAAGCAAGCTCCTTGAGAGCAATGAGGGTCATCATCAGAGCAGACACCAGGAAACTTGCCTGAGAGGCAACATAGTGTGGTCTTGGATCCAAGTGAGATCTCAGTTCAAATCTCACTTCTGACCATGGCAAGTCACTGAACCTCTCTGAGCATTAGTTTGCTCGTCTATAAAATCAGGCGAAACCTCCTGTAGCACTTACGAAATCAAACAAGATAATATAATAATGAAGTGCTTTGCAAAGCTTTAAAAATACTTTATTAGCATCAGCTATTATTACTATTGGCCAAGGATAAGATAGACTGAAGACTCAGCTATCTGCCACTATCTGAAGCTTCTTAACTAAGAATTTCCTCCTCCCTGCAGGCTTGACCACTTGAGAGGTCTTGAGAGAGTAATGGGATTGATTCACAACTGGTCTCCACTATTCGGTTTGGAGTGGATCCTGTGGCGTAGATGGCATTATTGTACTTGAATGTGGCCTACAACAGGCATGAAAGCCAATTGTCTTTTGGATTATTTAAGAAGCATGTTTGTTTGAGAATCTGGTTGATGCCATGTTCGTCTGTTTGATGAAGTGGAGGCAGGCTGTGGTAAGTTGTGGTTGTATGAGTAGGAGGGCTAGGAATGCCTTCTAGAAACAGGAGGTAAATCCAAGCTATTAATCAGCTATTGTTGGGGAGGCTGTTTAAATGGAAAGCATAGTCTCAGACCACTGAAGAATACTGGGTAAATGTCAAATGGGGATAAAATGAACCATCCTGGTTAAAGAAGCCATAAGCAACAGAATCACAGTGAATCCTTTCTATAGGGGAAAGTCAGCGATATAATCTAATGAAATGTTAGCCTGGGGTTTACTGAGGTAGAAAGGAGAGAAAGAGAAGTCAACAATGAAAGAAGTAAACTTTAGGGTTCCTGCCAGGCAGCAGGCACAGATATTAATTACAGCATTCGGAGTGTATATAAATCTAAATTTTGATGGACAGAGGCCCAGCAGAAAATGTAGTTCAGGAGCTTCAGTGTTTTTCAGAATGTCAGCCCTCTGGTATGGTAGAAGAAGAATATCTAAAGCCTAAAGGGACCACATACCTTGTGGTGATAGTGCTATATCACTCAGGGACTCTGAAGCTGGACAAACCTAGGTCCTTTTGTCAGAAGCCACTCAAATACTAGAAGGATCATGGATGTAGATCTTGACATCTAGTTGAAACCTCTCCTTTTGGAGATGTCCCAGCAGAAGTGAGGTGGCAGACATTAACATGGAGATTGATTCTAATTGCTAATGGTAAATGGTTTGTCCTTTTTAAAGAAAAAGTTTGTTTGAGTCTTGTTTGAGAATGGATTCAAGAATCCAGGGTGAGGAAAATAGAACTTGACAAAGAAGCCAAGAAATACCTTGAGAGAGGGAATACAGGCAATGAGGGAGAGGAGGCCCTGAAGGAGAAGAAAAGGCCTTGGGATCATCTTGAAAACAGTCCTTTTAGTAGGAACTCTTTGTTTTTGACTCTTGGTATGGTCAGAATTTAATATTATCACAACTACTTAAAAGTTCTTTTGAATTTTTGTGGCTATTATAGCTTTATTGAATGGAGTTGGTTACCATTTTGTTCAAAGTACCCTGATAGTTTCTAAAAGGAAATGATATTAGAGATTTCTGCAGTAAGATCATACCTCTGAGATCAGAGATGTCTAAATTTGTGCATTTCACGTTTCTCTTGAACTACTGCAATCCTGCTTCTCTCATAGAGCAGAGAGCCTTCTTTGATGCGGGCAGGCCATGCTGGGCCGGTGTTACCGATGATGAGCAGATTCATCTTTGCAAAAGTTTTTCTACATTTTTTGTGTTTCAACTGCACAGTGGGATCCTCACCTGCCATGGTAGGCAGGCCAGGGTTGGATGAAGCAGACAATGTAAGGGCACTTTTTCTAGCCCCTTTCTCACAGTAGGAGGGGAGCAGTGTAGTCCTTCAAAGGTTACTTAGGCACGCAGCAGGTTGACAAAGCCCACTGCTGCTTCAGCGAGAAGACAACCGTAGGGCCTGGGCTGCCTGAGTATAGGGTTGTAACTACAGCTGTCAGTGTATCCACATCTGCTTCTTTGTCACTTGTCTGTCACCGTGGGACTCTGAGATAGGTAAAATGGAATGAGTGATGTCTTGATTCACACATAAACTGGATTTAAGTGAGGCAGAGTTACTTGAAGTCATTAGCCTCACTCTCTCTTCCAGAGTCATCAAAGTCCAGGAGCAAGACAAAGTCAAGACAACTGGTGATGACTCAAGATGCAGTGGTTGACCTTGGCGTCTTTGATGTCTAACCAAGCTCTAAGTGCTCCAAAGCTCCTGCTTCAGCCACTTTTGTGGAGCTTGGAATAAATTGTTCTCATCTGACCATTATACCGAGGAAAGTCTTCACATGCTTGGGGTAGACACCCCTCTAATTCACCAAAGGGTTTAAGACCCTTGGTTACGCTTAACCTGGTTTAGTGTGTCTGCCAAACTGGTTTACCAGAGTGTGGCTGCTGTGCTTGCTACAGCTTCTTGGAGCCACCAGTGAGACTTGGGTAAATCAGGTGGACACCAAAGGTGGATAAACATCCCTGAAAAGGGCTTGGCAGCCTTCACACCAGAGGTGCTAATCTTCCCTACTGAATTGTAGAGTTTGTGGAAAGGAGTAAAGTGTGACGAAACTGGAAAGATAGGAAGTGTAGGTGATGAAGGTCTTTAAAAACCAAACAAAAGATTTTATCTTTGATCCTGAAGGTAATAGGGAACTACTGGAGTTTATTGAATGGGGGAGAGGAAAGAGAGTGAGGTCATGGTCAGACCTGTGCTTCCAGAAGATCACTATGGGAGCTGAGTGGAGGATGGACTGGAGTACAGAGAGACTGGAGGCCAGGAGCAATATGCAGGCTATTACTATAATCCAGGAGTGAGGTGATGAGAGCCTGCACCAGGGCAGTGGCTTTGTCAGAGAAGAGACAGTATGAAGGGAGAATCCACAGGAGAAGTGATTTGCTAGAAGTCACACGAATAAGTAGCAGAGCCAATTCAATGGCCTCTCAGGTCTCTTCCACATTGAAATCTGATTCTCTATATTTTTGATTGGAATTTAAATCTCCTGACTCTCCTCCAGGTCTCTCCATTCTATTCTCCTATGGGCCATGAACTTCCCTGTTCCTGTCAGTGCTGTGACCATTCAGTTACTGTCTCTCATTGCATCCTGGGCCATCTCCAGTCATCCTGATGAATATCTGGTCACTGGACCCAGATGGCTCTGGAGGAGAAAGTGAGGCTGGTGACCTTGCACAACCATCCCTCACTCAAATCCAAGTCAACTGCAAGTCATGTCATCATTTCCCTGATGCCCTGGTCCTCTCTGAAAATGCACAACAACAACAGCTGTGACCATATTCCTTTTTTTCTTAGACTAAGAAAACTTGGACTTATCTTTGATTCCTCTTGCCCTGTACCCAATATAACATCAAGTCACGTCCATTTTTACTTTGTAATGTCTCCTATAACCATCCTTTCCTACTTCTTTCACCCTAATCCAACCCTTCATCATTAATGCATATTAATATATTACATTATTGGATTTAGTTCTACTGTCCCTCTTTTATCTATCCTGTGCATCATAATCCCATTTATGTTCCTAAAACACTGCTTTCATCGTGTCACTATCTTCCTCAATAACTTTCAACAGCTCCTCATTGCTTTCAGGATGAAATTCAAACACTCAAGGCCCTCCATTACCTGACCCTAATCCATCTTTTCATTCTTATCCGGCAATGGTCCTTGACATATTACTGACTAAACCATCCACATTTACTAGCTATATGGCTCTGGGAACATAAATGACAACTTCTCTGAGTTTCATTTTTCTTGACTGTAACATGGGCATCTTAATAGCGCCTTCCTCACCAGGTTGTTAAGAACAAATCAGATAATCTATGGAAAGTGCTTTGTAAATCTTAATTACTATATAAATTATATATAATATATATTATATAAACCTTAATTACTGTATAAATGTAAGATACAGTGGTTATTATTATTTGAAAATGAGCACTGTCTGTGTGTGTGTGTGTGTGTGTGTGTTGTCTTTCCAACTAGGCTACAAGTCCCTTTTTGCCACCCCTGAGCCTAGCGTGGTGTCTTGTACCAAGTAAACACTCAATAAATGTTTGCAGAGGAGAAGGAAGAGGAGAGCGAGGAAGGAGAAGAAGGAGGAGGAATGTGAGAAGGAGGATGAACATGAGGGAGAAGAAAAAGAAGGGAAAAGGTGGAAGAGGAGGAAGGAGGAAGAGAAAAAAGAAAGAGGAAGAGGAGGAAGAAGAGGAGGAGGAGTGTGAATCCTACAAAACTGAAGGGTAAAATGCATAAAATACTTCTGCCAGAGGGTGGTAGCAAAGGGCCATAGCTGAAGGTGTAACCAAGGAGCCTAAATTAATGCAGAGAAACAACTTGGGTTCCATCCTTTGGGGAAACAGTCTTTGTGAAACAAATCCTTGGGAGTCAGGTAGTCATGGGGCAGGTCACTGGTCCTCTGCAGGAGTTCATGGAGTTTCAATCTAGGGGCCGTATTACCTGGAAGAAAATGTTAGTTTATATCCAAGAAGATCTGAACTTTCTATCTCTGATCCAATACTTTCCCTATAACCTCATTGGCCCAGGCATTCAGAATACGTTGAAGGTTAACATTAACTACACCTAAGGTAAAGTATATGGAGCCCGGCTCCTCCCCAGGAAAGAGTGAGAGGCTAACCTTCATAATCCTGTAGTGTGAGGTCCTAAAAGAATCTCCCTGACTTCTTTGGACAGTGGGTATATCTGGACCAGGCTTCTCCTGGCTTATGCTCCTTAGGTTACAAAGCTTCATCTAGAGGCATGGTTGGGATAGAAAAGGGGGAACAAGTATTTACTAAGCACCTACTGTGTGCCAGGCACTGTGCTAAGTGCTTTACAAATATTATCTCATTTGATCCTCATGACAACTGTGGGTGGTATTTCCCCCCTTTCTTTCCTCCTCTATTGAAGAAAGACAGAAATTAAAAGACTGACCTAGGGATCTGGCTGAAGGAGAATTTGAATTCAGATCTCCCTGACTCCATTATATTACACATATAATGGACTCTGACCATTATACCGTAACTAATGCTGCACTTAGAATAATATAGATTCAGTTAGAATGGGAGGATGGGGAGACCATTGTCTAGGCCCTTGTCACTGTAAAGCAATTTGACTCTGCCAAGCCAGTGTCTAATATGAACTGGTGAATCAATGGGGGCCTTGCAAGCTACTGAGCAATAAAGGTGTTGCGAGGGAAAGGACGTTCTAAGGAAATTGTGCAATATATAATCTTTGTATCTTAGGCTCTCATTTGACACAAAGGGCCGAGGTAGATCTTGTGAATGTTGTAGACCCTGTTCCTGATTTGGGTATGGGGTGGACTGCATAAGCTATGAGTTCCCTAGAAATTCTAAAACCCTAGAATCCTAGATAATGCAGGGACTTCCTTTCTGGGATACCTCATGTGTACTTGCAAACTCCTTGCAAGCACACTGTTCAACAAGCTCAAAGAATGAACAGATTTACTCACAGGTGAAAGAACACAAATAGGGCTCCTTTCTGAGTCCAAGAAAATCCATAATACTTGGCACTGAGCAATGAAGCCCAAAGCTTCAGGATTGCTCTTGATAGAACCCTGGCCAGGGCACATGGGGTTCCAGATCATGTTGGCATTCCTCTCCAGGGCATCTCTGTCCAGCTGTGTGCACAGTATTGCCCCACCTGAAGCTCATGTCTCCGACTTCATCACTCTTCCTATATCTCTTTCCCGCAGTTCTCTGCTCATAGTAGATGCCCCTTGTCATGGCTCCCCATCATGGTACTCTCCACCTTCCTTTTAACAATTCACTCTTTCTGCTGTTTTTTTGTAGCTCTCAATTGAAAATGTCAAATTTCTTCTGCTACTTTGTATAGCATCCTATTTTAACTACCTGCTTCCAGTAGCTAGTATTGGTCATTCCTAGAGACCTGTGTCTGGAGTCAGGAAGGCCGGAGTTCAAATCTGGACCTCAGACACTTACTAGCTGTGTCACTCCAAGCAAGTCACTTAAATCTGTATTTGCCTCAGTTTCCTCATCTGTACAATGGGGATAATAATAGCACCTTACCTCCCAGGGTTGTTGAGAGGGTCAAATGAGATAATTATAAAATATTTAGCATAGTGCCTTCTACCTATATTCCTTTTTCTAGAGAAGCAAGTCCCCAACAAAGTCCCCAAAAGAGAGGAGTACTTCAGAGTCTTACTATATCATAGTATACTACAGACCCAAACATAGCTTGAGATTTGTGTACCTTCAATTCTGAAGCCTTTTCTTGTATTATATTCCTGTGATCTGGGGATTCAAAGAAACATGCCCAGCTGTTGGGAATATACCTGTGCCCTCATAACTTCTATTCTAACTGTGTCAGTAATATGCTGGCTCTGGGTGAGTTTTGTGATCTGATGTTCTCTCTCTCTTAGCACTCAGGTGTTACATTTCCCTTTGTTCCAGAAACTCTGAAGAACAGCCCTAGATTGTCTCACTTTTCCTTTATTCCCCAGTTGCCCCTCCACCCCACTTCCAGATTGGTTTATGCAAATTACCTGGGGCTGCTTCAGGATGTATCTAGGGGAAGGAGGCAGGCTTTCCAAGCACTGCCGCACATTAGGGAAGGAAATATTTATAGCCTGGGCTACAAATGTTTTCACCCAAGGGGTAGGGGAGGAGGGCATCACTCACAACTAAACCCTATTATACCCAGCCAGAAGTTTTCTTAATGCTCTAATAAAACCGGCCCCCACTGTCCTCTGGTGCCACTCCCACAGTTAGCCTCTAGGGGGTGCTCTTTTCTCCCTAATTCTTTAAGTTTGACCATGGACCCATTTCTTGCTTTACAAAGCTACATAGAAAACCATAGCATTTTTGGCTTAATAAGCATTTGAATATTATCCCAAAATACTTATAATTTTATCAAACACTGGCTGGCATAATCTTTGTCCCTCCCTCCCTCCTTCCTTTCTTCCCTTCCTTCCTCCTTCCTTCCATCTTTCCTTCCTTCTTTCTTCCTTCCATCCTTCCTTCCTTCCTTTCTTCCTTCCTTCCTTCTTTCCTTCCTTCCCTTCCTCCCTCCTCTCTCTGTCTGTCTCTTCGTCTCTGTCTCTGTCTCTCTCTGTGTGTCTCTCTCTTCTCTTCTCTCTCTTCTCTTTTCCTTTCCTTTCTTCTCTTTCCCAGTCCTGGGTCTCCAAGAGGCTAAGTGACTCACCCAAGATCACACACAAGAACTGTATGTTTTAGATCTGAGACTTAATTTGAGGCCCACTCTATGTCTTCTTCTATCCTTCTTCTCCTGGTATAACTTCTCTAGAACCTTTTCTTGGTCTCTCTTTAGTTTTTTCTCCATTTAGCCTGTGAACACTAATTACCACTAATTAAGATCTATTCTGTCCTTCCTTCTGTCCTTTAAAACCTTAATGTCACTTCTTTTTCTTTTTTAAATTAAATTATAATTTTTAATTAATAGACTCTGTTTTCTTTCCCTACCACACCATTCCCTTTGAGAAAAAAGAAAAAAAAACTTGTAATAAAGCACATAGTCAGGCAAAAGAAATTCTGGTGCTGGCCATGTCCAAAAAATATATCTCATTGCAATGCCCAAAGTGGGTGATACTGCCCCCTGAGGGACAGTGGAACAATGAGGGCTGGCGGTAGTAGCTTCTGGTGCAATTGGGAGACACTGAATGAAAATAAGAGGGTGGTGGAGGCACAAGGAAAGAAGAGAAGAAAATTTTGAAAATCCATTCATACATTTTTCATCTGTTGTATAACAGAGTTAACGTCATAGTGATTACATTATTTTCCAAATAAATATATAAAATGCAAGTTATAACTGATCAGTGGTCAAGTCCACCAACAGGTCTTTAACAAGCAAGTGTTGGTGGGTGGATAAGTCATGCATTGTTGGGAAGTCCAGCATGTATCAGCAGGACTATATGCATGTAATTACTTGTTTACAGTATGATACTGTATGGTTACATGATGCAATATTGCATCATCAAAATATCCATGCAGAAAAAACCCACAAATTTATGATAAATTATTAAATTTAAATGTATCATTTCAAAAATGCATATTTTTTGAAATGATGCAAACATCAAAAAAGTTAAAGGGTTAAAGAAAGTAGATTTCCAGGGAGGCACTGAGTAATTTTTTTTAAAAGGGGGCAGTAAGCTAAATAAGTTTGGGAACCTTTGGACACAAGTCCATCACTTCTATGTCAGGAGGTAGGGACACATGTTTTATCATGTCTCTGGAATCATGGTTGGTCATTATGTTTGTTGATCAGAGTTCCTTGGTCTTCAAAGTTATTTGTCTTTAATAATGCTGTTGTAGTAAAAATTGTTCTCCTGATTCTACTCCCTTCACTTTCTATCAGTCCATACAAGTCTTCCCAGGTTTCTCTAAACCCATTACTTTCATCACTTCTCATAGCCCAATCATATTCCATGACATTCACATAACATAATTTGTTTAGCCATCATGGGTCCCCCTTCAGCTTCCCATTTTTTGCTTACCTTTCCCCCCCCCCAATATGTTTAGATTTGATAATAGTATCATAGATTTAAAGCTAGAAGGAACCTTAGAAGTTACAGGGTCCAATTCTCTCATTTACAGATGAGGAAACAGGCTGAATGAAGTTGTGACTGGCCCCGAATTACACTGATATTAAGTATTTAAGGCAAGATTTTAACTTAGGTCCTCCTGCATCCAATCTCAGCACTTTGTCCGCTGTACCATCAGGCTCTCTCCATGAGTCTCTTAATGATGCCAGCGCAAAGCCCTTTCACCTTCTCTTTTCTATCCTTCAGATATGAATCTCATTTTCCAGCCTGTGTTGCAGCTGCTACCTAATTCTGGCTCCTAGACAAAAGGTCTAATCCTTTATTCTTTAAAAATCTTTTTATCCTTTTAATGGAGGCAGAGTCCCAATGTTCTTCTTCCATTTCTCCCATTAGTTAGACTTTGGGCAAATAAGTTAATCTGTCTATTCATCAATATTCTCATCTGAAAAAAAGAAAAAGAAAAGCGAGGTTTGCAAACTTTATATATGTTATTTCATTTGATCCTCACAACAACCCAGTGAGGTAGGTGCTATGATTATCCCCATTTGACAGAAGATGAAACTGAGGCTGAAAGAGGCTAACTGTGTGAATCTGGGCAAGTTACTTACCCTCTGCTTGCTTCAGTATCTTTGACTGCATCTTTGACAGAGACTAACACAGAGTTGTTGTGCCTGGCACATGGTAGGTACAATATGAATGCTATTCCCTCACAGAGTCATACAATTAAGTAAGCGTCTGAGGCAGGATTTGAACTCAGGTATTTCTCACTCTGATTCTAACACTCTATCCACTATACCACCTAACTGCCTGGAGTATTGGACTAGCTGATGTCTTAAGTCTCTTCTAGTTTTAACTTTTTGATTCCTTTACTGGGCCTGAACCCAGTACATTTCAGACCTTTACAGGCTTGGTTTGCAACTCCACCTTCTTCATCAGCTTATTTTAATAACCAGTCTTTCAACTCTGGTGGGGAACATTCACTTAGAATTCCAATTTAGAGTTTTACAATATCATAAAGATTTTTTAAACATGCAGGATCTATCCCAACAATAAGAGGTATGTTGTTTCAACACAAGTTAGAAGGAGACCAGGGTTGAAGAGATGCCTTTTCCACAACAGGAGTGACAGGGGATCCAGGAGCATCTCAGAGAAGCACTGAACAAAGCTCTAGAGGAAAGAAAGTGATCTATGAAAGAGAGGACACAGTCTCTTGCTTCCTGGGTGCCCTGAGCTGGGATCTAGATAAATCCAGATCAATGGAAAAGAAATTAGATCTATCGGTTAGTTTCTAGAGCAGGGAATCCCAGTGTGGGGTATGCCTATCCCTAGGGGTTAGAGAAAGCTTGTGGATAGATATTGGGGGACATTTGGCAAATAATATCATCCCATTGAAATCTTCCAAAAGTAGCAGTATTAGGGGAAAAACTGTTTCTGTATTAAATAAAGTATACTTTATGAAAATCACTTCTTATGTGCGTATTCATGGTAAATGATAGAAATTCCTTTCATTTTGAATAGGGGGTACTAGATGGCTTATTGAAAAAATATATTGAGAGGGAAAAAGATGGGGAATATATAGTCTGGAGAGCAAATTCCTCTTGATTATTCACCTTGAGGAGAGAGAGAGAGAGAGAGAGAGAGAGAGAGAGAGAGAGAGAGAGAAAGAGAATGTTGAAATTCTTGTCCAGCTCAGAAGATTCCTCTAGCCTGTCTGTGTATCAATAGACCTGAAAATGGACTTGGTAGTAGCAAAAATATGCTGAGACTAGCACCGGCCCTGGAGTCAGGAGGACCTGAGTTCAAATGTGACCTCAGACACTTGATACATGTACTAGCTGTGTGACCTTGGGCAAGTCACTTAAACCCAATTGCCCTGCCAAAAAAAAAACAATAAAAAAATATGCTGAGACCTCACTTGACCTAAAGGTAGACCTGAAGGCAGCTGGCCAGAGCACGGCAGAGACATGTAGACATGGGCTGGAGCAACTTTCCCAGAATGAATGCTGGCCAATGGGAGGCAGTGGAGGGTACTTGGACGAGGATAAACACATGGAAAAGCTGTATACTTTTTTTTTATCATAGTTATCCCAAGTATCTCTTCTCATCCCCCTCCCAGAGGGCCATCCCATATAACAAATTTTTTTTAAGAGAGGAAAAAAAAGATCAGCACAACTATTTGATACAATAAAAAAAAGTCCATGTGTAATACCTGGGCATCTCGTACCTCCCTGAAGTACTGGGTTGGGAGTCTCCTCTCATATCTCTTTTTTTCAAGTCTTGCTTGATCTTTGTAATTGTTTACAGTCATTTTTGATTTTTTGGTATGCCATTGTTCTTTGCATTTACATTACTGTAGTTGCTGTGTATATTGTTATTGTAGTCACGATGCATAATTTTCTTGGCTCTGCTTATTTCAATCTGCAACAGTTCATATAGATCTTTCCATGCTTCTCTGTATTCATTACACACATCATTTCTTAAAACACAATAGTGTTCCATTATATTCACGTGCTATAATTTACTCAGCCAATTTCCAATTGAGGTGCATCTACTTTGTAATTCTTTAATATCACAAAAAGTGTTGCTGTATATACTTTGTATATGAGGACTTTCTTCTTATGAGTGGCTTTCTTGGAGTATAAACTCAGTAATGGAGATGCTGATTCAAAGAGTATGGACATTTAATTACTTCATTTGCATAATTCTAAATTGCTTTTTAAAATGATTGTACCATTTCGTAGTTCCTTCAACGGTGAATTAGTGTGACTATAATTCTACAATCCCTCCAGCAATGGCTATTGCCATTTTTGGTTATTTTGCCAATTTCCAGGGTATGAGGTGAATTTTCAGTGTTGTTTTGATTTGTATTTCTCTAATTATTAATGATTTGGATCATTCTTTAATGTGATTGTGAATACTTTGAGATTCTTTTGAGAACTGCTTGTTCTTATCCTTTGATCCCTTATCTACTAGAGAATGGCTATTTTATACATACACTCATACATATTTATTATTTGTTTCTATATGTTGAGTACCAAATCCTTAACAGAGAAACTTGTTACAAATTTTTTTTTTCCATTTGACCACTCCCTTGTTATCCTAGGTACATTAATACTGTCTGTGTAGAGGTTTTTCAGTTTCATGTAACCAGTTATCTATTTTCTTTTGTAGTTGTCTCTATGTCTCTATAACAGAGAGAAATATATGATCTGCTTCTTTTCTAATTACTTAATAGTATGATCTTTAATATTAAGGTTGCATATCCATTTACGATGTGTTGTGAAATATGTTATAAGGTGTTGATCTAAGCCTAATTTCTGCCAGCATGCTTTTCAGTTTTTCCAGCAATTTTTATTAAATAAGTTTTTTCCCCTAGATAGCTTATGTTTTCCAATTTATTGAACACCGGATTACTCAATTCTCTTCTTTTCTGATTCTCCCTTGTTGAGTTTGTTCCACTGATCGACCTGTTGTTTTTTTTTTAAATAAATACAAGATGGTTTGGATGACTGCTGCTTTATAATACACTTTGGAGTCTGGAAGTGCTATTTCCCCGTTCATCCCTACATTTTTCACCATTTTCTTGATATTCTAAATCTTTTGTTTTTTCAAATGAATTTTATTATTTTTTTCAATGTTGGTATAGTATTTAAAGTATAAATTAATTTTAGAGCTATTGCCATCTTTATTATATTGGCATGGCCTAGCCATGAACATTGACTATACCATCAGTTATTTAAGTTGGTCTTTATTTCTTTAAGGAGCATGTTGTAATTGAATCTAAGAAAGTCCTTTGGTTGCTTTGATAGGTTGATCTCCAGTTATTGTGTGCATTTTGTAGTTATTTAGAATAGAATTTTCTTTTCTACGATTGTTTCTTGTATTTTGTTGTTATTATGTAAAATAGTGTTGATTTTTGGGGATTTATTTTGTAGCCTACAAGTTTGCTGAACCTATTAATTTTCTCAGTTAGTATTTTTACTGATTCTCTAGGAGTTTTCAAATAAACCACCCTATCATGAGCAAACAGGGATAGTTTTATCTTCTCTTTACCAATCTTAATTCCTTTAATTCCTTTCTCTAGTCTTACTGCTGTTGCTAGCATTTCCAGAAGTATATCAAATAATATTGGGAAGAATGGTCATCCTTGCTTTACTGCTCTATTTATTTGAAAGGGTCCTAATGTATCCCCATTGCATATGATGCTTGCATTTCATTTTAGACAGACGCTTTTTTTTAAGATTTAATTATTTTTGTTTGATATTTTTTAGTTTTCAGCATTGATTTCCACAAAATTTTGAGTTACAAATTTTCTCCCCATTTCTACCCTCTCTCCCACTCCAAGATGACATATATTCTGATTGCCCCATTCCACAGTCAGCCCTCCCTTCTATCACCCCACTTTCCCCTCCCCCCCATCCCTTTTCCCTTTACTTTCTTGTAGAGCAAGATAGATTTCTATGGCCCATTGCCTGTATATCTTATTTCCCTGTTGCAGGCGAAACAACCTTTTTTTGAGCATCTGCTTTTAAAACTTTGAGTTCCAAATTCTCTCCCCTCTTCCCTTCCCGCCCACTCTCCCTAAGAAGGCAAGAAATTCAACATAGGCCACACATGTATCATTATGCAAAACACTCCCATAAATAGTCATATTGTGAAAGACTAACTATATTTCTCTCCCTCCTATCCTGGCCCCCTTTATTCATTTTTTTCCCTTGACACTGTCCCTTTTCAAAAATGTTTGCTTTTGATTACTTCTTCCCCCTATCTGCCCTCCCCTCTATCATCCTCCCTTTTTATCCCCTTCCCCCTACTTTCATGTGGGGTAAAATATCCAGTTGAGTATGTATGTTATTCCCTCCTCAAGTCAAATCCAATGAGAGCAAGATTCACTCGTTGCCCCTCACCTGCCCCCTCTTCTCTTCCAATGAACTGCTTTTTCTTGCCACATTTATGTGAGATAATTTACTCCATTCTATCTCTCCCTTTCTTCCTCTCTCATCCCTTAATTTTATTTTTTTAGATATCATCCCTTCATATTCAACTCATCCTGTGCCCTCTGTCTATGTATATGTATTCAACTACCCTAATACTGAGAAAGGTCTCATGAATTACACACATCATCTTTCCATGTGGGAATATAAGCAAAACAGTTCAACTTTAGTAAGTCCCTTATGATTTCTCTTTCTTGTTTACCTTTTCATGCTTCTCTTGATTCTTGTGCTTGAAAGTCAAATTTTCTATTCATCTCTGGTCTTTTCACTGAAAAAGCTTGAAAGGCCTCTATTTTATTGAAAATCCATATTTTGACTTGGAGCATTATACTCAGTTTTGCTGGGTAGATGATTCTTGGTTTCAATCCCAACTCCTTTGACCTCTGGAATATCATATTCCGAGCCCTTCAATCCCTTAATGCGGAAGCTGCTAGATCTTATGTTATCTTGACTGTGTTACCACAATACTCAAATTGTTTGTTTCTGACTGCTTGCAGTATTTACTCCATGACCTGAGAATTCTGGAATTTGGTGACAATATTCCTAGGAGTTTACTTTTTGGGATCTTTTTCAGGAGGTGATCTCAGTGGATTCTTTCAATTTCTATTTTACCCCCTGGCTCTAGAATATTAGGGCAATTTTCCTCGATAATTTCTTGAAGGATGGTGTCTAGGCTCTTTTTTTTGATCATGGCTTTCAGGTAGTCCAATAATTTTTAAATTATCTCTCCTGGATCTGTTTTCCAGGTCAGTGGTTTTTTTCCAATGAGATATTTGACATTGTCTTCTGCTTTTTCATTCCTTTGGTTCTGTTTGATAATCTCTTGATTTCTCATCAAGTCACTAGCTTCCACTTGCTCCAATCTAATTTTTAAGCTAGTATTTTCTTCAGTGGTCTTTTGGACCTCCTTTTCCATTTGGTTATTTCTGCCTTTCAAGACATTCTTTTCCTCATTGGCTTTTTGGAGCTCTTTTGCCATTTGAGTTAGTCTATTTTTTAAGGTGTTATTTTCTTC
>CM053622.1:294827849-294912300 GCA_028646595.1 Phalanger gymnotis | reverse complement strand
TTTCTTGCATCACTCTCATTCCTCTTCCTAATTTTTCCTCTGCTTCTCCAACTTGCTTTTCCAAATTCTTTTTGAGCTCTTCCATGGCCTGAGACCAATTCATATTTTTCTTGGAGGCTTTTGATGTAGGCTCTTTGACTTTGTTGACTTCTTCTGGCTGTATGATTTGCTCTTCTTTGTCACCAAAAAAAGATTCCAAAGTCTGAGTCTGAATCTGGGTACATTTTTGCTGCTTGTTCATATTCCCAGCCAACTACTTGACCCTTGAGTGTTTCATGGGGGTATGACTGCTTGTAGAGTAGAGAGTACTTTATCCCAAGCTTTAGGGGCCTTGTGCTGCTGTTTTCAGAACTACTTCTACACAGCAAGCTCTGCCACACCAGTTCTCCTCCTCCCCCAAGAACCACCAACCACGACTGGACTCAGATCCAAGCAGGATCTGCACTCCTGCTCTGATCTGCCACTTAATTCCTCTCACCTGGTGGGCCTGGGACCAGAAGCAACTACAACTGCAGCTCTGGAATCAGCCCCAGATCTGTATCACTTCCGAGCCCCTGGGGCTGTGGCTGACCACACACTTGTCTCACTCTGTCCCCCACCATTTTTCCCACTAACTTTCTCTGTTGTCTTTGGTGTTTGTGGGTTGAGAAGTCTGGTAACTGCCACAGCTCAATGATTTGGGGCCCTACTGCCTGTTCTGCCTGGCTCTCAATCTGGTTGGTCCTGGTGCAGTTCTTGCTGGGCTGTGCTCTACTCTATTCCCAGGTCCATGTGATAGACCCTTCCCTGTGATCATCCAGGCTGTCCTGGGCTGGATCCCTGCTTCCCTCTGTTATTTTGTGGGTTCTGCAGCTCTAGAATTTGTTCAGAGCCATTTTTTACAGGTGTTTGGAGGGACCTGGGGGAGAGCTTAAGCAAGTTCCTGCTTTCTAGCTGCCATCTTGGTTCCACCCCTGATAGATGCTTTTTAATGACATTAAAATAGTTCCTTCTATGTTTATATGTTGTAAAGTTTTTAGAATAAAAGGATGTTGTACTTTGTTAAAGGCTTTTTCTGCATCTATTGAGATAATCATGTGATTGTGGATGTTTTGATTTTTAATGTTGTTAATTATGTTAATTGTTGCCCTAATGTTGAGCCATCCTTGCATCCCTGGTGTAAATCCCACTTGGTCATGATGAATGATTTCTTGGATAAATTGCTATAGTCTGTTTGACAAGATTTTGTTTGAAAATTTTGAGTCAATATTAGTTAATGATGTTGTCTTATAGTTTTCTTTCTCTGTTTTAACTTTTCCTAAGTTAGGTATTAGGACTATATCTAATAAAAGAATTCTAATAGGATACTTTATTTCTCAATTTTTGAGAAAAAATTATGAAGCATAGATCTAGCTGTTCTTTAAAATTTTGATCGAATTCTCCTATGAATTCATCAGCTCCTCTCTTTGCTAGTTCCTTGGGAAACAGATTTCTTTTCTTTTCTGAAACTTGGCTATTTAAGATCTCTATCTGGTTTTCCAAAATGTTGAGTATTTTATGTTTTTGAAGGTATTCTTCTATGCCTTTTGTATTATTATTTTGTTAGCATATGATTGCATATAATATGTTCTGGTTTTATTTTATTTCTTGTGGTTCTGTTGTGATTTCATCATGCTCATTTGCTTTTTTATTGATTTAATTTTTTGTTCTCTTATTTTTAATCATATTAGCTACAGTTTATCAATTTTATTAGTCTTTCCAAAGAACCAGCTTTTAGTTGTTGTTGTTGTTTTACAATCATACCTATGGGATTTTTTCCAATTTATCTATTTCTCCTCTAATTTTTAATGTCCTCTCTGTGTGTTTATTTTTGGTTTATTCATTTGTTGGCTTTCTAATTTTTAAAAGAATGTATATTCATTTCATTAATCCTCTTTTTCTATTTTGTTATTGTACATTTGTAGGGTTATAATATTCCTCCTGAGGATTGCTTTAGCTGCATCCCAGAAATTTTGGCATGTTGTTTCATCATTTTCATTTTCTTTTCTTTTACAAAATTACTAGTTCTTTCTATGGTTTTTTTTTCATTTGTTATTTAGGATTTTGTTATTAAGTCTTCATTTGGATCTTTATCTTTTGTTTATGGCCCCTGAACCAATAACTATCATTATTGCATTATGGTTTACAAAGGGTGTATTAGATATTTCTACCTTTTAATATTTGTTTGCAATATCTCTGTGCCCAAGTAAAAATGTCTAGAGTTGGGAGATAGAACATCTTATTCAAGGAACAACAAGGAAAGAATATGCTTATTAACAAAAGCAATAATGACAACAATATTATTATTGACTGTATAATGCTTTAAAGCTTGCAAAGTACTTCTTTTTATACATCATATCATTTGCTTATTGTTAAGAGTTATGTAAATGTCATACATTATTGTTATGATTATCATATGGATAGACAGACAGTGATTTTTTTTTCAGCCAAAATGTACCCCCAAAGCTTGGGGATTTTGCTGTTAACAGCTCTACATAATGTAGGCAGGAATGGGGGCCAGGTGGGTAGAGAACAATGAACTTGCCTCCTCTACCTAGCTTTTGTTCTGGCTTAAATTGATTTTCTTGCCAAGCCAGTTGGGCTTCTTAGGAATTTCTAATGTTAAATCAGATTTTTGTCTGCAACAAAGGACTATTCTTCCATATCAAATATTCAAGTCAAAAGTACCATGATTAAAAAAAAATCTGGTGTCTAAATCAGTAAGAAAGCTTTATTCAGATAATTATTACCAGACATAGCAGAAAGATCAGTTGGCTCACATAAGAAAAACCCATCAGCTAAGTAAACTCTTAGGTCATTTCTCCTCCAGTATTTACACTATGAATTGAAGAGAAGTAAGCCAAGCACAGTCATGCTAGGGCACAAGTTATCTGAAGACAGACTTGGACAGGACAATTTGTTGTGTTGAAGAAGAAGAAACACATATTTGAAAAACTGTCATTAGCCTCAGTGCTTGGAATAGTGTGGACTTTGTTTAACTCAATGGACAGTCTTGTAGAAGAAATGGGATAGCAGGAAAATCTAAAGAAGTGAATATGAATCCCATTATACTGAAATGGAGGAAAATGAATTTTTTAAAATAATTTTTAAATTATAAACTAAAATACCCCAAAAGTGTACCTATGCACAACATAACACAAGACAGGATCATATACATAACCATGAATTTTCATGTAATATAATAAATTCCACATTACTTTTAAAACTGTCCTGCATATCTGTGCTTTCTTCTGGAATTTCCTTCTGTTTTCTTCCATCCATTTAAAAATATTTCAGTGAACCTCTCTCTTTTTTTGGCATTACAATTGCTATTTCTGCCCTCCTTTAAAAAACTGGAAAATCCCTCACAACAAATAAGCTTAATCAAGGAAGACGAATCTGTGGCCGTGTCCACAAATTTACTTTTCTTTCTGCATCTTAGGTCAATCATCTCTCTGCATGGAGGTGGGAAACATGCCCTGTAATTTATTACAGTTCTTTGGAGACTTAGTTGGCCATTGCATTAATCACAATTCTTAAGTCTTTCAGGTGTTCTTCTTTTTACAATGTTTTTGTCCTTTTATAAATTGTTCTCTGATTCAGTTTATTTCATTCTACACCAGTTTATACTACCCAGGATGCTCTAAGATTGTCTTTAGTTATTTCTTTGGCATAGCAATATTCAATTACATTCATATTCATAATTTGTTCAGTCATTCCTCATTGATGGGTATCCCCCCTCAGATTCCAGTTTTCTTTTCTCTTTTAATCTTCCACCCATTATAATCAAGATGTTTGTTTTGCTTGTAACCACTCCATTCCCTGGGATTATCCTCCATCTTAACTCTCTCCTCAATTCACACTTATTTCCCTGTTGAATTTGATTTATTTTTGCACCAAACTATTTTTGTGTGTATGTTCAATTTTTCTTTGTCCATTTCAGAGAAGAGTGAGATTCATCTGATGCCCAATCCTTCTACTCCTTCATCTAAACTTGTATATTCTTCTTTTCACATACCTCAAATATGAGAAATAACAAGTTCCACTCACCTTCTTCCTACTTCTGTATTAGTATATTCCTTTTCTCTCCCTTCTCCTGCTAAAATCCTCAAAATACAACCAGTCCACCCAAGGGTCATCTTTTTTTTCTGATTTAACTTCTTCAATACCCTTTAAAGATGCTAGGGTCTTGAAACGGCACTAGTTACTTTTCTCCCTATTAAATCATAAGTACTACAGCATCATATAGTCCCTCCCAGTTGGCTAAAATACATTTACCTTTCTAGGTTTCTCTTCCATTTTGAAATTTCCTACTCAGTTCTTATCTTTTCATCAGAAATGCTTGAAAATCCTCTTCTATCAAAGGTTTCTCTGCCCCCCCCAAAGGATTATACTCAGCTTCGTAGGTTAGTTATTCTTGATTGTAAGCCTCTATTTTTTGCATTCTGGGATATTTTATTCCAAGATCTCTTCTGGTTTATAATAGAAGCTACCAGGTCTTGTATGATCTCCACTGTTGTTTCTTGGTACTTAAACTACTTTCTGTATACTTGCTGTATTTTTCCTTAAAATATAGGAGCTCAAGACTTTGTATCATTCTTGAGACATTTCCTTTTGGGAATCTTTTTGGGAGGTAATTGGTGGACTCTTTCTATCTTCACTTTGTCCTCCAGTTCTAGTAGATCTGAGCAATTTTCATTTACAATTTTCTTGAAATATAGTGTTTGGGCATTTTTCCCCTTTAAATTCTGATTTTCAGGTTTTGAGTCTAATAATTCTTACCATCATCCCTCAAGCAACTGGTTTTGCAGGTCAGCTTTTTTTTATATCATATGTCATAGTTTTCTTCTATTTTTCAATCTTTTGATTTTGTTTTAATTTTTCTTGCTATCTTACCAGGTCCTTGTTTTCTATTTGTTCTGTTCTATCTTTACAGAGTCTCTCTTAACTGGGGAAAGTTTATCAATTTCTCTTTTAAATCTATTTGCTCTCCTAATTCTTTTCTCCAGACCCTTTATTTCATTTTTAAAAAATCTCTTGCCTCATTTCTTCTAAATATTCATTTAGAATATTCATTCATTTACTGACATCTTCTGGTCCTACAGTATTAAAGGTATAAGTCACCCTTTCACATGAGTACCTCAAATATGTGTGTTTCCTACATGTAAGCATCTATATAGGATACCAATTTATGTCCAAGCCACCAACTGATGGCAGTATGCCAAATGTTATATATGGGTCCTGCTCATAGCACTTGCTAAGTGCATGTCCATTATAGTAATGAATGAATCAATCAGATTCATCAAATTTACTGAAAGGGACTTTAGAGAGCATTTTGTCCAAATTTCTCAATTTTCTGATGTCAAAACTGAGGCCCAGATTGTGATTTTATTCAATCATTCTTAAAGAAGGAATGTAGCCACTGGTATTGCATTACACATCTGGTCCTCCAGGAAGCTCTCATCCCAGTTTTCAATCAATCAGTCAAGAAGTATTTATTGAGCACCTGGCTGGCTGTAACTTGAAGCCCAGAGGAGGGGTGTGAATGAGGAAAATCACTGCAAGCTCTTCTCCCTCCCCTTGAGGGAACTACAGCACAAGAACCACTGATAATTCTTGCTATGAAGGCCTAGAGAGAGAGGAGAATGCTATGGACCTGGAAAGGATGTTGCCCAGTCACTCTGGGGGGTCAATCACAGAGAATATAAAAGGAATTCTTCTCTGTTGTTCCAAGTGATCCAGTTAACAAAAGCATATACCCTATAATAACTAAGTCCCAAGGCCCTGGCTCTGAGAACCCTTGGCTCCCGAGAGGAAAAGGTAAAATATTCAAGCCCGCTTTTGGA
Organism: Phalanger gymnotis; assembly: GCA_028646595.1. Classification (NCBI taxonomy): domain Eukaryota; kingdom Metazoa; phylum Chordata; class Mammalia; order Diprotodontia; family Phalangeridae; genus Phalanger; species Phalanger gymnotis. The sequence continues at coordinate 294,906,436 of CM053622.1, read as the reverse complement.
AAAGTCCTTAGGATTTTTTTTGCATCACCAAAGAAGACTGTTTACTCTGAGCAAATATGGCCCCAAATCTGTGGCAGGAAAAGCTGACTCTCTACCACTCTGCACACTGGAGTGGATGCTATTATTGGTGCCCTGGAGGGTAGCATGTAAGTAGAGAGTGTCTACACCCAAGAAACTCTGAAATTCAATTTCCTCTCCAGAGAATTGTTTAATAGCCTGAACACCAGCTGGAGATTATATCCTCAATAGTTAGGGGGCTGGCAGTAGGCACTGGAGAATTCTTAAAGAGCAGCTGGAAAAATCCTTCCCTGACACCTTCCTCCTCTTCGTACAGAGTGAAGCTTTAGGATAGATCTCTTTATGTACTTTCATCCTGATAAGTAGTCACTATCCAAACCCTGCAAAGTCCTCTTAAGAAATACATTGGAGATGTTCTAAATGTCTATGAAAGCTTCCAAAGCAAATATGAAAATGGAGGGAAGATTCTATCTCAAAACCTACCCCTGTGGAATCTCTGGTTACTCCTTTCAACGTCCCAAGAAGACCTTGGAGTGTTGTTTTGTACAATTGGTGGGAGCTGAATTTACCTGGGGCTAATAATCTTTAATCCTAGCCTAAGTTCACTCATGCATTGGAGAATTCCCTCAAAACTCAAATCTTTGCTTCCTCATATGTCTCATCATTCTTGACACCTTCTGTTTATTTTACTATGTCCTGTTCCGATACCTTAACCTTTTTCTTTTTGCTCATTGCACATAAATTGTATTAGCCTTCTTTCTAAAATGAGAATGGTAAAAAGGTAAAGTTTACTAATCTGCTCACTCTATTACTCTAAGATATATGTCATCCACCTTAAAAAAAAAAGAGTAGCATGAAGTCAAAGGGCAGAGGGTCTGCTGCTTCAAGGATGAGGTGTTACAAGGGTGTCCAGAGAAAGAATAAACCATCAGAAATCTGTACTTCAGCAGACAGGAGGCCAAACGGTAGGGAAAAAGGGTAGGTAACTGACCTTAAATAAAAGGAAACCAGGAATGCTGTCCAGAGGCTGTCAGGAGGACTGATCCAATGGGGAATAATATGTTTACATTATAGACTTAAAATAATAATAGCTGACCCATATACATTTATGGGTGTGTTTGTATGTGTTCTTTAATGTTTGCAAAGTATTTTATACATACTATCTCATTTGGTCCTTACAACAAACCTGGGTTTGATTACCATCTCCATTTTACAGATGAGGAAACAGAGGTTAAAAGAGGTTAAGGATTTGCCCAGGGTCACACAGCTATTAAGTGTTTGAGGTAGGATTTGAACTTGGGTTTCCCCAATTCCAGGCCCATCACTCTACTCACTAGCCCCTTAACTGTCTCATATCTTTTCTACGCAGACAGTTCAACATAGATCATACAAACCCGTAGACATAGAAACAGAAGAGATTTCAGATGCCCTCATCTGGTATAGAAGGTATTTCAAAAGTCCTGTTGCATTTTTTTAAAGCTACAAATCTTAAAAAATTTAAGCTACAGAGCTTTAAAAACAGCTTTAAAAAAAGACTTTTGGGACAGCCTGTATCCATATACCTAGCATTCAATGAGTCAGACAGAATTCAACAAACCGTAAGCTATCCTTAGTTAACATCTTATTATTAGGGATTAGATGAACAGATGCTAGGAGTAAGGCCCTATAGTAAATGGCCATAGGCATCAAAGAAAAAATTTGCCTACTTCACAATTTTGCCTAGGGTTGGCTTCATGTCTCATCCAGAGGCAATTCTGAATTTTGTTAAGAGGAAGCAGAAAGTTATCTTGAATGAAGAGCCCACTCTAACATTTCTCACTCAATTACTTGAGTATTTTTAATGAACATCTCTGATACTCCCTTCAAAGAATAAAAGAATCAAGGTACCATTAGCCTAAAGCAAGACTCTCACTGCACTTTAGAAAACCCTGTACCATGTCAAAAGCTGACCAAAACAACCTTTGTGAAAGTGTATGCTGGTTATTTCTTAGTAAGTGCCAACCTCTAATCTATCATAATGTTTTTTTAGAAATGCTTATCTTGACTTAGAAATTTCCCCCTGCAGTTCCAATACATTCCGGAGACTCCAGAACTCTCCAGACTGTCCCAAGAGGCTCAAATAACATAACAGTTAAGGGAAATAGGGGAGGAGCCTTTCTGTGCCTGGGATGGTACCTGAATTAGCAAAATCTTAGAGTTCTGGTGAGGGCCCCATGGTTTGTTGGTTTTTTTTGTTTGTTTGTTTGTGAAGCAATTAGAGTTAAGTGACTTGCCCAGGATCACACAGCTAGGAAGTGTCAAGTGTCTGAGGCTGGATTTGAACTCAAGTCCTCCTGACTCCAAGGGCAGGTGCTCTATCCACTGGACCACCTAGCTGCCTCAGGTTTCGTATCAGTTTACTATATACCTGACATATTTGGGGTTAACCAAGGCTCTCATGAAGTAGTTCAAAATTCCTAAGCCCCAGAATTAACCTCTCAACAAAGCCAAGCTTGGTTACAGCTTTACAGGACCCAATCGGACTTGATGGGTCAGTATGAAATAAATTAACATTAAGGTTCAAGTTATCTAAAGTCTGTCTGAGATCTAGGATGTATAGAATTTGCCCACATATGATTGCTTCCTCAAGAAACATCTTGGGGAAACAAATCCATTTTAATCTTTCTTTCATTTATCAGCAATTCAGGAAGAGATTCTTGTCACTTACACCTGGAAAAAATGTCACTTATATATTTTTCATGGTGTTACAAATGGACCAATTAAGTAGACTTAGGTTGACTTTGTAACAAAAAAGCAAGCAACCGAAAACTGAAGGGACTGAGGCCAAATGTAAGAGATATGGCCAAATTGTTGGAAATAACTGTTTCCTGTTATGCCTGGGTCCATAGCACATTGGAAGAAAAACAGAAACTTCAGCTGCTACAGGGAACTGATCAAGGTGTGAAGTTATTGTTGGGGCATGGGGATGGCTTTCGGCCCAACTTGGGGAGAAAGCAGAGATTGAGATTGAGTAAAGAGAGGGAGAAAATGGAGTAGTAGTTTTTTGTTGTTAGATTATATACAGATCAAGGAGATGAGACATCCTGGCTGTGAAAAAGCTGTAGAACTGTAGCTGCAAATTGGGAGTTTCTTCTGAGATAACAGGATCAGAACACAGGTTAGACAGGCTAGACATAGACTCAGCTCTTCACTGAGTGAGGTCAAGCCAAAGCAGGAATAAAATCAGTCTGCTGAGCTTTTTGTCTATATCTCACCCACGATGGAGTCACAAGGCTTGTTTTCCATACTACTCCAGGGGCTGAAAAGGAACAAGATGGTATTCAGTTGAGAACGTGTGTTCATATAATTTTCTTGCTACTTTTCTATTCACTTCCATACTGATTAAGTGGGTTTTTTTCCATTTTATTTATTTTATTCTGAACTTAACAAATAAAACAAGCATTTCCATGACATAGTAGAATAGATAAAAAGATGATTGTACACAAAACTGTAACCCTATTATGTACAACTTGCTATTCCTTTTAAAAAATAATATAATTACCATATAACTTTCTTCCCCCCCCCCCGCCTTTTTCTTCCCTTCCCACCCCCTTTATGCCATAGAGATGGCCTGATTAAGTGTTTTACTATTTCAATGCTATTCTTTGCCTAGGTCTGTTAGTATGATGAACCCTGAAACCTACACCTGAGTTAACCTCACATATATCTTACTGTTTTTTTTAACTAGGTAAAAGCAAGCAAGCCAGAAAGACAAACTACCATTTAAAAGTCACCATATTTTGAACCTAAGTCCAACAGAGCCTCCATCAATGGTTTTTAACCTTGTGTCCATGTACTTAAAAAAGTTTTTATAACTGTTTTTCAATCAAGTTGATTTTTTTTTGGTATCCTATGTATTTTATTTTATGCATTTAAAAACATTTTTCTGAGAAAGGTTCCACAGGCCTCGACAGACTGACAAAGTGTTCATCACACACACACACAAAAGTTAATAACCCTGATCTGGATCATGTTGGAACATGACACTGTACAAATATTTACTTCATTAAGTCTGCAATAGCATTTTGGTGAAGAAGTTCCATCATCTTTCCCTACTTCAGAGGTGGGATTTGCTTGCAGGTCTCAGTCTCTTTCTGGCCACGGTCAAGATTTATGGACCTAAAGCCATCCTTTGCCAGCAATCAGAATTGAACAAGAGCAGGAAAACAGCAAACATCTCTTGGATCAGAGTTAAACAACCCAGCTTTTAACACAATGCTCTCTGAATTCTTAGGATCTACCCTAGAGGTTTTCCCTGGACTTTACCCCTTGCCCACACAGACCTAGGCTATGCAGTATCTTTTAGACTACTCTTATTTAGCTGGTTTTCTAAATCTAGTCCTTTTTTTGGAGGGGGAAAGGCAGGGCAATTGGGGTTAAGTAACTTGCCCAAGGTCACACAGCTAGGAAGCGTGTCAAGTGTCTGAGGCCAGATTTGAACTCAGGTCCTCCTGACTCTGGGGCTAGTGCTCTACTCACTGCACCATCTTGCTGCCCCAATCTAGTCTTTTTCATAGGGAGAAATTAGATTAGGAGGGAGGTGAGGACTAAGGGAAAAGGCAATTAATACTCTTGAGAAGCTACTTAAAGTCTGGTCAGAAACCAGAGAAAATCAGGAATAACAGAATCAATTCGAGTTGGAAGGTACCTCAGCTGCTGGCTAATCCAACTTATACACAAAAGGAATTCCAACTATATCATAACAGGTTGTCAAGCCTCCACTTGAAAACATCCAAGGAGGGGGAGCCCATCCCCTCTCAAGGCAAGTTTTGACGCTTTTGGACAACTAATTGGTAGGCAGGTTCTTTTTTTCCTGAGTTCTTAGGTACCAGAAGTGTGTGTTTGTGTGTGTGTGTACCTATATATACACATACACATATATGTAAACACATATACATATATGTATGTGTGCTGCATGCATGCATTTATTTTAAAGCAAAAAGATTAGAATTGGATTCAGTTGTTGTTATTTACCAAGGAAGCATGATAGTGATGAAAACAGAAAAAGCTGGCCTTGGATCCAGAAAGACCATGGATTCAAGTCCTGCTCCTGCTGCACACTGGCTATGTGACTCTAGGCAACCCATAATTAGCAGAGATAAAGCAGTAGAATTAAGAGGGATTTGGGGAAGGTTTCCAGGAAAAGATGGGATTTTAGTTGGTACTTGAAGGGAACCAAGGGCAGTTGCAGAGATGAGGCTGATTTGCATTGGTAGAGGGAGTTTCCTCTTCTAGGAATTCTCTATATCAATGAAATACTGTGTTCAGTCCCTCTCCCTATTGAGCAGTTGATGATTGTAACAAAAGTTCTGCATGCTCTGATTTTTACAAATCTTCCTCCAATTTGTGAATTACTTTCTCATACTTTATATGATGAGTAATGTGTTATTCTTTTAATAAAAAATCATTTTTTCAAATCTTTGGATCATATGCTATAGTCCTGATTTTTCCCCCTAGTTATCTATACCACAGCAATAACTTGGCATTGCTGGATATGTAGTGGCAGTTATATTCCTGAGAGGAAATAATCAGCCTCATGGGGCTGGCAGTGTGAAAACAAACCTAGGAAATGACAGCAAACATCACACCTGTCCTGAGATACTCCAGGAAATTCAAGCTACAGAATCTCCATTAAAGGGCATCTTTATTTTGAAGCCAAAAGCCATTAGGATTTAAAAACAGAGAATCAAAAGGGGATAAAACAGAAACAGAAGGCTATGTGCCCCACCCTCTAGTTTTCTCCCTCCTTGCCCTTCTGCTCTAGAGTCCAGAGAAGAGACCCTCGAGACTGTCACAAGCTTGGTTTGGGGATTGGCAGCCCAAGCAAGACAGTGAAAGCAAACATGGAGTTATGTATGACCTGTAACTAATGAATGTGATCGTGTTACTGCCTTTAGGAAAGTTACCTTAGGAAGTTACTACCCGGGTGTATGCTTTGGCCCAATTACTTGTAGATAGACATACCTAGATGAAGGATCCAACTACGGGAGAAGGGGTGGGGAGGAGAATAAGGGAAGGGATATTTGCTTTCTGCTGTCCAGATGTCTAGGAGAGACCCATCCCTGAATACAATCTTATTAACCAACTAATAAAGTATTTATTGTAGTTGTTTATGCTTCATTTTTGAAGAAGACCAATGACATCATAGGTGGTGTGTTGACTTACACATGAGTCGCACAAAGTTGTCAGTTTCACTCTCTGTTCCAGAGTCATCCAGGTTGAGTGGTAAGATGAAAGTCAAGATGATTGGCTATGGCTTGAGATTCATTGGATGACCTTGTGTGCCAAGAACTATGTTAAGTCCTAGAAATACAAAGCAAAAAAAGAAAAGAAAAAAAAAGGGTCCCTGCCATGAAGGAGTTTGTATTCTATTAAGAGAAACAACATTTGATGTAGAGGATAAAACAACATAGTTGAAGCCTAAAGACCTGGGTTTGAATCTTGCCTCTGACAATTGTCAGCTGTGTGATCTTGGCCAAGTCCCTTAACATCTCTGGGCCTCAGTTTCTCATCTGTAAAATGAAGGGTTTGGACTGGATATACTCTAAGGTCTCTTCTCTAAATCTGTGATCGTATGTACATGGGTAAGTAAATACAAAATATATTCAAGGTATTTTGTGGGGGGGACACACTAGAAACTGGGAGGATCAAGGAAAGGCTGTATTTAGGAGTCGGCACCTGAGCTGACCTTTGAAAGAAACTAAAGAATCTAAGAGGTAAAGGTGAGGAGAGAGTGAGTGAAGATGGGATGTGATGAGTGAGGGAGAGCAGGCAGGCCGCTTGGACTAAAATGGTGTTTTTTACACCTCTTACATTTCCTGATATGTTCTTCCCTTCTCCATCCCAGAGACCCAAATAAAAAAAGAAGGAAGGGAACAGCTCATCAAATCCAAGCAGCATATTGAAAAAAGACTGCCATTCTAAGAAGTGTCTCCCACCTCTACGAAAGAGGAGAGGTTCACCTAGTCCACTCTGACTGAAAGGTAGAGGATAGGAATAAGAGCAACGTGTAAAGAATAAATCTCAAAAGGTAAACATCAGCACTATTGGAAAAGGTTTTAAATGCTAAAGAAAAGAGTCTATATCTTATCCTACAGGCAGTAGGGAGCTACTAGAACTTTATGAGGAGGGCAGTGACCTGGTCAGATCTGTGCCTTAGGAATATCTCCTTGGCAGCTTTGAGGAAGACGGACTGGAAGGAAAACAGGCCAGAAACAGAGACATCCATAAGGAGGCTTGTTCAACAGTGCATGTGAGAAAAGATGAGGCCTGAACTCAGATGGTAGCTATAAGGAGAAGATGAGTGTTGCCAGAGAGGTGGAAATGGCAAGATTTTGCAATTTATTTTATAAGGGAGGTGAGAGACAGTGAGGGCTGAGAATGACTTCAACAAACTTGGCTGGAAGGTTGGTGTATCATAGGGAAGGCTGGACCAGAGACGAGCTCTGCGGAAAAATGAATGAGTTCTGTTAAATCATGTTGAGTTTAAGACGTCTATGGCACATTCAGGCAGAAATGTCCAGTGAGGCATCTGGAACTCAGAAGGGAGATTAAGTCTGGATTTATTGCTCTGGGAATTATTTGCATTGAGATAATTAATGGAATGGGAGCTGATGAAATTAGTTGGTCAGTCAGTAAATAGACACTTATTAAGCAGCTTCTATGTACCAAGCACTGTGCTAAATACTGGAGATACAAAGAACGGCAAGAGACCGTCCCTCTCTGAAGAAGCTCACAATCTAATGGCAGAGACAGTATGAAAACAACTATGTACAAGCAAACTATCTACAGGATAAATTGGAGGTAATTGACAGAGAAAAGGCCCTAGAATTAAAGGCAATTAGGAAAAGCAAAAATATTCCCCACCCTCGAGAAGTCTACCAAAAGAGAGAATTTTATTTTTATCATAACTAGGGAGGTAACTTGGTAAAATGGGAAAAGTCCTGACTCCAGAATTCAAGGGCCTGGGTTCAAATTTTGCATCTCATGCTTTCTACCAGTTTGATGTTGGGCGAGCCACTTAAGCATCTGGCCTTCAGCTTCTTCATCTGTAAAATGAAGGCTAGTTGGAATAGATGGCCTCTGAGGTACCATCCAGCTCCCATCTTGTGATCAATCTTGACATGATGCTCTAAAGTTTATAAAGTGCTTTATATATCATGTCATTTGATCTTCATAATTATGCTGTGCGGCAGGTACCATAGTATTATTATTATTCCCATATTCCACATATGGAGACTGAAACTCGGGGAGATTTAGTGACTTGAGTAAGTGCTGGAGGAAAGGGTTGAAATGAGGTCTCACCTGCTTCCAAGTTCAGTGTCCTTTCTATAGACAGGGCTCATATTCTGTGAAGAAAGGCTCTGTTCTAAGCATCTAACCTATAAGGCGGATGTCTAGTTAGTATGTCAGTGACAAGAAAGTGCTGAGTTTGTAGAAGCTGATGAAAGACAAACAGAAGCCTCTCAGATGATTTATAACCATTTCAGCCAGACACCTGGCACATGTGTTCAGAAGCCATAAATATTTTAGCCTTTAAAGTTATTCCTGAAAGAGAAGGAAGGGATGGGCTGCTTGCAAATTATGGTGTTTAACTTTCATGGGGGGCTCAGCTAGTCAAGGAGAACTTCCTGTGTGGGGTGCTGGTTTGGAGCCAGAGGCCATAGGTCCAGAGAATGGCTCTGTTACTTACTACCTGTGTGACCTTAGACAAAATACTCAGTATCTCTGCACCCTTTCCCACCAAACCTTAGCCAGGGCTACTAATAAGTAATTGCTTTTATCTTTTTAAGCTTCCCTTGCTTTTCCTGTCCCATCTTCTGGTGCCAGGACTAGTAAACAATAAAAGTGGCCCAGCTGTAAAAATCAGCAATATGCCTAGATTTACATTGGACTCCCCCATGATCAGCCCCACTAAGTGATGAACAACTGTAATGAGACACGTTCATTTTGTCTTGAGCAATAATTAGGAGGGTTAGGATGGGGGAGAAGAAAAGGGCTAGGTAGTAATCCTTGTCATTGGTTCCCAGATCGGCTGCCCATAAAAGATGGAAAATAAGGTACTAACGTATTTTAAGTCAGATTCTTCCTGAGAAACAATAAGTTTAAAAATATCTATTTTCCCCTCTTTTACAATTCTAACATACCAAGAAGCCTCTGGATTGCCATCCGTTTATGCCTAAGTGAAACAGTTTTGAAATACACAATGGCATTCACACTCTACTTAGTTTATACACACACAATGATCTTCTACTCTGACTTAAGGTGCCTAACTTTCCCTGCCTCAGAAGAAATGGCAAACTGCTTACACGGGTGCTGGCCTGGGTGACTTTGAAGTTGGATCTCCAAGTTCTACCTTTTCTGCTTTATGTTTCTCTCCTTACTCAGCACAGGTGATAAAAAAGAAATTCTGAGATATATCTTTCTAACCTAAGCAGAAACCAAGTTGGTTTAAGAGATTAGGATTTTCTGAGTTCCTCAGTGCCTGCTGCACTGTAGGAAGTGCCCTCTGCAACTATTATAATGCTCCTTGGAGAAGTTGACCACTGGCAGAAGGATGAGCCCAATCCCTGGCCTGCCAGAAAACATCTGCACAGTAGAGCTGAGGAAAAGTGGAATGTTTACTTGACAGTCCCATAAATTCTTTCATTCCTTGATGTTTTAAGTATCAATCTTCTGGGAAAGCATGACCATATAATTTAAGGACTGCTGTTTATTTATGTCTTTGCCAAAGCATACTTTTGAATAGGGAAGGGGGATAGGAATAAGCATTTATATTGTTCTTACTATGTACTAGGCACTGTGCCTTTACAAAGATTATCTCATTCGATCCTCACAAAAAATCTTTGTAAGGTAGGTGCTGTTAGTATCCTCATTTTTACAATTAAGGAAATTGAGGCAGACAAGTTAATTTACTTGCCTAGGGTCAAAGAGCTAGTAAGTGACCGAGGCTAGATTTGAACTCAGGTCTGACTCTAAGACCAGTGCTTTATCCTCCATGCCACCTCTCTGTCCTTAAAAGTTCATGGTTGTGAACCTATTTCTCTGGGGATGGGGAATGGGGTGGAGAGAAGGCCTATTTTCATAAACCTTTAGATCTCTTCATGACTAGGAGGGGTGCTTTGAAGAAATCTAATACCATTATCCAGTGGGAGTGCCCATGGAACCCCTCTATAGCCTCTGATAACAAATTGAATCAGAACTAGGATTTTTTTCTGAAACTTTAAGAAGACACTTCCCAAATGGAAAATAGGTAACTTAGAATTCCACATCCAAAATTTGACTGAAAAGAGAGAAGACTTGCCAAAGGCAGCCTATGATACTTAGAGATGGCATTTTGGCAAAATGGCATTGGATGGTTCATAATTTAGTAACCCAGACAAAATTAATCTTTCATCCAGTTAAGATTAAGAAGCTTTAACTGTCCAAGAAAATATTCCCATGTGCTTATAACTTAAAACAAAAAAGTTATGCTGACTGCCACTTCCATTGATCTGTACCTTTGTATGTCGATGTATTTTGTTAAAAAGCTGAGTATGTATTTGACATGGTAACTTTAAAAAGCCATTGCTTAAAATGTAAATGTTGCCACAGAGGGAGTCTAAGTGTGATCTATGTAGAGCTTAACATGACAGCTATCCTTATATGTAAGCAAAACTACAAACTCAACAATCATCTACTCCCAAACTTCCTAGTGATTATGGTCATCAGGCAGAAAGAAGAACCAATGATTACAAGTCGGCAATTAACTCTGGGAAAGAGATGGGCCAAGGCAAGGTCTTCTGAGGAGCTATACCATAGTGTCAGCAACTATATGAGAAAGTAGGTAACTGAGTTCCAATCTCCTATCCCAGAAGAACCAGACAGTTAGCTGATTTAAGTGATATGAATTCTTCCACCCAGCTCAGTAAGAGGGCATGGGTGCATAGGAAGTGTATCTTTTTTTTTTGAGGGGGGAAGGCAGGGCAATAGTAACCACAAAGTTTCTCATGTTATTAATAGCGACCTCTACAATACAATATTTAAATTCATTAAATCATGAGCTTTACATTTTAAAATAACACTTTTTTGTACTTTTTGGAGGGGGGAAGGCAGGGCAATTGGGGTTAAGTGACTCACCCAAGGTCACACAGCTAGTAAGTGTGTCAAGTGTCTGAGGCCATATTTGAACTCAGGTCCTCCTGACTCCAGGGCAGGTGCTCTATTCACTGTGCCACCTAGCTGCCCCAGAGGAAGTGTGTCTTACAAGGGATTGTGGAATAAGAGGCGATGTGGTACATGGAAAGAGCACCGGATTCGGCATTAGTAGACACAGTTTTTGTTGTTATATATTCTACCTTAGGTAAGTCCCAACCTCTATAGAACTCAGTTTCCTTAATTATGCAATAAGGAAATTGGATTTGATCCTGAAGATCCCTGTCAGCTCTAAGTCTATGATGCTGGGATTGCCCTATTTATATGGTGTTCATTGCTTCCCAGCATGGACACAATTGTCTGAGCTCACTGGAACTCCACTGAGATTCTTCATTGTTGGAAGATCGGTCTCATGCTAGTGACCATGCAGTGCATTCCATGATGGAGAAGTGAATCCAAAAACTTGAAAAGGGGGAAGATTTTGTGGACCCCAATATTAAGGTAATATTCCCTCTAGGTTTAATGCTGTATGACCTAAATACGGCCTAAATTTGGCAAGAAAATTTATGCCAGAACCATGTAGCTGCCATAATATAGTTTCATGCCTATAAATATTATAGTCTTTTTTCGTTGGGGTTAAGAGTTAAGTCTCATTAAGAGTACTAAATGTTAAAACCCAGCTTTTCCAAGTTACTACCCCAGAACTTGGGATTTCCAGCTCTAAGGTACTCTGACCAGGACTATAACAAAGGTGAGCAAATGATAAATTTCTTTCAAGAAATAAATATCACACAAACAGGCAGCTAGGCATAGTGGCTAGAGTGCTGGCCCTAGAGGCAGGAAGACTCATTTTTTGAGTGTAAATCTGCCCTCAGACACTTACTAGCTGTGTGACCCTGGGAAAGTCACTTGACCCTGTTTGCCTGATTTTTCTCATCTGTCAAATGAGCTGGAGAAAGAAATGGCAAACCATTGCAATATCTTTGCCAAGAAAACTCCAAATGGGGTCACAAAGAATTGGACACAATTAAAAATGACTGAACAACCACAATAACACACAACCACTCTGAAAGGCTGAATTCAAGGGAATTGTGGCTTAAAAGTGTTATTTTAAGGGGCAGCTAGGTGGCACAGTGAGCAGAGCACCAGCCCTGGAGTCAGGAGGTCCTGAGTTCAAATATGGCCTCAGACACTTGACACTTACTTAGCTGTGTGACCTTGGGAGAGTCACTTAACCCCAACTGTCCTGCCTTCCCCCCTCCAAAAAATACAAAAAAGTGTCAATTTAAAACGTAAAGCTAATGATTTAATGAATTTAAATGTTGTATTGTAGAGGTCACTATTAATAACATGAGAAACTTGTGGTTACTATCTTTGCTATCTTTTTTTTGATGCTGGAAATCACATTTGAAATGTTTGACTCTATTATTCAATTCATTGCAGTCCCATGGAAAATACCAATTAAATTATTCCTGAGGTGCATCATGGAAAAGCAAGCAGTATATTCTTCCTTCCATCCAGGATTATGTGGAAAGAGGGAAGAATGCTACAGTGGTTGTGGTTATTGTTGTTCACCCTTCCTTTTTGAAGAGAATGAATGACATTATGGGGTGATGTCTTAATTTGTATGTGATTTGGATTTAAGTGAGGCAGAGTTGCACAAAGTCATCAGCCTCACTCTTCTTCCAGAACCATCACAGTCCAGTAGCAGGACAAAATCCAGGACACCTAATGATGGTCCAGGATGCAGCGGATGAGCTTGGTGTCATCAGTGTCTGACCAAGCTCTCAGCACTCCACAGTGCCTGCTTCAGCCTCCTTCTGGGCCATTGGAACAAATTGTTCTTACTCACCCATCCTACCAGGGGAAGTCTTCATGTTTGATGTATACATCTTCCTATCTCACCAACAGATTTGAGGCCTCTCAGTTACCCTCGACCTTGTTTAGCCCATCTGCCAAGTTGGTTTTACTAAGGTATGATCGCTACACATGCTACAGTTTCTTGGAGCAACAGGTGAGAGTTGGGTGCAAAGTGGACACTGAAGCTGAATGAGCAGCCCTGAAAAGGACTTGACAAGCCCTAGTACTAGAGATGCTAGTCCTCCCTGAACACCCCATATACCCGAGAATGCTAGAGCTAGAGTTCCAAGAACTTACCCCCTGGTTCTCTGTCCTTGGGCAGATATTAAAATATTCAAATGAATGTCATCTCATCAATTTGGATGTTCCCTCCACTGATATAGATTGTAATCCATTCATGCCTGCCTATCCTCTACAATTCTAATCTATATGTTCCCATCAGTTCACCTCAGTGGGTTTATACAGGGTCCTGAAGGCTTTGCAGTGACCTGACATCATGAGGGTACCAGCACACTGGTCATCCATCTGTTACCACACAACCAACCATTTCTTTTGTTAGGAAGAAATAAATAGCTGTTTTACACCTGATTTACATTACATATTAATTTTTTCCTTTTTATTTCCTTTTGAAGAGACCCTCATGAGTCAAACCTAAGCATTAAGTGAGATTCTCCTGGAGAACCTGTAGTAGGAAGGCCGAATTTATAATCTCAAATATAATCATGTATATGTTTGAATGGTTCGAAATCGCAAGGTATGAGAGATTCTCTAAGTAGAATGCAAGAAAACATTTATTTAGGCCCCACCGCAGCAGATCCGTGAACCAGCCTCCCCATTCTGACATCTTGACAAAAAGACTCCAGGCCCAGAAAGCCCGCCTCACAAGAGTAACCAGGAGGCCACAGAAAAACAAGATAGTATTTAGCCAAATCATATTTACTGGCCTCAAGTTCTTGCTCGAACTCCTGGGTCTACACACAGGTCAGCTCTGTTTCTGCAGCTTCCGGTTCCGCTGTAGTTGTCTCTTGGCTCGCTTTTCCTCGCAGTCAAGCCTCTGGCAATGACCAGAGACCATTGGTTCCCGAGTTGGCCCCTCTTAAGTCATTAATCTACACCCACACAGGTTTCACACCTGATAGGGCTTTGGGCCTGGGGTTTAGCACTTAACAGCCGAAAATACTTTCACTCAAAGTAAACAAAAGCCAAACTCCTGAAGTGCTAAGGAGCCCATTCTAAGGAGCCCATTTTGCCTTCCCGACACAGAACCTTAGTAGGAGAGTAAAGAGTAGAGAGTTCTAGGCTCTCATAGGACCAAACCCAGTCCACGTGTATGGGTGCAGAGTTTGGTAAGGGCTCCTTAATGGGAAGAAAAAGTAAGTGTCTCAGGCCCGTGGGGCCCAGAAATGGTAATGTTGTAACAGGTACCCATAGTACAAAACAGAACGTGATTAACCAATAAGAGATACAAGTACTATGAAGGTTACAAATTAGAAAGAATCTTTGAAATGGAGAAGGGCAAGGGAAGGACCAGGAAAGTTTGTAATCACAGAGATTGCTTTGAGTTGGAACTTGAAAAATATGTAGCATTTCCACAGCAGAGAGAACAGCCCAGTTCTAGGGAACAGCCACATGAGCAAAAACATTAAGCTTGAAAGTGTGGAACAAATTCCTAGAGACCATCTAGTTCCACCATCTTGTTTTGAGAAATTGCGGTAAGGTCACTTGCTTGAGGTCACACAACCATATTAGTTGCCTCTCTTTATTAACCTCCCATGAATCAAAATTCTTTAATATATGCAAATGAGAACCAGTTCCATTTGAAAAGTCCAATTCTCAGGATTTCCAAATCAAACAAACAGAAAGCAATGTTGGTTCATTGCTATCATACCTTTAAGGAATATAAATAATGGAGACTAAAAAGAGAAAGATTTTTAAGATTAGTTGATAGTTGGGCACTGTTTCCATTTCAATTTTTATTAAACTTACCGCATCGTTAGAGGCAGTTAGGTAGAACATTAGATGGAGTGCTGAACCTGAAGTCAGGAAAACCTGAGCTGAAAATCAGCCTCAGATACTTACTGGCTGTGTGACTGTGGGCAAGTCACTGAACTTGTTTGCCTCAGTTTCCTCATCTGCAAAATGGAGACATAATAACACCTACCTCCCAGGAGAATAAAATGACATAATATTTATAAAATGTTTTGCAAACCTTAAAATTCTACATAAATGTTGGCTATTATTAGCCAGCTAATATTATTCCCTCTCCAAACTTTTGTGGGTCACATGTAACAAGCCAGGTAGGGATCTGTGTTAAACACTCTGGGTATCAGTGTAGACACAGAGATTACCTGCCTGCAACCCCACCCCTCCTTCCTCCTTATCCACTGAAGCTCTCTATGAAGGGCTAGATGACCTCTACATATCAGGCTTCATGGCAGCTGGGAAATCCCATTCTCTGATTGATTTATACAGCATAATAAAGTATGAGGCTTTGGGGTGGGGAAAAGGGCAGATTGGAACTGGAGGAATCATGGAGTCACAGAGGCTGCTCATTCCTCAGTCACAAACCCTTTCTTTGTCTCCAACTACAGCCACCTCTAGACTCTGAATTTGAAGGTTGGGCTAATGCACAATGACAATATTTTCCTTCACCTCTCTTTCTTTATGCAAAAATGTGAGGAGTGGGGGGGGGCAGAAAAGAATCCTGCCCCCACTTCTTAAGGAGAAACAAGTTTACAATTTTCTTCTGCTTTTTCTAGTGAATTGTGAGTTCAGAAGCCAGATATGACTAAGGGTACAAGTTCAGGGGCAGCTACTGAAGGAGCAGTGTGTTTAAGAACAGACAGGCCAACAGTGAGATCCAAGTCTAGACGATTGAATTCCTGAAATGATTCACATTTCACATTTATTGTTCATCATTTCTCACTACCTACTTGTCTTGTAATAACCCAAAGGAGCCAAATGCAACCCTGGCACAGCCAGATTGTTTTCCAGTCGTGCTTCTCAGGACCTACAGCAGCCAAAGCAGAGATAACAGGCACTATGATGATAGTAGCTTGCACATATGTAGTAGTTCAAATTTGCAAAGCACTTTATCTATATACCATCTCATTAGATCTCCACAGTAACCTGCAAGGTAGGTGCTCTTTTCATTTCACAAATGAAGGTACTAAACTTAGAGGGTGTAAGTGCTTTGCCCAGGAACCCACAACTAGAAAATACCAACCAAAATATGCAGATAGTTGAATGAATAACTCCTTTCCCTAGATAGAAAGATTAGCGAAGAATTCATCTTCAACAGAAATTATGAAGCAGCCTTGAAAACATCTCTCTCTCTCTCTCTCTCTCTCTCTCTCTCTCTCTCTCTCTCTCTCTCTCAGAATATAAAGATCCAGTCAGGGAAGAAATTTTTCTCTTATGTCTATCTTCCCTCATATCTTCCCCTTTTTCTATCATTCTTCTCCCATTCCCATTCCTTAAATTTAAAGTTCTCCAAATTCCATCATGCAAAAGGACATTTTAAAAAATGATTCACAGGACTATCAGTCATCTGTTATGTATGCACATTGACCAGGGATCCATGGTGTACTCTTCACTTTCAGTGCCCTCTTGGAACTTTCATCCCATTGTCCTCCATCAGATCTCATAGCCAATGGCAATACCACATTCTTGAAGAAGTTCAAAACCAGTTGATTTCAGAGCCTTTCCCAAGAGCATTTCTCCAACTATCTGACCTAGTCACATATTTATCGTTTCTGACATTCCCTCCTGTCTTAAGTTCCTGGATCTCTCTCCCATACCCTTTCTCAGCCTCTTTTAACTACTCAGTTTCTATAGGTTTTTTCCTCTTTGGCTAACAGGTACTCTGCCCAAAGGAATATAAATTTTGATCACCGAAATCTTGCAAGATAGCTTGGAATTTACTGATTAGATTTCCTTTTGAAGGACCATGGCATAAATCCAAATCATCTGGCTCTCATTCAAGTCCCAGGTCAAGTTTCGCTTGGTCATTGTTTGGGCTCTGATGGCTCAGAGTGAGTGTAAATAGCAATTGTTTCTGTTTTGGCCAGAAACTCTAAGGGTCTTCATGTGTGTGTGTGTGTGTGTGTGTGTGTGTGTGTGTGTGTGTGCTACTAGATAAAAGAGGCCATTATTTGTCTCATTTCTTACCTAACCTTGATCACCGAAAGGCTGTTGCTTCAGTCAAGCTGAGATCCAGGAAAGACCTTAATTTACAAGGCCAAGATCTCCCACTGCATCTGGGGCTTCTCCAGTTGTGCTGATCTATATCTTGCCACTGGGCCCAGATGGCTTGGGAGGAGAGAGTGAGGCTGATGATTTTGCAGAGCTCTGCCTCACTTAAATCCAATTCACTTGCTAGTTATGACATCACCCTCCTGATGTCATGGTACTCTCCAGGAACAAAAGACAAACAACTAATGAACAAATAAAGGAATACATCCAAGGAACCCAATAGTTCCTGACACATAGCAGCTACTCAGTAAATGCTTGAGTGAGGGAAGAAATTAATGGATGCCCAAGTTACAGTGATCCATGACTAACAGTCTGCCTTATCACTTCCATTCACCCCTGTGATCCCAGAAGGAGCTGCTTACTCTCTGTCCTACTTTGAATTTCCCATCAGTGAACTTATTCTTTTAGTCTAATTTCTATCCATTTTGTTCTATGTAGACCATACTTTTTTTTAAGACCACTAAAGTTTTGGCAAGGCCAGAGAATCTTTAATTTTCAGAAGAAATCAAAAGGACAGTGTAGTATGATAGAATGACCATTAACATCACAAAAAGGGCCTGGATTTGAATTCTGGCAGATTGGCTTACTGCCTAAATGCCAAGTCATTTGCCTCAGAATCTTTCCTCTCTATTAAAGGTATATTAACACTTACTCTTAACCCCTTACTGCAGAAGAGATAACTATTCCTAGGGTGGGGGCCTTGGCTAAGGCTGGATAAGGGAGGACTTAAAACAATGACCTGTTAGGTAGAGTTGAAGGGACCAAGGATTTTTAAGCTCCAAAAGACAAAAATCAGCAGGGAAACAAGGGGGTTGTCTTCAAATATTCAAAAAAGGATTAGATCTATTTTGTATATATGTATTGGACAAAAGTAAGAATAATGAGTTAGAAGTTAAAGAGAGGCAGAATTTGACCCAATTTAAAAAAAAAAGTAACTTTCTAACAATTAGAACTGTTTCAAAATGAAATGTGCTGAGTTGTGGGGTTGTGACATTGCTGTTGCCAGGGCATCACTAATGAGTTGCCCTGTTCAAACAGAGAGTAGGTGACCATCTGTCAGCAATGTTACATAAAAGAGATTCCTGAATAGGGCAGGAGGTTGGAATTAAAGTCTGCTCAACACTAAAATTTGATTATCTTATAAACTTATAACTCTTGGAAGGCTCCTACTTCAGGGTGGTCTGAAGGCCTTGGACTGCTGAATGGGTGCTTTCTCACCTCGTTATCAGCATTTGGCAATTCAGTTCTTTCAGTTGTTAATAGGGCTCATTGTCACCGAGTCTTCAGTCTGTTAACAATTCCACTCCAAAGTAGGTCCTGTTCTGCTGTGAGAGTTTGTTTTGGGAGTTGGGGGGCGGGGGGAGAGAGTTGGAAGAATTTGGGAAAGTGTTGTACCTAAAAACTTAGCACAGACCAATACCAAGTCCTCACCAATCCAAATTCTGTCTTCACGGAGAGTAGCCTGAGATCTCCCTGGTCTTTGAGCCAAAGTGTTTCTTATACCGGTCACAGCTACAGCTCTGAAGGCTTGTGCCGGCACACTAGGTCAAGGCTTTAACCTGCGAGAGTGAACAGGGCTTTGCCCCAGGGGGCGAATGTTTTATTCTTGAGAGTATACTTCCTTGGGGGTGGAGGTCACCTTCTTTTCATAGCAACCACCTTTCCTGAACCTTACCTCATGTTTCTCTCTGCTCTGTGCCAAATTTGGCCCAACCACCCTCGGTTGCCATCCTCAAGGTCCATTTGCCCTGGCACTCATTTCCCAAACCCCTCTAGGACCAAGGGTCTCCTCTCTAAGCACTGCCTAGAAGATGGATCTGTCCTTTTTTTTTTTTAAATCACTGCCACGCTCCAAACATCCCTAACTATTCTTTCCTCAGGAGAAAAACTTTGTAGTTATGACTTTGCCAAGGTTACAGCAATCACGTATCCTGGATACTGTAGGACAGTACTGATTAACAGAAAAGAAACTATGTGTTGAATAAAATGTTGCAAAAAGAATACTATCCTTCATCAAAGCACAAGGTCTGCTTTTATGTAACAAAGGACTGGCCACTGAGGGCTCAGTTACGGGGAACACACTAAGGCGAGCCACATGGATGTTTGGTGAACTTGCTTCTGTGAGATCATGAGGACATAAAGAGGCCCAACTCTTCCATTTAGAACATGCACATGAATTCTGTTTCTTGCCCACTTACTACATGGTAAAGAAAGGGCCTTTTGATTAGTTGCTGAGCCAGAAGTACTTGCAAAAGGCATTCATAGTCAATTTGATCTCAGTTTTCCTGGCTGAGTTAGAGTGACAAGGATGAGAAGGATGCTTTGTGTCCAGGTGGGAAGAGAAGACTTGGACCTTCATCTCTCCATCCAGGTTGGGCCAGTTCATAAATACCAACCATGTATTAGTGGAAAAAAGAATTGCAGGATATTAACAACCATATGAAAGATTATTCCAAATCACTAAGGAGAGAAATTATAATCAAAACAAATCTCAAGATGTACTTTACATTCAGTAAATTGATGAAGATGACCCAAAATGGTAACACTCAATATTGAAGCGGCTGTAGAAAGACAAGCATTAATACATGGTTGGTATCTATGAACTGGCCCAACCATTCTGGAAAGCAATTTGGAATTGTGCTAAAATAGCAAACAATCAATGGCTAAGTATTTATTAAGTAGACATTATGCTTAAATGCCAGTGATACAAAGAGAAGAAATTAACTAATCCCTGTTTTTGATATACTTATATCCTACTTTTTGTGGTAGCAAAGAATTGCAAATAAAGTCCCTTGATCAGGGGACAGTTATAGATATTGTGGCATATGTATGTAACATAATATTACTGTGCAATGAAAATTATGAATATAAAGAACTCAGAGAAAATGGAAAGATTTATATGAACTGATGCTGACTGAAGTAAGCAAAACCAGGAAAATCATAGACACAATGACTATAATCATATAAATGAAAAGGGCAAAACCCCAAAACTTAATATGGTATAATTAATATAACAAAGTATGGCCTTGGAAAAGAGATGAGAATATGTACTTCTTTCACTTTTTTTCTCCAGAGGTAGGAGAAGATTGCATATATTGTCAGGCTCAGTTGATTTGTTTTGTTTTGCTGTACTACTTTTCTTTCTTTTTTATTCATTGATTCAAAGGATAACTCATTGGGAAAGGAAGGGATAGGGACATTCATAAATCAAAGTGAAATAAAAACAGTAGATATCAATAGCACATTTGTACAAAGTAAAAATACACTCATTTTTCTTGAAACTAAGACTGTCCCAGAATATCTGAAATGCTTAGATGTCTTACTCTTAAGTCACTATAGACCCCGGACAAAGTTTGGACACCACCATCTGCAGTCTAGGCTTCACCATACTTGGCACTCCATCTTCTACTGTGTTAGGTCTACCACATGCTGCCCTGTGACCTTTTTCCTTCTTTCCTTCATAGAAATTAAGTTATCCCCCACTCCAGGGGTGATCCTATAACAGAGGGCCTTATAACTAACCTAGCTGCTAGCCTCAAGACTCCCAATCCTTTAAATCCAGACCTTTTCTCCAGATCTTAGAAATGCTGTCAGCATGACTTTATTGTATCCAGAACTCTTAGTTATCTCAAGCACATGACTCAGATCCAGAAGGTTATAGGTGATCCTCCATGATATTTGAAGTTTATAAAATGTCTCAACAAGCTCTCCTGCTGGCCAAAAAGCACCAGATCCCTTGCAGGAAACGTATGGCCTATAAAGCTAAATGTGGCCTGTGTGACCCTGGAAGAAGCCTGCCTCAGATTTTTAGTAAAGTAGGGTTTTGGCACACATGAACTGATAGGCTTATTCATTTGAAATTTCTGACTATGGCTAAATTCTGAACAATGTCTGAGAGTGCCTCACTATTTGAGGTTACATTCTTTTCCTCAAATTTCTACAACTAATGCTGACAACTGTCACCAATGACATTGACCTGCTGTCAAAACTGAGATGCCTGTTGACTGAATGTGCTCCATGGCTTTTTAAAAAATATTTCAGTCAATTAAATACCAGAGCTCTCATTAATTTGATCAGAATTGATCAATGAGTAGCAATAATCTTGTAATTATGAATTTTTATGAATAAAATTAAATTTTTTTCTTGAGTTGCTTTTGGTTCTGAATGGCTAATGGACTTCATCTCATTGTGGTTATCAATGAAATAAATTATATGACCTAAACATATACATTTCTACTCAGGTGGCCCACCATTAAAAGACATGGGCATCCCTGTAGAATATGCTTTCTTCTTCATGCTGCAAGCTATTATGAACTTGACAGTAAGAAGTACTTTGATGGGTGTAGATACAAGACCTCATACTTGACTTTGTGTAGGTGAGAACCCATAGGAAACCAGGAGTAAAGTAGATTTTCTTGCCTTTAATAGAAAATACTTGTTAGGTGAGGTAGTACCAAACATTTTAGACAAGTAAAGACAGGAACATCAGAGCGTATATAAAATTCTGGGATGCAGCTTGATATCCTGAAAACAACACTGGGATTTGAATTAGAAGAGACCTAGGTTCAAGCCTTACTATGGTACTTACTAGCTGTATGATAAGTAATGTAAACAATCTGAACCAGGTCATCTTGGACTATTGCTGTGGCCTGCTGGTGGATCTACCTGCCCCAATCTCTTTCAATACTAATACATCCCCCATTCAGCCACCAAAGTGATTTTCCTAAAGTGAAAGTCTGATCATGTCATGGTCTTACTCAATAAACTCCAGTGACTCCCTGTTGCCTCCAGAATCAGATACAAAATACTCTGTTTGATATCCAAAGTCCTTCATAGCCTAGACTCCTCCTACTTTTTCAGTCCTCTGTTACATCTTAGTCCCTGCCATATATTCCAATCCAGTGACACTTGCTTCCTACCTATTCCACAAACAAGACACTCATTTCTGTCTGCAGGCATTTTGTCTGGCTGTCCCTCATGCCTAGAACACTTTTCCTCCTCAAATCTGCCTATTGACTTCTCTGGCTTTCTTTAAGATGCAGCTAAAATTCCATCTTTTACAGAAAGCCTCCCCAAATACTTCTTAATTCTTTGCCTTCCCTCTGTTAATTATTTCCTGTTTATCCTACATATAGCTTGCTTTGTTTATATTTGTTTGCCTGTTGTTTCCTCTTTTAAATATCTCTTTTACTTCCAGTTTAAGTAACCAGAGTCAATAAAGGCAAGGAATATGCATAGTGAAGAAAAGAAGAGAGGAGAGAGGAAGGGATGAGAAGACAAGAGAGAAACACTGCTGCTACCCCTTCTCCTTTAAGTAAAAGAAACCATGGTCTCAGACAGGACTATATCAGAGAAATCTCAAATTGAGAGCCTCAGCTCTGAAGATTTACGCACTGGTTGTTGTCCTTCATTCTCAAAGAAGACCAAAATGACATCACTATGCTAGTCAAGTTTCAATGTATCCAACTGTGGCTAATCAGACCAATACAAGCTTGGAATGTTCTACCACAGGTTGGGAACACATACACACACACATATGCACATGCACACTAACAAATACACACATAATAATTAAATATTAAGTATTAAAGAGTAAGGATTTTTTTTCTCCTCTTAATAAACCTTTATTCTATATTATTGTGACTGTGACTCAATTAAGTGGGGAACCAACCTCAGTTTGTCAGGCAGAAGGGGACTGGAGAAATACAAATGTCATTCTAGTTTTCCTGAGTGAAGGATATAAGCAGAGAGACAGAAAATCCCTTAAAATGGACTTGATTCATTTGTGCCATTAAAGCAGATATTCTTGATCTGAGGTCTGTAAACTTTTTAAAAAATATTTTGATTTCTTTATTCAAATATGATTAGTTTCCTTTGTAATCCTGTGTGTTTTATTTTATGCATTTAAAAATATTATTCTGAAGAGGAATCCATAGGCTTCACTAGACTGACAAATGGGTCCATAACACAAAATAGGTGAACCAAAATAGCTGAAAGCCCTCATGTTAGTTTCTCCCAGACTTGTTACATTTCTCTCTCTCTATCTCTGTCTCTGTTGCTGTCTCTTTCACTCTCTCTAATCTCTCTCTGTCTCTTTCTCTTGTCTCTTTCTCTTTATACACATATGTATATATAGACATACTTATATATACTGTCTGTAATTCCAATAATTACAGACTATGCTCCCAATCACGTCTATACTTCTAACAATTTGGCTTCTTTCCCTCTTTCAGATACTTTAAAAATGAATTCTTCAATGGGCTATATTATGTAGAGAGTCATCCTGGTAAATATCAGGTCACTGGACCCAGATAGCTCTGGCGGAGAAAGTGAGGCTGGTGACCTTGCACAGCCCTCCCTCACTCAAATCAAAGTCAACTGCAAGTCATGTCATCATCTCCCTGGTGTCATGGTCTTCTTGACCATGAAGGACAAACACAACCTGTGAGTAGCCTCTGCCTCTGCCTCTGCCTTTTTTTTTGGAGTTGTGATTAAAGAGGCCACCCCTAGATTAACTTCTTAAAAAGGCCTATTCACTGAATCGGCATTACCTTACTCAAAGTGAGAACCTGGAAAAACAGCCTGAAAGGGCCAGGGTTTCCTATTGCATCCTGGGCCATCTCCAGTCATCCTGGTGAATATCAGGCCACTGGACCCAGATGGCTCTGGAGGAGAAAGTGAGGCTGGTAACCTTGCACAGCCTTCCCTCACTCAAATCAGTCAACTGCAAGTCATGTCATCATTTCCCTGATGTCATGGTCCTCTTCAAGAATAAAGGACAAACACAACAACATAGTATAGATGACTTTTCTCCTTTAGAAAATAAGCTTTTTGAAAGCAAGGATTGTTTTATTAATTGTATTCATTTCCCTAGGGCCTCACACAATGCCTGGAATATTGGAAGTATTTACTAAATACATATGGATTGATTTTATGTAAATTTGATCTGGTCTAGCTTTTCTCCCTGACTTCATCTTCCTGAACACTCTACTTCCTCACATAATATATAGGTCTAAATGCAGGTGGTGCACAGGGTGCTGGGCCTAGAGTCAAGAAGACTAATCTTCCGAAATTCATACATGGCCTCAGACACTTACTAGC
Source organism: Phalanger gymnotis (assembly GCA_028646595.1). Classification (NCBI taxonomy): domain Eukaryota; kingdom Metazoa; phylum Chordata; class Mammalia; order Diprotodontia; family Phalangeridae; genus Phalanger; species Phalanger gymnotis. Next base: position 294,882,031 of record CM053622.1, on the reverse strand, counting down.
TGTGTGACCCTAGGTAAGTCACTTAACCCTGTTGGTCCCAGTTTTTTTTATCTATAAAATGAATTGGAGTAGAAAGTGCCAAACCACTCCAGTATCTTTGCCAAGAAAACCCCCAAATAGGATCCCAAAGAGTTAGATACGACCAAAATGACTGAACAGCATCAACCAGATGTATAAAGATATCTATAATATATAATATCTCTCTGTATATAGTATATAGGTCTACATGTATATAAATACTTATAGTATATAAGAATCTATATTTCTTGAGATCTATATGTATATTCACATATAGCATCACACAGCATCTATGTTCCACATAGATATCTATATCTCCTTGTCTCTATCTACATGTACAAACATATGCGTACATACACACACACACACATACACACACACACAAACACACACCATTGTGTTTTAGTGGAAAGAACACTGACTTTGGAGTTAGAGGATTTGGCCTCAAAACCTGCCTCTAATACTTGCTGCCTTTGTGACCGTGGACAAGTTGCACATTTGTTTAATTCCTGGTAAGTTAAAAAAAAATGGGAGGGGGTGCCGAACTAGATGGTCTCTGTGGTTCCTTTCACCTCTAACTCTATGATCCTATTGATTGAAGGCCTATACCAGGTACATTTTTCCACAGCTATTTCCTTGAAGCTGAAAGGTGGCTTCTTCAATGCAGCTTTTTTCGTTTTGTCTCACTGTTTAAAAGTCTTTGTCTCTTTCTTTGAAAAGTTCTGACTGGGCTTTTATTGCATCTTTCTAAATTTAAAAACATAACATTCAGTTTGCACAGTTTAGGCTCATTTGTTGTATAAAGGCCCTTCCCAACCCCCACAGGCAGGCCAAAAAAAAATATTCACTGTACAAATATTCACTTAAAAGAGTGCTTAAGCATTGCTTTTACAGAGAGCCACATGACCTTTGTTCAAGTTAATCCTCTCTTTGCAAGGCATAAGTCTTCTTTCTGCTGTACAAATGCCCCCAGCCAATCACCGAGACCCACATTCAGACCTTCCCTGGCCACCTTTTGTGCTTTCTTTTCTCAGTAGCCTTGGGATATAAGGGAGTCAAGTATTTGGGAGCCTGATAATTGCATGTTGTTTTGCTTAAAGTCAGAGCTCTGGCTTATTCTCCTCCTTTGGCTCCTTTCTTCAACTATGTTATCTCCCTCCCCTCTTCACTCACACAGATTTTGAGAGTAAAAACAAGGGAAATGTTTTCCCTACATATTCTCCACCTCCTTTCCTATCTTTCTTTTCCCCTCGAAATAGCATTTACTGCTGCCAGCAGAGGCTTTTCTGATCTGCATGAGTTTAGCTCCTGCCAGGACAGACAGGGAGTTAATACATTATGAAGCAGCCATCCATGAAGTTCACCAAACCCTTCTTAAACCGTTTTTTATATTTATAGCCTGAACCACTTTTCAGAGTAATAGATTCTGTAAATGTACTACCTGTCTTGTGAAGTAGCCTGGCAGACTGACTGGGCTCGGAGTCAAAAGACCTAGTATTGACTGTGTGACATTGGGCAAGTCACTTCCACTTGTTAAGCCCTCAGTCTCCTCATCAGTAAAATGGGCATACAACTTCCTGCCTTGCCTATTTTACCAGGTCGAGGTGAGGATGAAATTGCTATACCCATCTAAGGCATGATTCTTGGATTTATGATAAAATTATTTCATTTAAATTATTCAGCTCTTGCCAGTGATTGCTCAAACATCTACTGCATCAGGACTTGAGATTGGGGTTGGATGTGTCTGTGAGTGGGAGAGACAGAATGTGGAGATTAGATGTTATTCTTTTTTTTTTTTTTGAGGGGGGAAGGCAGGGCAATTGGGCTTAAGTGGCTTGCCCAAGGTCACACAACTAGTATGTGTCAGGTGTCTGAAGCTGGATTTGAACTCATGTCCTCCTGACTCCAGAGCCAGTTGCTCTACTCACTGGGCCACCTAGCTACCCCTAGACGTTATTCTTTTGAGGGCCTTAATTCTGCTTCCTGGATTCAAAGAAGATATAAACTAGTTAGGAAATGAAACCCATGATTTTCTCTTCCTTTCTGCCTTTCTCCAGTGCCCGGAATATTGTAGGTGCTTAATAAGTACTTATTGTATTGAATTAAATTTACCCTGCTGAGGTGACAATAGGATTTATGTCTATATCATGATCAGAGAACAGCATAAGGCATTTTCCTACCAAGGAGTATGGATGGGCTCAGGTGCCCAAATGGGGCAGCTAGGTGGTGCCATAGATAGGGCCTGCTGGAGTCAGAAAGACTCATACTCCTCATGAGTTCAAATCCAGCCTCAGACACTTACTAGTTGTGTAACTCTGAGTAAGTCACTTAACCCTGGTTGCCTCAGTTTCCTCATCTGTAAAATGAACCAGAGAGGGAAATGGCAAACTACTCCAGTATCTTTGCCAAGAAAACCCCAAATGGGGTCATGACAAGTTGGATATGACTCAACAACAACAACAATGGTGGCAAAAATGTGTGGTAGAGACAATAAGTAGTGTGGGTAGTCAGGAAGTATTCATATTTGGGCAGCTTTAATTTTACTACCCAACTTCTGAGGAGGGAAATTAATTTCATAAATGTATCACCTATTGAGCAATGATAATATGTCAACAACAAAAATAAAAACATGTTTAAATAGAACTTTATGCCTCCAAAGAGCCTCTATCACCCTTTTTGATTATACCAACAACCCTGTTACTCCCATTTTACAGGTGCTGAAATTGAAGATTGGGAAAAGTCACATGATTTGCTTAACTCTTGCAAAGAGCAAATGGCAGAAACAGGTCCTGATGAGGTCTTTCTGATTCTTAAAACAATGTTCTTCACTATATCATACTGCCTCTAAGAGTAAACAAATACTCTTTCTTTGCTTTTCTCTTCCTCCTCTTCTCCATTCCTTTCCTTCACAATGTAGTAAATGAGGATGGGCTGTATAAGGCACAGGAAACAGGAAATCTTAATGCCAGTGATATAAGATTGACTGGGGGAAGGGGTGGGACTTGGGATTGAAACCGATAAAATGGAAGCTTTGCTTCAGAAAATGCTTTCCTTCTAAGTGTCTCTTTTCATAAAACATATTGACTTGTCCTCACAAAGTCTTTAGATATAGAAATAATTTCTCATATTTCTTTTCTTAACTCATTTTTGATGCCTTCATTTCTGAAAGTCTCTCCCCCTCCCCTACTCAATGAGCTATGCCTTGTTTTAAAAGAGAAAGAAAAAGGAAATTCAGTACTGTCAGCCAACACATCAATCAACTCCACAGTTTCCCACCTCTGCAGAGAAAGGAGGTAGGTCTCATGCCTCTTCTTAGCCCAGGAAAAACAAAACAAAACACCACAAAGCCTTCGTTTAAGAGAGTTTTAGGAAGGTAATTTGGCTGTTCTACAGCTTTAGGGAAATGAAAAATAGGCTTGGCTAGTTTTAGACTTTTAAGTGCTTTTCTTGAGCTCAATTAATAAGTGATTTATACTTAGAAGCAGAGATGAAATACCGTGCAAAGGAAAAACACTTAAGATTTTGAAAAGAAACAAATTTTAGAAAGAAAATTATGCCTGACTCTTGCAGAGTCTTGTCTTCCTTAGGTGTTGTTCAATCGTGTCTGACTCTTCATGACCCCATTTGGGGTTTCTTGGCAAAGATACTAGAGTGGTTTCCCATTTCCTTCTCTACTTATTATATGTATGAGGAAACTGAGGCAAACAGAGTTAAGCGACTTGTCCAGGGTCACACAGCTAGTAAGTATATGAAGCTGAATTTGAACTCAGGGTCTTCCTGACTCTGGGCTCAGCGATCTATCCGCCGTGCCACTTAACTGCCCTAGCCCATGTTCAGGCATCTGCTAAAGCAGTGCCAAACTCAGATCCACCTTGGCAGTGGCAAATTTTTTTCTGTTCCACCAAACTTTTACTGCCAGCAGTCCTTACATCTGAAGACCTATAAACCTCATAAACAGACTCCTATTCATCTTTTTCCTCCCTGTGTCCTGCTTCTTCCATCCCCAGTTTTCTCTTTCTCCTTGGGATCTGGAGCCCCTCCCTGTGAACCACTGAGGGCCAGCACACTGTAGAGGACTGAAGGTCTTTGGTAGAGAATTTTGATATTCTTCTAGTCTGCAGTATTGTTTTTATTCAGAAGCACTCTGCTGTGGCGCATGTCTCGTTTGTGCATCCACCTATCTCCTTTGATAGGAGAATCACAGAATCTTGGAATTCAAAGGGACCTCAGAGGTCATGTAGCCCAAGCTGTATCTGAATCAGAATCCTCCCTGCAGCATTCACGATGAGGGAGCAACTACTCACTGTTTGAAAATTTCTAGTCTCCGGTAAATCATTGATGCCTTCGGCTGTTGGGAGGTTGTTTATTATATAGAGAGCCGAAGGTGAGGCCTAAAACAAGGAGCTATGTCCTTGCCGAAGGTGTTTGTCATTGTGATCGAGGAAGTCCAGCACAGAGTCCAAGGTGAAGACGGATTCATTCCCTGGGCATGGCAAAGTCTTCTAAAATAAGGGGCTTTTAATCTGGCATCTATGGGACCTCTAGGGGGTCTATAAATAGATTTCAGGAGATTAAATGTGGATGAGAAAAAAAAACACATCTTTACTTCAATGTAATTGGTTTTCTACCTCCCAGGGTTGCTGTGAGGATCAAATGAGATAATACTTATAAAGCTCTGTAATATTTATAAAGAGCCTGGCACATAGTAGGCACTTGTTTAATAAAGGCTTGTTTAATTTCTTTCTTCTTTCCTCCATCAGGTCAAATCAAGAAGCATTATTAAGTGCCTATTGTGTGCCCAGCTCTGGGCTAAGCACTAAGGATACCAAGAAAGATAAAAAGAGTCGAGGCTCTCACGGAGCTTGCAACTACATACAAACAGGCTATGTAAAGGATCAATTGGAGATAATCTCAGAGAGAAAGCACTAGCATGAAGGGGCAGCAGGAAGTCTCCTTGAAGAAGGTGGGACTTTAGCCGAGATGTGAAGAAAGCCAGGGAAGCTAAGAGGTGGAGACAAGGGTATTCCAGGCATGGAGGACAGCCAATGAAAATGAATGAAGCCCTTCATAATACTATGGATTTTATTTCACGCATTTAATAACATTATTAGGTAGCTAGGTGGCACAGTGGATAGAGTACTGGGCCTAGAGTCAGGAAAACTCAACTTACTAGCTTACTCAACTTACTAACTGTGTGACCCTGGGCAAGTCACTTAACCTTCTTTGCCTCAGTTTCCTCATCTGTAAAAAGAAATGAGCTGGAGAAGAAAACGTCAAACCACTCTAACACCTTTGCCAAGAAAACCCCAAATGAAGAGTCAGACATAACTAAAAGTGACTGACATGGGCATGAATATTATTCTGAGAAGGCGTCCAACCATAGACTTCACCAGTCTGCCAGAGGGATTATAACAAGGTTAAGATGCCCTGCCCTAGATATTCCTGTTTGTGAATGACATTGTGTTGACTACATCAAGGCCCAAACATTGCAGTCTCCTGAAATAGAGGGTTAGACCTACTAGGAAAGACAGAGGACAGACAGAGTCAATGAAGACTGTCTATTGCCCCGATTACAACATGTACTTGGAAGAACAATGTTTGGAACATGTACATTACAGATTAATTTCCAGATTACATTCCATTATTCCATTCCAGATTACAACACGCACTTGGAAGACCAACTTATAGAGCCTTTCTGTCAGTCTGCACATGTGAGGTAGATCAGATGGATGATGAGTTGGGCCCAGAGTTGTACAAGAGAGCTAGAGCAGGTTGGATTGCCTTTGCGAAACTGCAAAGCTCTTTTGAGGACCTCAAATTTCCTACAAAAACAAAGATTCACCTTTTTAATGTCAATATTCTATCAATGTTGCTGTCTGGCAATGAAACACAGGATTCAACAGACTCTGAAGAATTAAAAATAAATAATACACAGCGTACAAGGAGGAGAGGCTCATGATGGGCAACCAATGAGGAACCTCAAAGAAGAATAGGAATCATAATACAAGATGTTCATCAAGCAATTATACAGCCAGGGTGATATCAGAGGTAGCTGGAGCACTTCACTGGTGGCCTCAAGATGTCCAGGGGAAGCATGGTAAGCCTCTAAGGCATTGAGGAGATCCCATGTAGTGAAACTGTTGGAGGATGTGGACAAAAGTCAAAGAAGATAGGCAGGTGTGGATGAATACTGCATTGTAGAAGGGAATTCCCAAATCTTTGACAGCAAAGATGCTTAGTACGGTACCTGGAACATAGTAGGTGTTTAATAAATGTTTATGGACTGACTGATCATTGGAGTATTTGAGAGAGAGCTGAAATCCACCTCTTTTCCTCTTTCACCCATTACTCAGGGGTTCTGCCTTCTTAGAACAACCAGAAGAAGTATAATTTCTCTTGACAAATCAGGGAGCTACCTGGTGGTGGCACAGTGGGTAGGATATTGAGTTGGAGTCAAGAAGACCTGAGTTCAAATTTGACCTCAGACACTTACTAGCTCTGTGACCTGGTCAAATCTAGCTTGGTTTCCTCAACTATGAAATGTGGATCATAATAGCACCTATGTCTCAGTGTCATTGTGAGGACCAAATGAGATAATTTCAAAGTTCTTAGCATGGTGTCCAGCACATAGTAGGTACTTAATAAATGCTTGCTCTTTTCCAAATGACAGTTTGAAGACAGCTATCTTTTCTCTCCTCCATCTTCTTATCTCTTGGCTAAATAACTCCAAACGCTCCTTGTGTGGCATGGCTTCCATTCTCTCTATCATTTGTTTGGCCTTCCTCCACATGTGTTCTAGCTTATTGATGTCCTTCCTAAAATGAACCTCTTAAGACCTAACAAAGTTCTCTAGGTGTGGCCAGACCAGGGCAGAACGCAGGTGAGACAATTAAGAGGGAACAGTTAATCAAATAAATCTGTACTCAAGTACAGTGATGCCAGGTAGTGTTTACTGGAGGCCATTATATCCCTGCAATAAAACAACATCATTTTGGTTTCTTTTTTATTTTCCTTGAAATCACACTTGGGATATATGATATGATCTCTGTTAATACTTTGATGTGACTGTGATCATCAATGGTGATAGAGGGAAGGAAGAGGTTCACACCAAGGGTGCCCATCAACTCCTCATCCTGTGTGACTCTTGTTCATGTCTTCCTGTCAGTTATCCACAAGAGGTCTGCCCAACTTGCTGGAGCCTTCTTTTAGATCTCTTGATATTACATGGATCCCAATTCTGCTCACAGGCTGTCCAGCTGTTATTCTTTACGCTAGCTTCTTGACTTCTTTTTTCCACTCACATGCCTCTATCATTTATACAGTTTTGCATGTATACTCAGAGTTTGTTATTGGTAATATACCAGTGTGTCCACACCTATCTTCACCTGTGTTGCCCTTTAAGTAACCCGTAGTTTTTATACCAGCAGATTGTGGTTCTCAGTCTCAGCATCACTGGGAAAATGTCACTTTTTTAAATGGGGTTTTGTTTTATGAGAAGCTTGAGATAACATAAAGTGATATGCAGTTTCCCAAAGTGAATCCAGTCTAAATATTTTCTTGCATTTGGTTCTGAGCCCTAGTCATTGTCTGTCCAGAGTATCTATTCAAGATATGTGTTCTGATGAACCAGTCTTATGTGCTGATCACGGGACATCATACTATAATCTAGAGGATAAGCAGTGTTCATCCACTTGATTTCTCCTATGGGAATAGTTAAGTTAAACTCTTTTGAATTCAACTCAAGAAAACTGTTGTTCAGTCATGTCTGACTCTTCATGACCCCATTTGGGTTGGTTTTGTTGTTGTTGTTTTAGCAAAGATACTGGAGGGGTTTGCCATTTCCTTCTCATTTTACAGATGAGGAAATGGAGGCAAACAGGGTTAAGTTACTTCCCCAGGGTCACACAGCTAGTTAGTGTCTGAGGCTAGATTTGAATTCATGAAGATGAGTCTTTCTGCCTCCAAGCTGCATGCTCTATCCATTGTGCCATTCAAGACGATTATGTATCTTCTATTCAGGAAGTTCTTCTGTGTTAAAAGGATGGATTTAATGCAATTAAACAGGATTTTGTCAAATGTCCAAGTCATGGTGCCAGGCAAAGCTTGCTCTCAAAGAAGTTAGTTCTAGTAGCTCCATGGATAGATTTCAGGAAGTCTATAAACTTTGATGGGAAAAAATGCATCTTTATTTTCTCTAGTCTCTAAATGAAATTTAGCGTTTCCTTCAACTATGAAATAAAAAACCATATTTAGAAAAGAAGTCTATAGGTTTTACCAGATTGCTAAAGAGGTTGATGACACAAAAGTTTAAGGACCTTTGTTCTAGGGCAATACAACAGGTTTGCAGTTCAGTAAATACACAACAATCAAAGGACAGAGAGAGCAGTAGTGAAGGGGGAGTAAATCAGGAAAGACCTAATTTAGGAGGTAACATATGAACTGAATCCTAAAGGAATTAAGGATTCTAAGAGGTCCAAGTGAAGGGGAATGTATTCTAGGCATATGGGGTAGAGCATTGTTTGTGCAAAGACATAGTAATGGTAGATAGGATGTTGAGTTTAGAAAGCAGCAAATGGGTCAGGCTGACTGTAAGTAAAGTTGCATGTAAAGAAAAAATATGAAATGAGTCCAGAAAGAGAGGAGAGATCCACATCATGGGGGAATTTAACTGCCAGACATTTTATCCTACAGGCAATAGGGAATCACTGAACATTACCAAATAGAGACGTGACATAGTCAGATCTGTTTTAGGAACATTTGTTTAGTAGCTGTGTGCAGGATAGATGAGAGAAGGGAAGATGCTAGACGCAGATACCATTTAGAAGGTTATAGCAATAATTCAATAGAGAAGAAATAAGGTCTTGGGCTGGGATAGTGACTGTGTGAGTGGGCTAGATACAAGATGGCAAGAGACGACAAGGTTTGACAGCTGAGTGGATGTGGGTGATAAAAGAGAAGGAAGAGTAAAGGATGAATGAAGGAATATCAAAACATTTATTAATAGCCTACTAAGTGCCAAGCACCATGTTAATTACTAGGGATACAAGTATGAAAGTGAACATTATCCCTGCCTTCAATGAGTTTATAATCTAATTATAGACCATACATGTGGTGGCAAGGGAGGAATATTTTGTGTCAGAAGGTCCCAGAGATGTTAAGTGGAGCAATAGGGGAATAGACTGACATTCCCTTTCTAGGAGTGATGACAGAGTTGATTGTACGTAACTCAAGAGCAAGAAAGGTAAGGGATGGGGATTAGAGGCTACACATTGTGGCACCTGGTGAGAAGATGGCCAGGTAACGAAATAAAGTGAAGACTGAAGTTTTGTGACCTGCGTGATCTGAATGATAGTGGTATTCTCAGCAGAAATAGGGGGGTTTGGAGGAGGGGTAGGGGTTTAGAGAGGAAGATGAGTACTGTTTTGGACATGTTGAGTTTGAAATGTGAATAGGACCTCCAGGTTATGTCCAGAATGCAGTTAGATATTCAAGGCTGAGCTTAAGTTTGCTTACTTCACTTGGCTAGAATGTTTGCCAAGTGCTTATTGCTGTGCTTAGAAGGCTGCTGCTGTTCCCCCTACCTCAAAAGGTTGCGGGGGGAGGGAGAAGGTTAGTAAAAAAAAATGAAGGGGGATGGAACTTTAATTTCACTGTTATTGGGACCTCACAATGAGAAAACTTTTGTCACTAATTCATATGGGTACAGATCGATAAATTCTAGTCTGAGAGTTGCCTTCATCATTGAGAAGTTAAGCGAGTTGTCCAGGGTAAGATAGCCAGTACATGCTAGAGACAGGTCTTAAACTTGGATCTTCCTTCCTCTGAGACCTGCTGTCCATCCACTAGGCCACCCCCTTTCAGAAGAAAGTGGTAATTAAAGAAAAAGCTGTAAGGTCCCTAAAATATGTTTTAAAAAAGAAGGCAGATACCTTTGTTTCTGCTCAGGTTATACATATCTGCCCATTTTGAACTCTGACCACAAGCAGCAAGTTTTAGATAAAATAATCACAAGTGGGGACACATGAAGCAAGACAGAAAATGAGCTAGATCACTGGGAAATTTTGAGGAATGTAAGAACATAAGATTAGATTTAAAACAAAAACATTCCCAATGACTCTAAAGGTCTCCCAGGGCACACGTCAGAAGGAATGATTATAGCCTTTGTCTTCAATTTTGAGTTATATAATATCCATTTTGTTATATGGCTGCTGCTTTCCACCCTAAAGTAATTGCATTTTATTGACGAATTTGGCAGATAAAGTCTGAAAAAAAATTTTTGGCCTAAGCACTGTTGTATAAATGAAGTTACATGCTTAAATACTTATATTGTCTTTCAGTGTTTTTTTTTTTTTTATAAACAGCTTCCTGCTGCACACTTTAGCAGCAATGACCGGTTCTTCCAGAGTCAACTTTAGGTAAAATTGGGAAGAAGGTCTTCAGTGCCCTATCCACTTCCTTCCAGTGCCCTACCTACTTCCATTTCATACCCTACCTTCCCCACATCTTGGCTGCCTACCTTTCTAATGATCTCATGTGATTTCCTAGCTGCTCATTATTCCCCCTTAGCCTCCTCCACATACATTGTACTGCATAAATACTACAGAGAATCTTCCTCCTTATCTTCTAGATTTTCCCTGTCTCTATCATAAAAATTTACTTGGTCTATATCCAGCTGTGTGACACTAAATGTTTAACAGCCATCTTTCCATCGAGGATAGAGGGAGAAGGCATAAGGGATCCATTTCTGGGGGAAAACAGATGTATGTTTAATTTGCATTATTAACATTTTATCCATTACTTCTTTAAGTCTAGACAACCAACAAAATGCTGAATCAAACCCTGATTTGTAGCATTTTTAGATTTCCAAGATATACATGCTCGAGTAGATATTTTAACCTTTGGCAGGCTTATTTGAGCTTGCTTTATCCACTCTATGTCCATTTCTTCACAGATAAGACCTCAGCTCACTAAAGCCCTAGGAAACTCCTCCTAGTTCCTGACTAGGTGTCAATTAGCTGTTAATGGCTTAATGTAGGCTATTTGCATTTTAACTGGGTACTCCAAAAGATGTGGTGCCTTAACTCAGAGGAATAAATCTCTCAAAGTCTTTAACGCACCAAGTAAGTGGAGGGGGGGGCTGGGTGGAAGGAAGAAGGAAGTTATCATTGAGCAATTGATTTCAGTCCAACAAAAGCAGCCTACCAGAGACTTTTGCTGAATGTAACTCTTCTAAGTTGATGTGTGTTGCAATAAATTCAAGCTTGGGGCAACAGAAGTGTTTTAAAGGGCCTATAGAGTCAACATCAGACCCTTGAACAAAGCTTAGCTCTATACTAACTCATCAATATCAACAGCTCTCAAGTCAGAGCCTGGCCTTAACTACCTGTTTACTTAGGTAGTTTGCTCTCATGAGGGTCAACTTCTACACACTTCCAGAATTCTTCAGGACTGTGAAAGAAGTGCAAGGCAGCATTGGTAGGTTACATTTCAAATTGGTACTTTTACCTGTAACAGAAAGAAGTAGCTGTCTTTGTTCGCTATGGGACCCACCTGGATACCAAGTAGATTTTCAAAGGAAAGCTGCTTACTTCAGTGGATAGAAGCTTATTAGAGATCCATTATACTTGCCCTGACTAGCTTTCTCCTTATCCCCTCACAGTTCCAAAAGGTTGTCTTGCTTATATTCTCATACTTGGGCAACGTGATCCCAGAAATCCATGCACAAGCAACTCCATTGGCCTCCCTTTCCTAGGCAGACTTCCATAAAGGATATTCAGGTTGCTTTGTCATTTACATTGAAACTGTTACTGGAGGGGTGGGCAGAGACAGAACACCTATATACCCTTGTCAAACTTCTCTAGCTAGTAGTGATTGCCAGACATACTCCTTGGCCCTATGGAATATGTTCAAAAGCCCCACTGCTCCAAATATATCTCCCTCACCTCCTATCACAATTCCTGAATTTCTAGCCATTGGAATCACTCTTTGAGAGCCTTGTGGAAATGTAGGCAATATCACCGATTTTCCAGCAACTTGGGAAAACTATCATCTATTTAGCCAACTAACAAATGCACGAGCATTAGTTTACTCTTTTACTCATTACTAGAAAGGTGAAGGCCCAGAATAACAATGCAAACTTCTGAGTGGAAGAGTTCTTTCATTTCAAAGATTTTTTTTCCCTCTCTCTCTCTCCCCCAACAAAAATATTTTTGAAGGATGAATAAAATGTTAAGACGTTATTATATTGTTACATATAGCAATGATTTCCAAAAATTGCACAAACCAAATATTCATTCAAAACTCTCAGGGCATCAGAATATTTTAGCACCTGTAGGCTAGGAATAAGGAGGAAAAGGAAGATAGTTTAGCTGTTAAATGCCAGGGCAATATTTATATCTGCCTTCTCTAGGTATTGCCATTTTAATGAGAGAAAGAAGAAATCTTGAGTTCTTTCTTTGTGGGTTTTTTTCCTGTTAACTTCTGATCCAGACATTGGTTGGGCATGTTTCCTTCCTCCTGATTAGGCCTCAAAGGGATGGGAATGGAGTGGACCTTAGCTATAACATCAGTTTACCATTGTAAATTACACTTCTAACCTCTAGCCCTTGAGTTGTTGGACTTTTCACCCTGGAAGTTCCTCCTCCTTGGACTGGTGAGTTCTTCCTCCAATGTCCATTTAAGGAAATGCCCATTGCAGTCATGGTCATGTCTTACCTGGCTCATTTTTCCACCTTGCCCAATCTCCTCCCCACCTTCAGCTTCCTTTTATGTGTCCTCTTCCTCCATTAGACTGTAAGCTCCTTGAGGGCAGGGGCTTTCTTTTTGTTTATATTTGTTTTTCCAGATTTTAGCATAGGTTCCTGGCACAGCTTTATCTAGTCTAATCTAAGCTTTTGGACATAGGAAAGGAGATGATTGACTTGGTATGAAAAAAGTTCAGAACTGAGAGGCAATCAAGGGGATAGGCTGGGCAAAGCATCGAGAAGAGGCTAATGGGTGAATTGGAAGGAGGTGAAAGTTTGGAGATTGGTTCCAATGAGGGCAGAAACTCGAGTTTTGTTAGAGGTTAGGGAGTAGCCCAGGTAGAATATATTGGAGAGTGGTCAGGGAAGAAAATTCCTATTCTGAGCTCTCTGAGTTGGAATAATACTAGGTGATAATGAGGTCTGGGGTGGGACTATGTAATTATGAAGCTACTGTGGAATAAGGAAGGAGATCACCAGGGTCAAGAGGATGAGGAAACCAGAGGTTAAGGGGTTCAGTGAGTCATCAGTATGGATGCTGAAGTTGCCAAAAATTACATCAGAGTCTCTAGATTCTCCTCTAGGGAGGAGAAAAAATAGGAAGCAGGTATTGAAGTCATCTAGGAAGGTGGCATTAGGCCTAGGAGTAGGCATCCAAGAGCATCCAAGAGCTAAAAAGGGAGGTACACATAGAGGGTGGGTACTTTCTTATTTGGGCAAGGAATTCAGAAATTGAATTTTCTCTGGGAGAGGGTAATGAAGACTAAAATATTTTCAATAGGAGCCAGATTTTAGTTAATGTAAGGAGTTAAGATAAGTTGGGAAAATGAAAGAAATTTGTTCAGGGTTGTGGGAAGTTTGTTCACAGTTGAAGGTAGTTTCCAAATGGTGTAATGAAAGGAAGTAGTAGGTGGGAAGTGAGGGAGAGAACAGCCAGGATGGAATAAATGAGAGCAGGATGGATATGAAGACCTAGATAGAGGGAAAAGGGGTGGGGAGAGGTTTGTGCCCAGAGCAACAGGTAGGAATAAGTATGACAAAAGAATTACAATGGGAGAGGGAAATGAGCCACAGACTAGAGGCAAAAGGAGGAAAGAAACATAGATGTGGACACTGATGGAACAGGAGAAAGCAAAGAGGGAAAAGCTAGCTTTACTGTTAGAGAGAAGAGGGCCAACCTAATTTATTTATTTTTTCACTCAATCATTCAAAAAACATTTAGTAAGCAATTACTGTATGTAGAGCACTTTGATAGGTGGAATGGGAAACAAAGTTTGGAAATGACACTATCCCAGTCTTCATGTCCTTGCCCTTATATGATCTAGTGGAGGGATAATAATAATAATATACAGTATAAAGGCATCAGAGAGATGTAAAACAAAGCTTGATGCAGTGGAAAGAGCAGTGGCTTTGGAGTCAGAGGATGTGGGTTCGAATTCCACCTTGGTCACATAGTCCCCAAGCAACTTGCGGCAAATGACTTAGTCTTTCTACCCTTTGGTTTGCTCTTCTATAAAATGAGTAGGTTGGACTCAATGGTCTCTAAGCTCTAAATTGAGCCCTAAAGCTAAAATCCTCTAATCCTGTAAAAAAAAAAGTGTGTGTTTACCCTTTATCATTTATCTGGGAAGTGTAGCCTTAGAAAACTGCTTAGTGCACTGCCTAAAAGGGGTCAGAACCTGCAGCTTCCAGGCCACATGTAGCCCTCTAGGTCCTTGAGCACAGCCTTTTGACTGAATCCAAACTTCAAAGAACAAATTCCCTTAATAAAAAGATTTGCTCTGTAAAACTTGGACTCAGTCAAAAGACCATACCCAAGGACCTAGAAGGCCACATGTAGCCTCAAGGCTGCAGGTTCCCCCTTCCTGGAAGAGAGACTTGGCCGTGGGCGCACTCATAGGACAGAGACAAGACTTATAAAAAAATCTCCTGGGTTAAAGTCATGATAGTTTTCATAATTTAGAATCTTCCTGGTAGTTGGACCACAAATTCAGAGCTCAGTGGAACCTTTGATGTATGTCTGATAATGAAGCAGCCATCTCATCTTGACACAGAGGCAATGGACTGGAAGCATAGAATGGGACGTTGATGTTCATCCATGAACATGAAAGGGAAAGGGGAAAAAACACCAAAATTCTGTATCCTGAAGTACTTACAAGTGTGCAAGAGAAAAGAATAGTAAACTTTGAAATAATAACACCTTAGCTGTTTTATTTTTTATTAATTCACTCACCCTCAACCCAATCACCTATTCAACCATCCATCCATCCATCCATCCATCCATCCATCCATCCATCCATCCGTTTGTTTGTTTGTTTGTTTGCAGAAGCACAGAAAAAGCAAGGAAAGTGGCATATTATGGCGCATACAAATCGTAAAATAGGAGAATTACAAGGAAGAGAAGGAACCGTGAAGCATTTGGTTTGCTAACTGATAATGCCAGCAGAATGGAACCAAATTCAGTAAACATGATTGCTATCCAGAACTCAGGATCTGGGAGAATAGAAACCAGTATTTCTTTAGCACTTCAAGGTTTGCAAATTTCTCCACATACATTATTTCCTTTTGGCCACATAATAACACTGTGAGGAGGGTACTACTACAGGAGTTTTTCAACCCATTTTGTAGATGGGGAATGACTTGCCTGCCCATGGCAACACGACAAGGAAATGTTTAGAAAGAAGATTTGAATTTAGTCTTCATGATTCTAAATCTAGCATGCCAATATCCTCTATGTCGCACAGGCCCTCTTGTGTATAAGACTTAAGCAAAGTAGAGTGGTACAAAGTGCTAAGTGAGGTCTGAGAGTGGAAAGATCTCTATTGATTGGGAATGGATGAAAGTCACATGAGAAACCACTGGTGATAAATATCCATTTATTACAGTCATAAGATGTGCATCCCATGAGCCCAAACTTGTTTCTTGATGACATCATGAATTTGGAAACCCTCCAGAAAAATCTATAGCAAAAGCAATTGCAAGTGCAGAAAATAATGTAAGGACACTGAAACTCTGTGGTAAAACTTGATGGGGTAGAGTTGCATATCATTTCCTTATATGTCAAAGAATTTCACCAAGGAAGAATAAGATGTGATGACCTTTTATTAAAATTCTTTTTTTTTTGTCATGGGCTTGCCAAACATCAACAAACACAAATATTTCTCTGTGCAAAGAACAGAAAAAGAATATAATGAATCTATGAATCTCCATTATGTACAGCTTGTTTTTATGGTATATATTAAATTTTACACAGTTGTAGCAACATTTTCCTGCTTGTCTGTCCCCACTACTGTGCTTTCTTCTCCTCTCTTCACTTCATTTTATTATGCTTTGTTGACAGTCTTCTTCTTTTCTTCTTTTTAGGGGGGGACATTATTATCACTGCTCCCTATTCTATCCCCACAATTCTCAACTGCCTCCATAGAAAATAAAAGTCTTCCTTTGTAGCAAATAAGTACAAACAAAGCAAATTTGCTCCATTGGTCATAGATGAAAGTGAATGTCCCATTCTGCCCCTCTAGTCCATTGCCTCTGTGTCAAAAGAGGAGAAATATGCTTCATTATCAGTCTCCTGGAGTCATGACTTATTATCACATTAAATCAGAGTTCTTAGGTCTTTCAAAAGTATAGCCTCTTACATTATTGTAGTTATTGCATATATTGTTCTCCTATTGCTGCTCACTTTACTCTGGATCAGTTCATATAACTCTTCCCAAATTTCTCTTAATTTCTTGCTGCACAATAATATTCCATTGTATTCATATACCACAATTTATGCTGTCATTTCCCAATTTATAGGCATCCACTTCATTCCCAGTTCTTTGTTACAACAAAAATGCTTCTTTGCTTGTAATTTCTTTTACATATGGGTCATTTCCTCCCATCTTTGATAAGAGTAAAGGACCTTAAAATATCCCAGTATAAAAAACACTGTTTGTCTTAAGAAGATGTAAAAGATTCTACCTCTCCTGACGGTATTTGGGGATTTTTGGTCTTAGTTTTAAAATATCATATACCTCAGAACGTGATTAAGGAACTTTGGGCAAAGTTCCACTTTACCCCCCTTCAGAACACCTGAGTGATGAGTCATTAAAGAGGAAAGGGGATGTGGGCAGAGCTGGTAACCTGAGCTGGTGGACTTAATCCTTCACTGAACTCAGGACATGCCGGGCTAAGGAGTCATAGAATCTCTAGGAGGAGCAATGGAAGTGACTGAAAGGTCAGTGCTGGGCACCTTGAAAAACAGAGGAGGAATCTTTGGGACTCAGAAGGGAAAATGGCTTCTTTTTCCAGCGGATCAGGGGCCAGGATAGGACCCAAATGGATGAGCAGGTGTGGAGCAGATGTGTAGCATAACCAGCAGGGCCCAAACTAAAGAAAAAAGAAGCAGGTTGTGGGAGGGAGTAAGAGTCTTTCCAGACATGGAAGCATTGCCAACCTGACTATCCCTCAAACTGGGAGCACCCTTGCTGTGAAAAGGGATTTAGAGAAAGTCGCAAAGTTAGAAGAGCACTTGGGACTTGGCAAAAGTTTGGGGTTTGTGCAGTTGGCAACTGAAGAGGCACCAGCTGAGACATCGTGTGGTTCAAAAGTCAGGCATGAAGAAGGATGGAAAGAGCTTCATATGTATTATGCTGAGGTCATGGCCACCAATGAATTGTTATAGAAGCAGAGACCCTGTGGGAAAGCAAAGAACTCTTCTTTTCCTCTTTTATCTCTGTGATGTGGCTTGGAGCGAGCTCAGATAGCTTAATGAGGAAGCACCCTGAGAGACTTGTTATGGGCATGTCCAGATCACCTAACACCTCCCAGGGGGAAAACAACTTCTTTTGAATGTAGTCAAACCCTGATTGCTTCTTAACCCAAATTCCATGGAAATAATCTAGATTTACATCAAACAGGGTCAAACAGCTTTTGGTATAACATTGCCATCGACAATTTATTCTTTGTTATGTTTTATTTAGGTTCAAAAAGAGCCTTTCTCCTGAACAGCTTATTAATTCAAAAAGCAATAATGTTGCTTCTACATTAGTGAAAGCCAAGTGAATTTTGTCATTGAGGATGGATATTTTTCATTCTTCTGGTTAGGCTCTATGGCCCCGAATTACAGACTGCCTCACAAGAATCACAGCTACAGGTGACTCAAAGGATAATGAATGAGAAGGCAATGATGAGTGTAGCCGGGCTGCAGTATGTTACTACCAGCAACCTGAGGATAAGTGTGCCAGGTGTCAAAATGATGGGTGACAAATGAGTGACTTAAGTCAGCCACGAGTCTGACTGCATATATGGGCATTTCAGTGCAAATTCTTCCTTCTTCGCTTTAGATCTCCCATATAGGGCTATAGAACTTGCAGGTACTCATACACATAATGCAAGAGTGTGTAGGAGCAGCTTGGAACCATCTCAGGAGAGTCCATTATTAAATTTTTAGTGTGAGCATTTATACTTCAGAAATGGGCAAATGCTATAAACCAGAGCTTGATTTATTGTTTTGTTGATTTCTAGACTTAAGAAAATGATGAAGAATAATAACAGTAATTATAGCAGCTAGCATTTATATAGTGCCTACTATGTGCCACTCACTCTATCTTGTATTTAAACCGAAGTGTAGAAAGACTAAGTCATTTGCCCCAAGTTGCTTGGGCACTATGTGACCAAGGCAGTATTTGAACCCATGTCCTCTGACTCCAAAGCCACTGCTCTTTCCACTGCATCAAGCTTTGTTTTACATCTCTCTGATGCCTTTATACTGTATATTATTATTATTATCCCTCCACTAATCATATAAGGGCAAGGACATGAAGACTGGGATAGTGTCATTTCCAAACTTTGTTTCCCATTCCACCTATCAAAGTGCTCTACATACAGTAATTGCTTACTAAATGTTTTTTGAATGATTGAGTGAAAAAATAAATTAATTAGGTTGGCCTTCTTCTCTCTAATAGTAGAGCTGGCTTTACCCCCTTTGCTTTCTCCTGACACTGATAGTGTCCACATTTATGTTTCTTTCCTCTTTTTGCCTCTAGCCTGTGGCTCATTTCCCTCTCCCATTGTAATGCGCTTGTCATACTTATCCCCACCTGTTACTCTGGGCACAAACCTCTCCCCACTCCTCTACCTTGCATTTAATCCTCACAACAGCCCTGGGGTATAGGTGCTGTTATTCTTATCCTAGAGTTGAGGAAACTAAGACAGAGTTGACTCATCCAAGATTACATAGCTAATAATTGTCTGAGGTTAGACTTGAACTCAAGCCTTCCTGATTCCGAGTTCAGCACATTATCCACTTTGCCACACAGGTAGTAATGCAGATTAAACTTAAAAGTGTGTAGTGACTACATTTTTCTTCTTGGAGAGTCATTTGTTAAACATTTACCAGTATACATCTGAGTGTATGTGCATGCGCACATGGGTGTGCATGGATATGTGAGTGGGTAGATGTGGTTGTGAGTCTGGGTATATACTCTTATGTATAGATAGAGCACCAGACCAAGTCAGGACCTGAATTCAAATTCTATCTCAAACACAGGTTAGCTGTGTGACCCTGGCCAGATTACTTAACCTCTCTTAGCCTTAGTTTCCAAATATGTAAACCACTTACAACTCTTTACTATATAAATATTAGCTAT
Organism: Phalanger gymnotis; assembly: GCA_028646595.1. Taxonomy (NCBI): domain Eukaryota; kingdom Metazoa; phylum Chordata; class Mammalia; order Diprotodontia; family Phalangeridae; genus Phalanger; species Phalanger gymnotis. The sequence continues at coordinate 294,862,638 of CM053622.1, read as the reverse complement.
TACTATTAGTATGAAAGACAGATAGTCTTGGAATCAGGAAGACCTAGATTAAATTCTACTTCTAACATATACTAACTTTGTGACCCTGGGCAATCATTTAACCGCTCGGTACTCCGGTTGCCCATCTACCTTGGTAGAGTAGATTCTCTACACCAATGACTATACATATTTTAATGTACACATATTCTGTACATATGTATTGTACATTGCATAGTGTATTTCACATATATTACTATTTATATTTTAATATATATCACATAGATTATATGTGTATATGTATATATTATGAGGGGAATCACTGTTTCTATACACACATACACACACAGGGTGATGCCCCTTACAAAACTAAGAGACATAATAAGCAAGTAAAGTTTTCTACATATACATATATATGAATGTATTTATGCAAGGTTGTGTATGTAAGTGCATATATATGTCTATACACATATATATGTGTGAAGAGGGAAGGAGAGAAGGAGGAGGAAGGGAAGAAGGAGGAGGAGGACTCGGCTTATTTGTTATATATTCTTAGAAAGTTATGTGTATATATAAGATAATGGACAACTATAAAACCATCTAAGCATGTTCCCTCCCCCTCCTGTGGCATGCTGTATACGATAACATATAAAACTAATAACAGCCTGGGCAAGCCCCTCCTCCCCTTAGCCCTTCCACTACAGCATAGATCTTGAAGGTCTAGGGAAAGAAAGCCAGTATCTCAAGAGTGGGGCCTCTTGAGTATAAAGCAACCAAGGCCAAGCCAGTGGCTTCATTGTTCTGCTCACCAAAGTGTTTTCCTTGGTGTAGAGCAGTGTCAGGTGGCAGTGACCTGGGAATCATGGCCCTCTGAGGTATTAGAAGAGCAAACCTGAATTGGAGATGTATGATAGAAGCAGCCCCATCTCATTTTTAGACTGGGTGACTATGAGCTATCCATCCATAGGGTATCTTTGGCTAGAACTTCAATCCAAGACACATAAATGGGTGTGGTGCTTTATTTCCATGTTTAAGGGAACACAGTGTTTAAACTGCTGTGAAACTAGAGATGGGAGGTGGTGAAAGATGTGCATAGTGCCTGTTCTCTCAAGTGCAGTCCAAAACATGAAGTAAAAGCCATTATCAGTTGCAGCATAGCCCAAGGGCTTTTAATGTTTTTATAGGAGTCTAAGCAGTTGTATTTTTTATCATTCTGTGATGGTGTACAAAAATACCAGCAGAACAAGGAAAATAAAAGTGGGTTAGGTAACATGATTTATGTCTGAAAGTATTTTACTGAACTTTCTCCATGAGAGCTTCTAGACAACCATTCTCTTCTAAGGACCTATGGGTCCAAGATGGGGTCTTGCAGCCTCAGGCCTCCCTGCTGACACTTGGCAAACCTTTTCAGATCTTCTAGAAAGTTGATGTATTCCTGGTGTTCCAAGGCTATGCTGAGCTTGATCGGTTCATCTGCAAATGTATTGTCGACCCCTCAGTCATCCATGAAGCCCATCAAGAGGTCATACAGGGCCCAGTCCAGGGAATCCGTGTTCAGTGTGTAGTCTGTGTCCTTCCAGCTGGACCCACTGCTGGGCTGAAAGCTAACTTCCCTGATAGAGAAAATGTCACTCTCCTCCTCTTCTTCCTGTCCAACCTCATCCTCTAGATAGTAGCAGTCCAATCCTTCTTGGTATCGTCCTACACAGCCTCCATCACAAATTTCAAGGTTGTTTTAAGTTCAAGCTCTTTCTGCTCTTCAGCCTTCTGTCCCTCTGATGTCTCTGTCAAGCATCAGAGGGACACTTTAATATTGAATGGGATCATAATCCTCTTACCAGCTAGTCTCTAGACTAACTTGTCTTCGGTCTCTTGCACACACAGTTACAATATCTTGACATCTTGGGAAATGATTTGTGTTCCTGGATTATTTTTTCTCCTCTTTAATTTCATCTGACAGGAATTCTGCAAAGGCCTTGTCCTTCTTGGTATGAACCCCACCCCATTCCCTCCCTCTCCGTGTGCACGAGCATAGGCTATGAAATCAAAGAATCTCGGTCTAAATCATGGCTTCTGCCAGACATACCTTTGAGACCTTGAGAAAGTCACTTAACCTCAGCCTCCTAGGCTAGTTACCTCATTTATGAAAGGAAGGTTTTAGACCAGATGACTGCCAACATCCCTTCCAGCTCTAAATGTATGATCTTATGATTTTATGAACTTATATGTCCAGAAAAAGAAATAGGCTGTTGTTGCATTGAGGATGAAAGGCAACAGATTCCTGAAGCCTTTAACTTGTATTCTCAAAATAGATAATTTTTTAAAGCAGCAGATCTTCAACACATAAAGGATTTAAGGAACTACATGGATTAAAAACATGTGAGATGAGACAACATGAATGTGTTATAATCCGAACCAATGGAAAGAATAGCCATATTGATTAGATTACGGATCTAATTGAGTATTAATATTAATAATTAATTTAGTTTTAATAACTCTATATCATTCCTGCTTGATATAAATATTGAAATTAATATCAGCATAAGATAGTTTTAAATCAGAAACTTATTAACTTGTATATGTGACTATCAGCCATTACCTGTGCCTACAGTTCTGCCCAATTGCCTATCCAACCCAGCTGAGTCCATCTAATTTCAAGGCCTTGGTCATCCACAACATGACCCAGAGATGAATTAAGATGTGATAGGTAAAGCTTTTGGAGTAGATTAAATCATGAAAGGAGAGATTGTTAGAGAGAGAGGAGAGATCAGGTCAGAATCTTAGAGAATGGCAGAGCTTCAGAGGAAACACTGGATTTGTAGTTGGAAGACCTTGGTTTGAATCTTGGTTCTGCAATTAGCTGTGTGACCTTAGGAAAGTCCTTTAATCTTTTTTAGACATCACATCAAGTTCCTTATTAAAATCAATTCAACCAACATTTGTTAAGTCCCTGTCACGTTCAGGTCACTGCACTGGGCAAAAGAGGATGAAAATGTAAAAATGGAACATTCCATAAAAATGAAATCCCTCAGTGCGAGGGAGATAACATGCAGACAAATAAATATAAAGTACAAAGTAATTTTAAGAGGGAGTATTCGTGTGGGATGCTCATCTGTAAAATGGGAGATTAACTCTAAGGTCTCTTCTAATTCTAAATCCTCTGATCCCTAGAGGAGAAAGAAGAATCTATGCAGGAGAAAGAAATGGTCAGACGAGCCTTGAAAGCCAAAGAGAGGAAAAAACTTCTTAGCGGTCAGCAGGTGCAGAGGTTCAGGAGAAGTGGTCTGATAAAAGAGCCAATGACTTTGGCAATTAAGAGGTCGTTGGTGACCTTGGAGAAGGCAAAGCAAAATAAACTAACGCGAAAGTCTATGAAGATAATTAAATAAGGGATAAGAAACAGAAACTGTTTACAATGGTATCTGAGAGGACAGATTAGACATTGATTCTTTTATGACAAAAGTTTTGCTCTATGTGGTGGTGTTTTTTCCCACCTCCTTTTTGAAGTGGAGAACTTTCTCTATTTTCTTCCGGAAGTGGAGGGACACCAAGTTAAGAAAACACAAGGTTCTCACTTTCCTAGGTATTTTAGTCTCGTTTGGACTCATCCTTTCTTGCCTACAGGCATGCAGTTCAGTTGGGGCTGTCGTCCTATCTCCTCTCGCAGCTAGCTAAATTAGTGAAAATAAGAGGCTTGCAGGGCTTGACCCAGGGCAACTTTTCCTGAAAGAATTTTCTGTCACCTTAGCTAGATGGGACTTTACCCAAAACCAAGCCTTCCATCTTCCGAGCTTCGTCGAAGCCCGTTTGCCTGCTGTCCAGGGACTTGGAGAAGTCCCGTCCTCAGCTTGAGCTTCTGCGGCGTCAGACACAGCTCCTACCGTCTATGAAGCCCGGTCCCTGCCCTGTCTCGCAGCCTTCAGCCCGGGGGCCAGGAGAAGGCACGTCCGCGGCTCCAGATTCAGCTGGAGCAGGTGGAGCTGGTGCTCCAAGTGCCAGGTTCCTCGCGCCCTCGCCCTCTCCCCCGCGCCCTCCTCTCCCTCCCGCCCTCTTTCTCTCCCTCCCGCCCTCTTTCTCTCCCTCCCTCGCGACGCATCTTTCGCCTTCCCTCCAGGGAGTGGGTGAGACTGGGGAGGACAAGGAGGAGGGGTTGTTGCTGGCTGCTCTGCCTGCTTGCCTGCCTGCACCCCACCCCTCCCCAGCCCGCCTATTTCCGTGTCCCCTCCTCTTTCCCATTCATTCCTACTCAGTCCCGGGCCCCGCAGGAGCAGCGACCGCAGCAGCTGCGGCGGCGGCGGCAGCTCTGCGGGAGCTCCGGGACTACGGTGATAGCTGCTGCTTTGGCCCAGCAGGTGGAAGGAGGAGGAGGAGGAAGAGGAGGAAGAAGAGGCGGCTGATAACTGGCAGAGGTGGCGCCTGGGAGGGGCCGATTCACCTGCCCTGAGGCTGCAGCGGCGAGATCAAGAACTAGGCTGGCGAGTGCGGGGAGCAGCTCTCCAGGTAACTAACTAACTACGAAACTCTCCAGAGTTCCGAGCCCAGCTGAGAGCTCGGGGAGGGAAGGAAAGAATCAACAGGCTCTGGGGGCTGGGCCCGGCTGGGCTGGGCTGGGCTCGGCAGGCCCCGCTACCCCAACCTGGGCACAGCCTGACTGGCGGGGCTGCGGTGGGTGAGGGAGAGTCTTGGGGCGCTTAGGAGCAAGGGAAAGCGGGCAGTAAAGCCTCTCTTTGTTTGAGCCTGGAGGTCTCGGCTCCCGGGAGGCGGAGACGCAGGGGGCTGAACTGAAAAGTTCAGTGGTTTGCTTTTGCCCAACTTCAAACCTCTTTTCAAAGTGAGTTGTTGAGCACCCCAGGCAGGAGCACGTGACTGAAGACGGCTCCCTGAGACCAACTGGAGGAGGCCAGGGTGTGCAGTGTGGTCCCTGGGGTGATGAGCAGGTAGGGAGCAGAGACAGGGGCTGTGTGTGTGTGTGTGTGTGTGTTTTATGGAGACTATAGATATCCGAAATTCCCCTAGTGGAGAAATTCACCTGTTGCTAGGAGTTATGCGGAAATGACCGCCTAAGTCGGTGGCTCTTTTCTGTGGCCAGAGTGAGCAGTGATGTCCGAGGTTCGGGGCTCGTGCCTTTGGTCCTCACTTCTCCAGGATGGACCATACCAATACCGTACCAATCGCTAAGCTATCTGCTTGTTTCTTAGCCTCTTTTCCATAACTCAATCAATGTTGAACTTATCTGTATAAAATAATTTCTTTATTAACCAGATCAAAGAAGACTCAGTTAGAAAGCGGCCCTTTCCGAAACAATCACTTCATTCTTTTTCCACCTGATTAAACCCCAAGCTTCCTTGTGGGTCTAGGGAACAGAAATGGCTGAATAGGAACTCCGGGGCTGGGATTTCTGAAGGATAGTCATTTCAGAAATGGGAACTAAACTTTGGAAGGCAAGCCTTGGAAAAAATGGTCCCCACAACAATTTTTAAATATTGAAAAGCAAGCTCGTTTCATTTCAGGACTCATTTATTTCATAATGGCTATATGTTTAGGAAATTGGGAAAAGACTGTGGGATGCACTTATGTTTTTTTTTTTCTTACATTCTGAAAGAAGACGTGCTGTGATACCTGGATTGATTAACAAAAATCGGGGGATTATTGTGACTCGTTTACAGGCAGTCTCAAACTTAAAACTATTTCTTTGTGTAGTGGTGATGGTGGGGAACTAGAAAGGGGAAGAGAACAAGAGGTATTTCTGAATCAGGAATTTCTCCCGCCCCCAAACTGTCCTTTGTGCCCACCACTCCTAGCACCTAGGGAGTGATTGACTTAGAGGGGTTACATTCTTTTATACAGCTGTGTATATGTGCCTTCTCTTATGTAAATGCCGTGCCTGTCTTCTCTTGCGGAGAGTTATCAACCTAGGGGTTCACCCACCACCTCCTTCTCCAGTCTCTCACCCATGCCTTGGAGGATAGTTTTTCCTGGTTTCCTGAGTTGGAACTTGAAGTGCATTTTCTAACAGAGTGATAGTTCAATACCACAAGGGTCTGGGATTTCTTCCATCTTTATGCTCCTTCCACACAAACAGTTCAGGGTGCCTTTGCCTTAGTAGTCAAACTTCCTGAATAGCTATGGCCAAAAACAGAAACAAAAACATCAATTGGTAGTCAAATTTCTGACGATAAGCCCGTCCAAGTAGAGAAGTTGAGCCTCCATTAATAGTCACATAGGTGGTTCCTGGCTAAATGGCCAATAGGGTAAGGATATGACTTGGTACAACTACCCGTGAAGCGTTAGACTTGGAGTAAGGACGACTTGATGTTAAATCCAACCCTAACACTTTTTAAACTTTCACTGGGCAACTCACTGCCACTGAGTGTCAGTTTGCTAACTGTAAAAAGAGATAATAGTATCTTCTGTACTTACCTCTTGTGAAGTTCCAATGAAATACTCCATATGTCAGTTATATTTAAGGCAGCCTAGGGAATATATTCATAAGCTATACTTAGCATATTTCACAGACTTCACAAATATAGCCAACCCAGTCAGCTTCATACCACTATGAAGCAATGTTGCATATACTTGTAAGGTATGGCTAGAATAGCTCTATAAATACAGTACTTCTAGCACAAGGGTGTTGAAGAGGCTTTTAGGGACTGGCCTGGAATGACTATAAGTAGCCATCCTAAGATCCTATCTTCCTATAGATCCTATAATCTTCCCCAGTCAGAAATTATCTACATGAAGTTAGAAATCCTTCTTCTGTCTACTCCAAACTGTAATAACACTTTCTCCCTGTCTCTCTTAGGAATGTAGTAAAGTCTTTTTTATTGAAGATATTTGTGTGTGTATATATATATATATGTATATATATATATATATAAAATCTTCTTTATTAGATTACAAATTACACTAGAGCAAGGACCTGTTTATCAGTTATCTTTATGTCTTTCAGTACTTAACAGTGACTTCAATTCAATTGTACAAATGCTTACTAAGTGTCTCCTATGGATAAGACATGGTGATAGGTGATAGGTGTACAAGGACAGCAGCTGCTCTCAAGGAGCAAGATGTGCAAGGTGCCTTGCACATAGATGGTGCTTAATAAATGTCTGTTGATGCTTTTTCTGGCTAATAGCATTATTCCTATTGGGAAATATTATGAATGTCTAACAACTTTAAAATATGGCAGGATACTGGTTCAGAAAGTTGTTTTCTGATTACATTTACAAAGTATGTTGAAAAATTGGGGAGCTTTCTTGGGTGAGGAGATAAGCAATTGGATGCATTTTAAATTTATATATTACAACAAGCTTTATAGGCCAGAGATGTGAAGTCAGGTACAAGAGAAAGTACAGCCACAAGAGTCAGAGGCAGGTGCATCTAGAACTGTTCGCTTCTTGGTAAGTGTCCCTACCAATGCACAGGAGTAGTTTTGAAATAAAAGTTATAAGGCTTATGTCTCTCGTGAATATATACTTACATATATGACATATAGATAGGCAGTTAGGGGGTGCAGTGGCTAGATAGAGTGCTAGACCTGGAGTCAGGAAGACCTGAGTTCAAATGTGACCTCAATGCTTGCTAGATGTTTGATCCTGGGCAAGTCACTTTAATTTCTATCTGCCAAAGTTTCCTTAACTGTAAAATGGGGATATTAATAACACCTACATCCCAGGGTTGCTGTGAGGATAAAATGAGATAACATTCGTAAAGCTCTTTGCAAACTTGGGTATGATATAAATGCTAGTTATTATCATTATTATTATTATTATTATCTGTATACATACAGAATTTTATCTTAACTTGGTCTTCTGAACTTTAAAAAGAATTAAGTGCTAAAATTCATATTAAGTTCCATATTATGTACTTTCTGAATCATTTCACATGAGTTTAGTTAGTAGTTAATGATATTTTTGCACCACAACCCCTTTTTTTCTTGTGTCTGGAATGTATCTCCATGTTTCCTGTTGTTTCTCCCTCTGGTAACAAAGTTTCTTAAAATAAAGTGTGTTGTTGGAACACATCCTTATTGTTGATCTAGGTCAATGCAATGCACTTTTTTTTTAACCAAGCATCATGTCGATTCAAGATTACTATGTTTCATTCCTCTTTTTTTTATATAAAACAGGAAAGTCTTTTTTCCCCTGGATCTCTAGAGGCAATATCTTTTTCTTAATAAGGTCATGTAACCCCCTACTGATCCCCATGATGGGCCAGGAAATACTACCCTCCCTCTATCAATCAAAGGCTATCTGGAAGTAAATTCAGCAATCATTTATTACGTACCTGTTATGTGTCAGGCACTGTGCTAAGTTCTGAGGATACAAAGAAAGGCCAGCCCCCAAAAGAAACTCCTAAACCTAGTTCTCAATGAGCTCACAGACTAATGAGGGAGACAATAGGCAAGCAACGATGCACAAATAAAATATGTACAGAATCAACAAGAGGTAATCTTTGAGGGAAAGCAGTAGCATTAAAGGGGGAGAGGCGACTTCTTGCAGAAGATGGGATTTTAGCTGGGACCTGATGGAAGCTAGGGGAAGCCCGGAGGCAGAAATGATTCCAGGAAGAGCATTCCAGACATAGGGGACAGCAACAATTTATTTTTTGAGGACAGACATAAAAGATCAAAATTACTTGATTTTAAAATTAAGAACGATAATCGTATATTTTTCCATTAAAAGTTAATTTATCAATTGTTGACATGGAGAGAAAATCTTTAAGAGATTTTAAGGCAACATCTTGTTCTGGACCCTCCAACTACCTCCCACATTCTATCTAGCTAGTATGGTATACTATAAGTAGCCAGTATAAAGTAACAATAGAAGGAAATAAGATTGCAAAGGGGAACCTAGAAGTCACTCCTAGACTGTCCCATAGATGAAAGGAGCATAATTTGTAAACTGTATCATATATTAACTAAAAATCACATCCTGAGACTATGTGCTAAGTTAGTGGAGGCCAGCTAGACCTTGTGGTCAGGGCTTTTTGGTCCTGTAATCTGTAAACCTCAGATAAGCTCCAGATAGTTGCAGTAAGACCAGCAGAAGAACATCGAATGTCACTGATAACTTTGAGACTGTGTGCGTGTGTTGAACTAACTCCAAAGTGGCGTGGATGAGAGTTAGTCTATTCCTCACCAAAACCCTGTAAAAATGAGACCTCAAATTCCCTTCTCCACCTCTCCCCTATTCGCTAGCACTCCTCTATCTTCATTTGGGTCCATGCTGCTGAGTGCTCCCAGCTCTAATCCACGGTATCACAAGTGACTCTCTGTGCCTCTCCCCCTTCCCACTTTTTTCCTCATGATCCCTGCCTTACTCCACTACCTCATCCCAGTCCCCACACTGTCAGCTTCAATATCCTCCCACCCCTTGCACTTTGTATTTTTATGCTGTTTGTGCCTACACCCTCTGTGCCATATTAAGGTGTGATTGAAGCATTACTCTCTGTTGCCACCACAGTCTTTCCCAGTGAGTACTTAGAGAACTGGACATGCCTGTTTGATTTAATAATTCCATAAATTAATTAGCAATTCACTTTGTCAGCAAACGGATCAACCCTCATGTGTAAGTTATTTGATTTGAATAAATTTATGTTGCCTGGGTAATATCTGTAAACAAAATGCAAGGGGGCATATCAGGATACCTTTACCAATTTCCCCTCAGCCCAGTTAATGAAATCACAGATTCTAACAACCAGGTATGAAGAATAAAATAGTAAGATTACTTAACAATGTGTAATGAAGGGCTCATATTCTGTTACTCCTTTAGGAAGTGTGAAAAACTTCTTGAGGGAATTAGAGGGCAATTAGCCATTGAATGATCAAGGACTGGTCTCATTCATAGTGGTTCTTTTAAAATCAAGACACATTCTTTAAGGAGGCAGAACAGAAAGGACATCAAGGCCCTGTGTTGTTAAATGAATGAGTTGCCTCGGCCATACATGTTCCCTAAGTGTACTCTCTATTAGTGCTTTTAGTGTGTGACTACTTTTCCCACTGCCACTGTGTGTAGTTGTAGTAGAGCACACTCCAATTTATGGGGGAAGAGAGGAATGTTTTGTTACTATTGCTCTTATGATGTGATCTCAGTAAATACTTATGCTCTGACCTAATTATATCTACTGAATGTTAAAGGTGGGGACTTGTAAGCTTTAGGAATTTGGAGCCACAGAGGACCTTGAACCCCAGGCAGTCACCCTTCTTGAGATCCAGCCTTTGAGTGTCAATTAAGGAGAGGAGAATCCCAGAAAAGGGGCTACAGTAGCCTGGTCCTGTGGTGACTGAAGAGAATACATTTTGTGTGGGTTGGCAGAGTTTGACCAGGTGTATGAGGTAAGTGAAAAAACATAGATGTCATTAAGTCAGTTAAGTAAATAATTAACTAGTTACTAGTTTGGTGCATTAGTTCTTCTTTCCTTTTTGTTTCCTTCAATTAAGGAATTGTGTTCATGGTATCTTGCCAAGTTGTTCTTAGGAACTGAATCATGCCTCTATCTTGTTTATAAGCGGATGAGAATTTTTCTCGCCATGTCACTGCTTCACCTCTTTAGAAAGAGTACTGTAAAGGAAAGAGGACTACCCAAAAGTCAGAGGAGCTGAGTTTGAATTCTAGATCTGCTACTGTATGACATTGTATGCTACTATATGCCACTATATCTGCCTGTATGACCTTGGGCAAGTCATTTATGCTTTCTGGGACTCAGTTTCTTCACAAGTAAGATATGGGTATTGAATTAGATGACCTCAAAGGTCTCTTCTAGGTCAAAATCTGGGAAGTCTTTTGGCTTATTCCCTGTCTCTTTTCTCTCTCCAACCCATCTTTAGTACCACTGCCCCCATAACCTATCCATGCCCCAGTGTGATCATTTCAATCCTTAAGAGCAATGTTTCTCAAACTGTGCTGCAAGGAACTCTGAAACACCCCCTCACTGTTTGTTTTAATGACCCTTGTGTTTGTTATTAGGAATTTAAATAACAATTTTAGAAGATTTACTACAGGGGCCAAAGTTTATTGCAACTGAGGAGTTTCTACTTGGAAGTTGCTTTCTGCAGTGGAAAAAATTTGAGAACCACATTCTAGGAGTTAATGCAGAAGAGATCTCCAAAGTAAATGGCACTTTTCTGTACCCTGCATGTACGATGGTACCCACTATGGAGCCGCAGTGGTTTGAGGCTTGCTGCTTTTGGTCCTGACTTCTCCAAGATTATTATAACTGGTGCTCATCACTAAGCTGGCATTTGCTTTTTTTCCAAGCCTTTTCCTCACTTCTTCACTACTCATTCATTCATTGATCCCTTGCAATCTAGTTTCTGTTTCCCCAGCCACAATAAAGTTGCTCTTTCCAAATAACAGCTAATTTTCTTATGACTGAACCTTTTGTGTTCCCATCTCTTCACCCCCACCTTATTGCTATTCCACTCTTGGTTTTCATGGCACTGACCTCTTTTGTTTTTCCTCTTATATCTCTTCCTGTTCCATCTCTTTCTTCCCATCATCCTTCCATTGCTTAATCTTATGTGAACCTTACTGTTCTCTCTTTGGCCCTCTCCTTTCTGTGTAGAAGCATTTTGACACAGTAGATAGCACTAAATTGTGAGTAAGGAAGACCTGTCTTTGAATCCTAACCTTCAGCTGGGGGACCCCAGGTTAGTCTCTTAGGCTAATCTTCCTCATCTATGAAAGAAAAAGAATATCTATAGTGCCTACTTCCCAAGGTTATTGTGGTGCCCAAATAGGATGAAGTATGTAAAGTATCCTGTAAACCTTAAAGCATTGTAGAAATGCCAGCTATTATTATGCTTTCCTTCTCTTGGTGATCTCATCGGCCCTCAAGGTTTCAGGTTTTGCCCCCATACAGATAATTCCCAAGTTCATTTCTTTACCCACATCCTCTCTTCAGTGTTCTAGTCTCCTATATCTAGTTGCCTGGATACACAATCTCTGACAAGAAGTCCTGTTGGCACTTGTAATTCAACATGTCCAAAACTAAACACCTAATTTCTTTATTTCTAACATTGGCACCGTCCTCCTCCTGATCATGTAGGCCTGTAACCTTAGAGTCCTTGTTGGCCCTTTCCATGCCCTTACCTGATTACTTTCCCATTCCCATCCCCACCCCACTCCATCAAACTAGCTTCACAGTCTTGTAAGTTATACCTGGCCAAGATCTTTCATATATTTTCCTTCCATTCCATTGTCATTGAGATTACCTAAATTCAGGATAATATTAATTAATAAAATTCAGGTAAAAAATCCAGGGTAATATTAATTAATTAATTAATTGGATTCAGGCTCCACCACATTTCTCAAAACACTTTGCCTAGCTCTTCCCTGTGTCATTTACCTGTCTGTACCTGTCATTTCTCACATACGGTATGCTCCTTTGGAGTAGTTTCTTTTTTATCTCTGTATCTTAGTTGTCTAGCACAATGCATTGGATTGGCAGGTGCTTAGTAAATGTTTGGGCAACTAGGTGCCAAAGTGGATAGAGTGTTGGGCCTGGAGTCAGGAAGACTCATCTTCCTGAGTTCAAATCTGGCCTCAGATACTTATGAGCTGTGTGATCCTAGGCAACTCACTTACCTTTGTTTACCTCAGTTTCCTCATCTATAAAATGAGCTGGATAAGGAAATTGCAAACCACTCCAGTCTCTTTGCCAAAAAAAACCCAAAATGAGGTCACAAAGACTCAGAAATGACTGAACAACAACAAATAAATATTTGTTTAATTGGATTGAAGGAAAGCAGACCGTGATCCTATGAAAATATTTATTTATTCCGTGTGCCTTTAGTTTTCTCTTGTAACTGTCCACCCTCTGCCAATAACTCATTTTCTTTCTTTCCTTTTCATGTATTGTCATAGCTCCTTGTTATTTTGAATTGTATTTTTCTTTCATTTCTGCTTTCTTCTTTTTGTTCTTTCTCTGTTTTTTCTCTGTTCTTTCTCTGTTTCTTGCATAACTTTGAAGGTTGTGTAGTGTATCTATAATCAACCAATCAGTAAACATCTATTAAGTGTCTCTGCTATGTCAGGCACTGTGCTAAACACTGAGGTTACAAAAAGAGGCAACAGATAGTCTCTGTCCTTAAGGAGCTTAGATTCTAACAGGGGAAACAACATGCAAACAAAGAAATACAAGGCAAGCTCCATACAAGATAAATAGGGAATAATTAAAAGAGAGAAAGCACTGGAATTAAGAGGGGTTGGGGAAGACTTCCTGTGGAAGGTGGGATTTTCATTGAGACTTAAAGGAAGTCAGGGAGGTCAGTAATTGGAGTGGAGGAGGGCGAGCATCTCAGGCATGGGGGACAGCCAGAGAAAATTCCCAGAGCTGAGAGATGGCATGTCCTGTTTGTAGAATAGCCAGGAGGCCAGTATTTGTGAATTTGGTTCTAATTCTGGACACATTTTGTGTGTCATAGAGTTTGAGAATATCTAGGTATATAGGCTTTGTAATTGTATACATGCCAAAGAGTATGTCAAGGTGAACTTTTTTTTGTGAGGCAATTGGGGTTAAGTGATTTGCCCAGGGTCACACAGCTAGTACATATCAAGAGTCTGAGATCATATTTGAATTCAGGTCCTCATGACTCCAGGGCCTGTGCTGTATCCACTGTGCCACCTAGCTGCCTCCAAGTTGAACTTCTGAGTACAGATGTATCTGAGAATGTTTGAATGAGCTTGAATGAGGACGTCAAAGTGTCTGTTTGCATAAGGATCTCTCTATGAGGCTATGTATTTGTGTGTTTATGTCTGTATGTGAGTGTGTAATTGTGTGAGATGACAGAAGTTGCTGTAAAAGAATATTTCTGGGCCTCTCTCTTCTCTGTACCCCCAGATTCCAAAGTGTCTTCCGAGGGGAAGGAAACTGCTTTTACATCTGGATACCTGGGACAATGTTGGTTACTCTGCCCCTCTCCAAATTCTCATCCCATGAGTGGCAACAGATTGAGAAAGGAGTTAAAAAGCAATGCATCTTGTTATTAGGTTTGTCAGTCAGTCAATAAGCATTTGTTAAGCATAGACCATGCACCAGGCACTGCGCTAAGCCCTAGCGATACAAATAAAAGTTTTTGAAATAGTCCTTATGCTCAAGGAACTCATATTTTAATGGGAAGATAACATGCTAACAACCATGTGTATAATAAATGCACAGCATAAGCAAGGGGGGGCACCTTAAGATGGAGAAGGGAACATTGGAAAAAAGTGCCAGGAATCCTATTCATTCTAGCTCTCTAATTTCTATGACTATGAAATCTATAACATGCAGATAAACATAGTGTCCTTATGCTTTTGGACTGAAAATGGAGAGGGTTGAAGTTGAAGAAAAGAAAGCTCAGAAGAGATAGAGTAGCAATCAACCAATTAGTCCAAGGATGGTGATGGTGGAAAATGATAACTTGTTTTCATGGCTAGTCATTGAAGGACTCAGCTCAAACTTCAGGAAAACAAAGGCTGAGGTCCAATTCAAATGGCATTTTATGGTCAGGTCAGCTGAATTCTAAAAGAGTTTACTGGGAATATCATGGGATCTCCCTCAATGGATTCCCAACATGTATATAACAGTCTTTTTAGTAAGAAATTTAGATTATATAAATATACCAAGGATTTGGGGACATAAAAGATAAATACCTTTCAGACTCACTCCCTGAGCTTTTTAGCACCTTGCTATATTTCTTTTAATCCCACTATTTCTCAGAGCTCCCATGCTCAACTGTTTGTAGCCCCAGTACCTAGAACAGTACGTGGCACATAGTAGTTACTCAATTAGTGCTCATTAATTGATTGATCATTATAGGCAAGGAAGTCTTTTTCTCATTTGTCACCCAGACCAATATAGAAGATAGAGGTGAATCTAAAGAATAAAATATTTCTGGAGTAATAAGAAGTCAATGGCAGTTTCCCACCCACAAATTCTTCCAGATAGATCCAGAAAATACATCAGACAGAATTCTGATGGGGAAATCCAGGACAAAGGTCACAGTGAGTCTTATCCAACCAGGTAAGGCAGGAAAGTCTGCAGATGTTGGGGGAAGATCAAGCCCATGTCCAGGCAAGGCTGTGCACCAGGGCTAGAGGAGGTCGCAGACTCAGACTAGGCTGCCTCCAGATCCCTACCAGGGCACTGTGATGGGGACAGGTGTGAACTGGCAGCTTCATTTCCCACTGGTCAATTCCAGGTCGCAGATTCAGGGTGGACTGAGAAGGGGACCTACATAGCAATGTGGCTTTCCCAAGTAGGAAGGTCCTAGGCTATGTATGGGAAAAAGAGGAAGATCAAAAGCCAGCCAGCCAGCAGCAGCATTACTCAGAACCTAGGGAAATCAGGGCCTTACTTCCAGTGTCTGGTCTAGCCTGCCCAGGATTAACTAGGCAGGGAGATCTGACCAAAAGGGAACCCACAATTCTGCCACTCTGAGACAACAGAGCTTTCCAGCTGGCTGATGGGGTGGATTCCAGCAGCATTCTACTCTTGCTCAGACTCAAACTCAGGTTAAGAACTTGCAAAGCTCAGACTAGGATGGCAGCAATCAGCCTTTACTCTGGATTGTACCTGGATTGGGAGCACCAAAAGCTTGCAAGTCCCTGAGATCTTGGAATAACTACCCAATATTTAATACCCCAAGAAAAGAACAACAGGCCCAGTTCAAACATTCCCTCCAGAAGTGGGGAAGAACCCAGCCCTAACATCAATTCTGAAGTCTGGAAGTAGGCTGAAACAATAGACAAAAAAGAACCCTACAATAATGGGCTATTGTGGTGGCAGGGATGCTTAAGACACAAAATCAGAAGAAGAGAATGACTCTAAAACATTTATATCAATGCCACAGAGAAAAACACAGCTTGGGCACAAGCCCAATTAGAATTCCTGGGAGACATAAAACAAGAGTTTAAAAAATTATTTAAAAATGTTTTTATAAGTGGGATGAGATGAGGGAAAAATGAGAAAGAAACAAGAACTATGGAAGAAAGAATTGGAAAAGGGAATTAGCAGCTTGGCATAAAAGGTACAAAACCCTGTCCAAGCAACAAACTTTCTTTAAATTTGAATGGACCAAATAGAAACCAATGACTTGATGAAGCAACAAGAAATATTAAAACAATGTCAAAAGACAGATTAAAAAAATAGAAGAAAATGTAAGTTATCTCATAGCAAAAACAACTGACCTGGAAAACAGATGAAGGAAAAAAAAATTAAGAATCACTGAATGCCTTGACAAAAAAAAAGAGCTGAGACATCATATTTCAAATTTTTAAAGAAAACTGCCCAGATCTCTTAGAACTAGAGGGCAAAGTGGAAATAGAACCCTCTGGTCACCTCCTGAATGGAACCTCAAAATGAAAACTCCCAGGAACGTCATAGCCAAAATCCGGAGATTCTAGGTCAAAGCAAAAAAATATTGCAAGTAGCCCCAAAAAGAGAATTAAAATATTAGGAAACCAAAGTCAGGATCACATACAATGTAGCAAATACCACTATAAAGGAGCAGAGAATTTGGAATTTGATATTCCAAAAGATGAAGGATATGGGCTTACAGCCGAGAATAACTTACCCAGCAAAACCAAGTATAATGCTACGTGGGAGAAAATGGATTTTTAATGAAATAGAGGACTTCCAAAAATTCCTTATGAAAAGGCTGAAACTATGGAGAATTGAAGTTCAAACACAATAGTGAAGAGGGAAAAAAAGATAAGCATGAAGGAACAATGATAAAGGACTAAACAAAGATAAACTGTTTGCACTCAAAAATGGGGAGATGATAGGTGTGTCCCTTTTGATCCCTATCATCTGCAGGGTTCATAGGGGGAGTCCAGTTAGACAAGGCCTGGGAATGTTCTGTTACATCTTGATCTTTAGAAAAGAATGGAAAGAGAAGGGAGGAGTAATACACTGGAATGATTGGGAAAGGAAGGATAGGGAAATTTGTCTTGCATAATCAGGGTGCAAAACTAGATATCTATACAAACAGGGAGGAGGGGTAGGGGTAGCGCAACTGACACCCAAACCTCCCTCTGAATTGGTCAAAAGAAGGAGGAAGGTAAACACATACACACACACAGAGTTGAATATAAAAATACATTTCACTCAACAGGGAAATAGAAGGCCAAGGGGAGAAGCGGGAAGAGGAAATTGGAGGGTAGAGGAAGGGAGAGATTAGTCTCAAACAAAACAAATTTTAAGGATGTACAAAAGTATTTCTAACTATTTTAGAGGTAGCAAAAAATTGGAATTGTGTGTGTGTCTGTGTGTATGTGCACATGTGCTCCCATAATTGGAGAATAGATTAACAAATCATGGCATATACATGTGATAGAATTCTATTATGCTAAGCTCTTATCAGCATAGTGACTAACCGAGATTCCAGAGAACTAACGATGAAACATGCTACCTACAAGTATTTTTTAGAACATGGCCAATGTGGACATTTGCTTTGATTTACTATACATGTTTGTGATAGGTTTTGTTTTTCTTGTGTCCTCAGTGAAGGGGAGAGAAATCAGAGGGAAGAAGGTGGATCTTGCCTGATTAAAACAAAATATTTCTTATAAAACCCAAACTTGGGAATTCTGACCAATACAATGACCAAGTACAATTTCTGAGGACTCATGAAGAAACATGCTGCCCACTTCAGGTGACAGACTCAGAGTGCTGATTGAGACATGTTTTTTAGACACGGCCAATGTAAACATTTCGTTTTGTTTAACCACATATTTTTGTAACAAAGATTTTC
Organism: Phalanger gymnotis; assembly: GCA_028646595.1. NCBI lineage: Eukaryota > Metazoa > Chordata > Mammalia > Diprotodontia > Phalangeridae > Phalanger > Phalanger gymnotis. Next base: position 294,844,928 of record CM053622.1, on the reverse strand, counting down.
TTTTTCTTGCTTTCTCAATGGGGACAGAAAAAGGGAAGCGGGAATGAGAAAAGATAAATATTTGTTTGAAAATAAAATAAAATTTAACTTTAAATGTTAAAATATTTCAATTTTTTGCCCCAAACCAGTAAAAGGAGATAATTTGAAGTTGCCAGTAACTTCTGACCAGCGTAATAGAACTGGTCTAACCTTAGAGGATGGTAAGACTAATGATAGGGGACCTGAGAGCCAACATACTTATGTTTTAATCAGAAACATGCCAACTTTTATTGCTTATTATTTACTCCTAGGGTTTTTCTGTGTTGTTAAATTTTTTTGTTGGTTTACTACACTATGTCCCACTGGACTCCCACTAGACAAAAAACAAAACCAAAAAACAACTAAACTAACTCTGAATTTCTCAAACCAACAAGCCCTCCTCACCACCACCCCCATAGATTTTTATTTAGAAAACGGGCCAAGGACAAAGAATGTTTAAATAACCGTTGGTTTGAAATTAAACAGCCAGAGATTGTGAAATAGTAACAACAACAACAATAATAATAACTGGGGCAGCTAGGCAGCGCAGTAAGTAGAGCACCAGCCTTGGAGTCAGGAGGACCTGAGTTCAAATCCGACCTCAGACACTTGACACACTTGCTAGCTGTGTGACCCTGGGCAAGTCACTTAACCCCAACTGCCCTGCCTTACCCCCTCCAAAAATAATAATAACCATCATTTATATAGCATTTTAAGGTTTGCAAAGTATTTACATATATTATTTCATTTGATCTTTCCAACAACTCTGGGAGGTAGGTGTTACTATCATCCTTATTTTATAGATGAGGAAACTGAGGCTGAGAGAGGTTAAGTGATTTGCCTAGCATTAGACAGCAAAATAGGTCTCTGAGGCAGGTTTTGAACTCAGATCTCCCTGACTCCAAATTGTCTCTAAAGTTGTTAGCAGTTGTTCCCTCTGATCTTACATCACATGAAGGCCTCTGTCCTTCTACCATCCTTAAGAGTTTATTAGAGTCATAATGGCAGTGTCTATTCACAATTTCTCTATCTCCCCTACTTCATAGAAAAATCTCAACACATATTGATAAAATAACATAGTGATTAAAAAACATAATGAGAAAATCCATTGTATGCTGTTGACTTATCTTAATATGATTATTAAAGAGTAAGGAAATACCACTCCCCTAGGACTCCTGCAATACCTCATAGTTAAAAAATATCAGTCTATTACTTGAAACAATACCATGTGTAGTTTGAGCCAGCTATCAACTAACAGAGATAAACTTCAATTGCTCTTTGAAAGAGATGAGAAAGTATACAGCAGAAAGGTTCAGTACTTGCTACTGGATCAACTCTTGGTTTAGACAATTTAAAGGAATATTGGCCAGGACTTGCATGGATCCTATTTGCAAAATGCCTAGAAATGTAGACTTTTTTGTCTTAAGTGAGAATCTGCAGATAATGGGGTCAATCTCTGAAATGAAATGTTTCCCAAACAACAAATCCTTTGTGTTATGGATGTTTAGTAAAATGTAACAGGTGAAAAATCCAGAAGAGAAGTGTGGTGGTCAGAGCCTGAAAAGTAGAAGATGCAAGACTGGGATTTTGCACCTAATTCTTCCTTATAGAACAGACTAGTTCACAGCATCCCAGAATGTTACAGTTTTAAGGACCTTAGAGATAGTCTCATCCAATCTTCTCATTTTATAGATGAGTCCAGAGAAGTACAATGACTTGCTCAAGGTAACAGTCCTATACTTTAATTTCTCTATATGAATAAATTAGCACGTTAAAAGCTGCATGCAGAGCTATGCACTAGATTTTATTTTGTAACTACTTGTAATGCAAAGGGACAGTTCATAACTAATGAAAGGATTTTTTTTTCATTGGGAAAATGGAATGTCCAAACATAGAGCAAAAAGATCTTTAAAAGGCAAGGTTTCAAAAAATGCAAAATGGTATAATACTCAAGCTAAGTGTACAAGTACCTAAGGTTCACCAAGCATGGGAATGATCAATCACATGCTGCCAAGGAAGGCTATATAGATTGGTGGAGAAGAAATGGCATAATCTTTCTAGACAATGGGAAAAATATGTACAATGGAACAGGAACAAACAGGTCTTATATACCTTGCTTGTGAGCAAAATGACAGTCTCGTGACATTATCCTTATTGCTTATTATTTGCATACGTAGATTATCCTCCTCTACAAACTAATTTGCTCACCTTTTCTAGACATCATCATGATTCCACTTGGAGGAGACTGCCTCTGTAATTTTTCTCATGCTATTTCCCATGTCAAGAATGCCTTCTTCTTTCCCAGGCTGTTGAAATCATGCCCTTCCTTCAAAATGCTAAAATGTTCTCTCTTTTATGATGCCTTTCTTGATTTATCCAGTGGGAAATAATGTCCTTCTTTATATCTTAAACAACATGTAGCACCTCTTTTCTTTACTCGTCATATTCTTTTTGGTATTATAGTATATTATTATATGTTATGCCCTCTGTCTCCAATAGATTATAATGTTCATGATGGCATAGTGTGCTTCTTCTTCTCCACCAATTTTTAGCATTATGGAGATGTCAGCTATTATTATGCTTTCCTTCTCTTAATTGAAACCAGAAGTAAGAGTTGAATCTAAGTAGTAAGAATGAGGACTTGCATAATGGACTAGAAGTAAGAGAGGTCAGCATCCATGCTAATGGGTCAGGCCTGAGAGTTCAAGTCAAAAGAACTGAGATTTCATAGCTAACATCCAATTTAAGGATTATCTCTATTTTTTTTCACCCCACAAGATGAAAAATTACCAATGGGCCATACATATTGCTAGAGTTACACAACTCTTAGTGTTCTCTCTAATTAACTAGCACAATCAGCGCCCAAGTGCCACATACTGAAGTTTATAGTGACATCATTCTTGTCCCTTCAGGGGGTAACTGATCTTTATCTGTGCTAATTGAAAGGTCTCACATTTAGAGGTTCAGAGAGCTGGAGTCCAAGAAAGCCAGGTCAGAGCTAGGGGTCAGAACCCTGGAGAGCTCCAGGTGAACCAGGATGGAAAGCAGAGTAGACTATTGTTTCAGCACTTAACCTACTGTGGATTCTATATTGTTAAAGCCTCATCATCCCATGAGCTCCCCACTAGGTCTATTCCTTTTCTGCTGTGGCACTTAGAGACCTAGTGCTTTAGTGATGTAGGTCTAGGAATCAATAGAGCTGGTGTTGTTTTGATTGTCCAATCTCTCTTAAGACAGGGACAGCTTAGTAACTTGTAGGGGAATTTGGGGGCTATTCTTTGACCATATGTATCACCAGGAGCTGGGATACTCTAAGGGACTTTGTGGGATTGGTATTGGATACTTAAAGTCATTCTCCATTTCTGGGATCCCCCAGATGAAATCAAAACATATTATGTTCCCAACATGGAAAATCTTTTTAGTTAGTATCAAGAATTCCAGTTGGAAATAAAATAGGGAAGATAAGGCAGATTTTAGTGAAGGCATTTACATAAAATGAGTATTATAACTTCTGGAATTGTGAGGGGGTATCCATAAAACACATTTATATTATATAAAATTCTTATGATTGGCAAATTGGTGGACAATGTTCTTGTATGGTCTAGTGGATAGAGCACTATATTTGAAGTGAGGGAGAGCTAGGTTTCAATCTTACATCAGATAATTACCAACTGTGTGAGCCCTGGAAAGTTACTTAACCCTTCTCAGCTGCAGTTTCCTCATCTGTAAAATAGGGATAATAAAAGGATGTACCTCACAGGGCTGTTCGAGGATCAATATATGAAACGATAAACATAACAATGTATGTAATGTGGTTTCCAAACCTTAAAGCACTATGTAAATGTTAGCTGTTGTTATTATGTTTAATTGATTTTATTGTTGAGTCTGATATTGTTGAGTCTGATAGAGTAATAATACACTTGTGTTTGCTCTTTTGTTTCAAAGGATAATTATATCTTTAAAACAAACAAAAAACCCTACCCCTGAAAAACTTTAATTTATATTTATTGGCTTCATATATGGAGGATAGTTAAGAGAAAAAAATTAGCTTGTGTACAGAAGTGTTCATTTTGGCACAAACTACTAATTTTTCAATCAGTACCTTAACCTTAAGAGGTATTTAATAAATGTTTGTTGACTGAATGATTTAAATGATCAATACTTCTTTAGAGACTGGTGTTTTCTGATGTGGAATCATAGAGTCACCTACAAATACTGATGTTTAAAAATATGGGTCTTTATTTCAGGGAGAACCTTGAGGCAATTAAAAGACCTGCACAATTTTACCAAAGCTTTCCAGATCACTTTCATTCTCCAATTCAATTCTGGGCCTAGTTCACTGATATGAAACACGTAAAATATAGCTATAAAATTTTTATATATACAAATGCATATATACACAGGCTGACAGTCTAACTCTATGGGCTATCTATCCAACTCTGAGGAATAGACTTCTTTATTAACTTATCTTATGAGGATAGTTTGGTTTAGCTCTTTTGAGTGATTAAGGGTCTTGTTTAGAAGGCTCTTCAGTGTTCTCAGGCTTGATGTAATCATTCCAAAGTAATTTTTAAAGAGAAGCATTTCAAATACCTTATTCATTACCACTAGGGAGCTCCTCTTCAATATGGACTCTATGCTAGACATCTTCCATGACAGTGGCAACACCTTTGGTGAGCATAATTCTCCCCGTTTTATGTGTCATTTGATTGTAGAATGAAGTATTGAATATGAACATCAGCCCTGCCATCTATGTAATGGAACTTTTTTTTAACTTTAACATTGGGCAGAGCCTAGAAATTAATAGATACATGACTGGGACTTTGTGCCTGGTTCAGCCATTTGCTTTTAAAACATAGTTCAAAGAATATTGACATGTAAAAGGACCTTAGAGATGATTTAACTTTGCAGATGAGAAACCCAAAGTCAAGAGAAATGAAATAATTTGCTGAAGGTCACTTTCCTGTGTGTTAATTTCTTTATTTGTTAAATGAATATGCCTAAAAGGAAAGTTAGGACTAATACCCTTGTCACAGCCTAGTTGTACTACATTGGTTTTTTAGGGAATGTAATTGTATTGTTACAGAAGATATGATTTGGTTCTTGCTATCTAAATCCATGTAATAATGAGCTCTTTTTAAGAGTACAGGGTCTGTTCTGTGTTTATTATGATCATTGTGAGTAATTTCCTTAGTTTGTGTCTTCATAAAAGTTAACGACTCATGCCATTGAATATGAAAGGCTTCCTTAGAGTCCAAAAGCCAGGAAGACTTAAAATGAAAGTGCAGTTTCCCCCTGTGGCAGGTATGGGAAAATCCCTAGATTTAAACGTTTCTTCCTTGGCCCATTGTGGTTTGGATAGCTGCCTTTGCCACCTTTTTTTTTTTAAATCAAGTCTACATACTATAATATAAAAGGAAGAGTTGGTTAATTATTATCCATTGAATTTAGACTTTGTAAATAGAATTTTTAAACAAGAATTTTTAAAAATCCTCTTACTAGATAATTCAGGGCAAAATGTAGATTTTAAGGGGCTAGTTTGGCAGTCTGCAAACTGCATATTTACTATTTAGTTCTGTTTTAGGTCTATGTACACTGGCATTCAGTGGCTATAACAATTGGTTTAAACTGTTAGATTTCCTTGGGTATTTCCCTTCATCTAATTCCTTTGCAATTATTTGGAGTCTCTTACAATAAACTAAATAATTATTTCTTCTCTGGATTATTTTATTCCAGACTGTGTAAGGTGCCAAGGGGTCTCCTACTTTAGCTCTTGCTAAAGCACACAGTATTGATAGGGTGTTTGTATAAACATCTGAAATTGAATGTGTATGGCTATCTTTATAGCATATCTATGTGTGTATATATATATGTATGCATATATATGTATACATATATATACATATATACACATATATATGTATGTATGTATATATATATACACCCTATATGAGTTTCCCAGTAAATATAATGATGGTGTTTCCCTTCTTTGTACAACCATCGTCTCAGGCAGATAAAATAACACCAAGTTATCCCTCTTCAGAAAGAACAGTTACAGATAAATAAATACAATAGGGTGAAAGAAAGAGAACAATCTCAAGAAAGGTCATTAATAATAATACCATAGGGTGTTCCTAAAGTCTAGACACATGGACAAAATGCATATTTTCAAGAAATGAAATGAATGAAATTTTCAACATTTTATGTAATTGGAACATTAACAAATAACATCTTCAATATGATTCCCATCATTTGTGATAGAAAGGTTGATGCTCTTTGCAAGATTCACATGAACTCAATGCAGTATCTCCACATTGCTGTCAATTTTAGCACCTTCACTCTTTATGCATTCAATCAAGTGTGTTGCATCTGTGATTTTCATTGAGTACTCCTTCTCCTTTAGCATACCCCAGAAAAAGAAGTCAAGGGTGGGGCTAAGGTCTGTTAATATTCCAAATATTTCAAAATATGCATTTTTGCCTATGTGTCCAGACTTTAGGGACACTGTATCCTACTAGATAAGAAGATGGATATACTTCAAGAGCCTCTGGAGTGATTTAGAATCACAGAAACAACAACAAAAAGGATCTACCATCTGCAAGACTGGAAATAAGATTAGTAAAAGAAAAATTCAACAATGTGAATATGAAAATTGACAAACCAGGAAAGATGATTGAAAATCTCAAAGAAAATCTCAGATCAATAAAAAACCCAAAGCAATAGCACCAGAGGATAAAGCTTGTAAGAACAAAGGGAGGCAGCATTGTATAGTAGAAAGAACATTAGAGTGGAACTCTAAGTTCTTGCCAGTTCTGTATTAATAATCCAATAATCTACAATCTGAAAATTATTAGTCTCGAAGAAAAGTACAAAGAAAGAATTTTTTACATCTTTTTTTAGTAAACCATCAAATTTCCTGGGAGTATTAGAAACATAGGCAGAGTGAAAAATCAATCAAATCCCCAGGGATGCAGCAAAGAGCAACATTCAGTTTAACTCAAAAAACGTTCTAGATCATGAACATCAAAGAAACAATCTTGCAAGCAACCAAGAGGAAATAATTCACATATAAAGAAATACTGACTCGAATTGAATAAATTCAAAAGGGACAAAAAGTCCCAACAATGATCAGAAATGAAAGACTATTCTAGAATGGGTATGTTGAAACACAATGGAAATAAATCTACATTCGGCCATTACTTAGACTGAAAAACTGAGCAAACTTCAACATGAGAATATATGGTTTTTTTAAAATAAGCTTAGAAATTGTAATTTTGGTTTTTGGTGAATAACGCAGAATTGTCCAAAGTCTTTGATGTACGAATGAATTGAGTGCCCTAAAAGTAAAGAAGGAAATGTAGAATTTAATGCAAGAAAGAAGTAAAGGATGATTCACAGCAGAGTATAGGAAGATAAACCTAATAAGAATCATTCAAAAGACAAAGGCTGGGAATTTGAAAGAAATATCCTATGAAAAGGGAATGGACAGAATTCAGTTACATTCTTCTGTCAACAATACTCCTGCTAAACCATGTTCCATATATCTAGGGGTTAATTTCTTCTGCCACATACAACACTCTCGTTGGGTGTATTCCCAATGATTCTTTGGTAGGCTCATGGAATAGTGGAAAGTTGCAGAAAACTTTGTGTCCCTTCAGAACCAGGGGCACATCTGTTTCCTCCAACATTGGCATCTTCTGTTGCTGATGCTCAACAGAACGTTCTTGTTACTCCTTTCTACACATTCAAATCATAGCCATCTTTCAAGATTGAGGTCAAGTTCCACCTTCTTTATAAGATACATCCAGATCGGCAGTTTTCAAACTCTTTATTCTCAGGAACCTGTTACACACTTAAAAATTATTGAGGACCCTAAAGAGCTTTTGTCTATGTGGGTTTTATATCTGTCTGTATTTACCACATTAGAATTTAAAATACATTAGTTTTATTATGAAAATAGGTTTGACCTCATGAATTGCCCAAAAGGGTCTTAGGGACCCTTGAGGGTCCACAGAGCACATTTTGAGAACTGCTGGGCTAAATTACTCCAGTCTATGATGATCTCCCTCTTCTCAGAAATCCTACTTATTTTCTATGTTACTAATTTGGAGATTAGGTACTGCCTTTAAACATTTCTATAACTCACCCATGAAACATCAACTTAAATTACTTAAGCTTTAATATTTCAAAAGACCAGTGACTTCATTGATGTGACTATTCCTTCTGCCGATGCAGATCACAGGTAAAGACAAGATTTTCATGATTTACTCTGGCCAAAAAATCAATTCAATTCAATTCAACACTTTGGGGTAACTTTGAGGTGAGGAGCTTCTTCACACTCAGGCTGATCTTTGTATGATAGATATGTAATTGCTGGGACTCTACTTGAAGACTTTCTAGCTGGTCAGAGTTTGTGTTTTACTGGCATGGCCCTTGAAAATCCAGAATCATCTCCATGCTATGATGAGGCATGGAGTGTGGCTTTTCTGGAGGAGTGTTAGATTAGGAAGAATTACACATTGGTTGGATCTCACAAGCTATGATATTGCCATTTCTCAAAGTTGTTTTTTTGCCTGTACTTGGGATTTGATTAATATTAGGGTATTCCTGTTAATTAAGCTTCCTCTACCAATGCAGGTTGGCAGCTTTCATCTTAGAGGGTTTTCTTGAGATACTTAGAGGTTAAATGACTTGCCCAGGGTCATACAGCCAGTATGTATTATGTTGAGGTTTTCCAAGTAGCAGTTAGGTCTCTCCTCTCAATTCTCTTAGAGGAGAAATTCCTAGTTCACAAGGGAGGGCACTGGGAACTTATGAAAGGAGGATTCAGTGTTAGAGAATAAGGGCAGATAGATTTTTATTGGAGACAATCCCCATTATTGGCTGTCACTGGGAAGCTAGAATGTAACCTACCTTTCCAACCTTTGATTAGTCAACAGCTTCCTGGAATTCATGCCTGATCCCTCACCTTGGAGACCACTCTCTCCATGAGAACTTGGCATGTTGACAGGAGTGGAAGGAGCTAAGACATATCTAGGAAATTTTGCACCCCAGGAAAACAGCACAAATCATGCCTGAGGCAAGTGGAATGTAGAGTGCCATTAGTTGAGGGGGAAGGGTTGGTCAGTGTGGGGCTGCTGCTAGGGAGGTAGCCATGAATGAGGAAATGATCAGCTGGAGAATGAAAAAAGCATTTACTAAATGCTTGTTATGCACTAAGTGCTAGGGGGAAAATAGAGTGAAAATTGGGTGAAAACATAGGAGGATTCACCTAAAAGGTGGTTGGAAGAGGCTATTGGTTCCTAGGAGCAGCAAGCAATAGGGTAGATGATAGGCCCGGGGTTCTTTAGAGTTCAGCAGCAAAGCAGATGATAAAGCCTAGTGACCCTCTAATTTCCCAGAAGGATTAAAGCTGATGACTCTGTGCATTGAAGCAGTGTTCAATGCCAGCATCTGTCTTTCAGTCATATGTGGGACCAGGGAGGCGCAGGACAATGACCACTGGAAAGGCCAGATACCAGTGGGCTCTAGATGGTCAAGGGGTGAGCTGGCAAGGGAGGAACTACTTCCACTCTGTCTCTGATGCCCAGTAGGATCCGTGAGGGTGGGAGTGGGGAAGACTGAGGCTTGAGAATGTTCTTCTGTAGTCTTGTTGGCTTCACCCTCGTCTCAGCTGGCCATCTGGAAGCTTCTTGCTAAGGAGGTTGTTTCTATGCTGCTGGGGGACTTAGCTATTGGCATCCCTTTAATTTGGGTGCCCTCTAAATTTGGCACCCTGGGGTAAATCTTCTGTCACCCTGTCCTAGTTACTTTCCTAGGAAGAAGAGACTGTTGTTTTTTTCCTGGGTAATTATATGTCCTTGGTCAAGGACAGCAGTAGCTCTGTCCCACGAAGTTGATAATTATGTTACATTTCTTTGGTTTCTGGCTGTCTTTGGCATAAAATATTAGAAACTTGATTTGTTCCTCCTGGGAGCTGAAGAGAGAATGTTTAAAATAGTTCTGTCCTTACTTAAGGTTGGTTATATGTCATTTTTCTGTTCTTATTTCATGATCACTTAATGCCTGAGGATTATTTCTTCCAGCTATAGACAGGGAATGCTAGAGCAAGAAGGAACTTTGGAGACCATGTAGTACTAATTTACTTTAATATACTTTGGATACCGATATTTTGAATTTCATACCCTTTAGGGAAAAGATCTCAGTCTCCTTTCTCTTTTCCACTACCCCACCTTCCAATGCAGGTAATTTCTTAGCTGAGTTCCATGTATGGAAATACTTTTTTTCTTCTAAAGCCCACATTAACTTCTAGAGTAAGCTGACTGTACATATGGTACAAGGAATGAGGACTGACTGAAGTCAGAAGATTAAGGTTCAAATCCCACCTTTGAAGCTCATTATCTGTGTGACTTTGAGTAAGTCACTTAACCTCAGGCCACAGTTTCTTCAATTGTAGGGTGTGGGGGGTGAACTCTGGCAGTCATCTGAGTCTAGTCATATCTAGACCATCTAGAAATGGTCAGCATTTCCTTTGGCTTTGATACCATTCAAATAATTTCTTTTGCCCTTGAGCCAGGGAGCACTTTAAAAGCTTGGAATAGTCAGCATCTTTCATTTTTCCTGACTCTATAGATTGTAACTAAAGTCTAAGAATAGTAAGCCAGGGAAGTCATGCCCTTGATTCCCTTGCCTGAAAGTATTCCTTTAAAATTTTAAAAAATCTTTTGTTACTCTGAGCTAGATACACACCAGCAAACACAAATATTTCTATATACAAAGAACAGAAAAGAGGACTGTATATGAAAGCACAAATGCACATCGTGCACAGTTTTGGTGTTTTGTTTTGTTGTGTTTTTAATATCTAATACATTCTGCACATTGCTTCCAGAACTGTCCTGCTTGTCTCTTTCCCTCTAAATCTCTTTCTGTTATGCACATAAACATAACGTTTAATGCTTCATTGATATTCTTATGTCTCTTTTCTCCTGTGCTATCATTGCCCTCTTCTCCCACCAATTCTCCCCTCCCCCCCACTTAAAAAAACTCCTTCCTTGTAATCAATAAACATAGCTAAGCAAAAGAAATCTACATGTTGGCTGTGTCCAAAAATATATGTCTCATTCTTCACCTTTAGAAGACAATGAAAAACATATTTCATCTTTGGTCCTCTAGAATCCTGGTTGGCCATTACATTGAACTGAGTTCTTTCATAGTTTGAGATTTTCTTCTTTGTGATGTAGTTATTGTTTAAATTGTCTTTTTGGTTCTGCTCACTTCACCCTATGTCAGTTTATTAAAGTCCTCCCAGCTTTTTTCTGAATCTCATGTGCATTTTGTAATTTCTAGTAGTACAATAATATTCCATTATATTTATATACCACAATTTATTCAACCATTTCCTGGTTGAGGAGCACCCTTTAGTTTTCAGTTCTTTGTGACAACAAAAAAGTGAAGCTACGAATGTTTTTGTGAATATGGGTCCTATACCTCCATCTTATAATTCTTTTGTTTATAAACCTAGTATTAGTACTGCTGGGTCAAAAGGCATGTGCAGTTTAGTATTTGGAAGTAGTAGGAGGGCGTAGTTCCAAATTGCTTTCCAGATGGGCCTTAATGGCTCTACTCTTCTTAAGATAATTTATGAAAAAATCAGTCATTGAAGGCAGATAACTTTAGTAGGTTAACATCAATATTGGGAAGGTTACTTTATTGTTATTTTTAGAAAATACCAGGGCCTAATTACCACAAACTTCATGCTTTATCTTTCCTTCAAAGTAGTTTGTGGTGAGACAGCATCAGGGATGCTGAGTTTCTTACCTCAAGTCAGACTGATGTGGGAAAAAAGAAGAAATACCACTCCTTAGGAGCATTCAGTGTTCATAGAATTGAATCTGGTGCATAAAACATGCCCAAGAGTTACACAATGGCGCAGTTCCACAAGGGGCCATAAAACCTCACTGCTGCCACTCCTCTCTCAGGGGTGGTACATGGATTGATGATTTATTAAGCTCCCTAAAAGAACATTAAGCACCATTCTAAGTCTCTTTATGTAATTTAGTATGCTACTGAGTGCATTTGTAATCTGACCCAGTAGCATATTCTATATTGTTCATTCACCCTTTGTGTATGCATGGTATTATTCTATTAAGAAAATTAATCAAGCTGTGAAAAGAATCATGCATATGTACCCAAAAGCTAAAAGCAAATAGGACAAGCCTAATTATCATTTAACAGCCAAATACTTAAAAGAAAATGAAAATATTCGGTTTCTCTTTCAATTATTTAATGTTCAATTTTCATGATAATCTGTGTCTTTTGACACCTCTGAGTTCATTTAATCATAGCAAATATCCATAGGGCTAATTCTCAATTTCCCTTTAAAGAGCCAGCATCAAGTAGGGGAAAGAGTGCTGCTCTTGAAGTCATGCAACCTGGATTCGAATTCTACTTTGGGTACTCACTAGCTGTGTAATTAGGAGCACATCATTTAACCTTTTTTTCTCTGTAAAATGGAGATAATCACACTTGATAATTACAGTTCTTTTGTGAACTCAAATGCTACCTTGCCATAAAAAATTAAGGGAAGTTATTTTACAAGGTTAAATTTTCCCGACCTTTGTGATTTCTAAATCTCAAAGGCATTTAATTCTGAAACTGGTAGACTCACATATATGGCTTATTTTCATTTTTAAAAAATGTGAGGGATTTTGTCTCTCTTGTAGGATTATTGTGAGAAAATCCATTTGAGAACCTTACATTTTTGTTTAAATGAGTTGTTTTGTTTTTTTTTAACATCATCCAAAAGCTGCCCCTCATTACTAAGAAGAAGGCCACAGGCCTACCATTCTACTTCCTTTTTCATGATTTCCTGCTACATTGCTGTGCATCTATTCTGAGCTACTGTGATGACTGTGTTCTCTACTGTGGAAAATCTAACACAAGGAAGAATCCATAGCCTCAACTCAGATGGATGTATCATAAAGAGTTTTTGTTATCCAAAACCAGTACCCCTTCCACTGGAGCTGAGAATCAAGGGTAGACCATATTAGCTTTTGTTGTTGTTCAGTAATGGGTTTTTGTTTGCTTAATTTTTTAAATTAAATTAAATTTTATTTTCAGATCTGCCTTCTCTCTCCTCCACTTCCCCTTCCCCTTCCAATTGAGAAAGCAAGAAAAACAAAACCCCGGATAAAACATGTGTAGTCAAGCAAAACAAATTCCTACTTTGGTCATGTCCAAAAAAAATCTGTCCTATGAATTCATCAACTTTTTTGTCAGTAGTATATTTCATCTTGTGTTCTCTGGAATCACAGTTGGTCATTTAGACCAGGGTCAGCAAACTGCCTGAAGGCCAAACTGCCTCCCTTTCTTTTTCATAAGGCCCTGTGAAATAAGGATGCTTTTTACATGTAAAATATAATACAATTTTATTTATACAATTTGCTTACCTGTTAAGCTGAATAAAAACAAGCATTTCTGGCCCTGACTGTTGCCAGGGGTGAGGAACCTGTAACCTCAAGGCCACATGTTGGCCTTTAGGTCCTCCAGTGGGGCCGTTTGACTGAATCCAAACTTCACAGAACAAATCCTTTTATTAAGGAGATTTATCCTGTGAAGTTTGGATTCAGCCAAAGAGCCGCAGTTGAGGCTGCAGGCTCCCCACCCCTGGAACTATGCGGTCTACATTTTTAAAATCAATCAATTAGATTAGATTGGTGATTTCATTGGATTCCTAGTGAGCAAACTCCGTCTACTAAAGCAGACAAGTCAACAAATATTTACTAAGCACCTACTATGTTCTGGCCATTGTGCTAAGTGCTGGAGGTAAAGAGAAAGGCAAAACCATACAGATTGATACTTTCTCTGCAATTTATAGACTTAAGAGTTTTCTTGGGGCACTGAGAGGTTAATTGACTGCTCCAGTGTCACAACTTACATGTTTTAGAGTCAGACTTGGACCAAGATCTCCCTGTCTTTTAAGTCAGCTTTCTACCCACTATGCAATCCTTCCTCTCAATCTACTGATTAGTAGAAGGAAATAGGATAGCAAGGAGTAGGATTTGTGGAGTCTCATTTGGAAGGGAATTCAGAAGTCATCCATTCCAATTCATACCCCATCTTGTCCAGCGCCTTATGACATCCCTGACAAATGATCTTTTACCTTCTATGTCAGTGACCTATGGTGACCTCTAACTGCTAGAGTCCAAAACAATGTAAGCTCTTCAAGGGAAGAACTATATATATTGTGTTTGGCAGGTAGGTGGCACACTGGAGAGGGTGGCAGGTCTGGAGTCAGGAAGACTTAAATTCATGAGTTCAAATCTGACCTCAGACGTTTACTAGCTATGTAACCCTGAGTAAGTCACTTAACCCTGTTTTCCTCAGTTTCCTTATCTGTAAAATGAGCTGGAGAAGGAAATGGCAAGCCTTTCCAGTATTTTTGCCAACAAAACCCTAAATAAGGTCACAAAGAGCCAGACACAAATAATATGACTAAACAACAACATCAACAAGTATTGTTTTTGGTCTTTAGTACCTGGAAAGATGCTGCCATTAAGTTCCTGTAGGTGCTTAATAAATGCTTACTGGATGAAGGAAGTTGGCATTCCTAAAACAGTATGGAAGAGCTCAGAAGGACACAGCTATCATTAAGTTTTTGGCACAGCATCTTTAATGCCCACTATTTCAGTGTTTGTTGGGTCCTAAGATCCCACCCCAAGAAATGCTATGGGATCTTTATATCTGGTTTAATGGCCCCTTTACTATTTCAGTTTAATATCACTTGTTGAGAACACTGGAATAAGTGATGGCATTGCCTATATTAGGGACAGCAGCCCTGGAGAGTCTGGTCTGCTTATACTAGAAACTATGGTCTCTATCTGATCACTCCTAACCCAGACTTAGGACTCTCCCATTTTCCTGAGAGCTGCTCCATAGTATCTTCTAGCATGGGCTCAGTGGCACTGGTAGGAAAGATGATTTGGGAGGTCACATGGAGCCTGGTATTACCCTAGCTTAGAGGACCACAATCTCTGACTAGTACATGAGCTCAGGACTCTCTCATGGTCTCAGTGGATTAATATATTCTTTCTCATCCTGAGCCCAGTCCATCTTCACTAAACAATCATGTCAACCAAAGCTACCAAGTTTCTAGGCATAGGATATCCTGCTAAACATACTTTTAAGTTCTTCCTTAGGAAGGAAACAGGCATTTGTTAAACACCTACTATGTGCCAAATATTGTGCTATGTGATTTATAAATATTATCTTGTTTGATCCTCATACCTGTCCTGGGAGGTAGGGGCTATTATTATCCCCACTTTAGAGTTGAGGAACTTTCCCAGATCATATAGCTAATAAATGTGAAGTAGATTTGAATTCAGGTCTTCCTGATTCAGGCCCAGAGCCATATCTGCTGGGATGTCAACTACCTCAGACCTTTCTGAAAGAATTCTGTCCATAGCCTTTTACAGGAACTTTGAATCTCAGAATTGGAAGAGTCCTCAGAGGCCATTGAGTATATTCATTGGAGAGTGTCCATTGGATAGCAATCAACTTCTGCTCAAAGATCCCTAAGGAGAAAGAAGCCACTGACCCCTGAAGTGGCCCATTTCACTCCAGGACAGCTCTAATTTTTCTTTGTATTGAGCCTTTATTTAATTCTAATTTCTCTTCCACATTACAGTCCTTCAGATTCTTGAAGGTAGAAATCATAGCAGCCCACCTTCAGGCTACATACAACCATTTCCTTCAAACAGTTCTTATATATTACAGTCTCCTAGACTTTTATCATGCTGGTTGCTCATTTCTGGACATGCTTTAGAATCTAACATTTAGAATATCAGGGTACTTCCTAAAATGTGGTACCTTGAACTGAATACAATATTTCATTTGTGCTCTGACTAGGGATGAGAGCAGTGGAATTATCACCTACCTACCTCTGTATATCACCCTTCCATTCTCTAATGGGTGGAAAAATAGCATTAGCTTTTTTAACCACCATGTTATGTCAATGTCCACTGCGTTATTCATGACTACCATGAGTGTTGATTCATTTTGAGCTTGCAGGACACTAAAACCACCAGATCTTTTCCATATTGTGATAGCTAATTTTTGGATTCAAGAAAGATAACTCATGATCAGAGAATTTATCCATCTATAAATCTATTGTTATTAAAATAAAGGACATAGTGGGGAATACATGCATACCTCCATAAAGGTAAATAATTAGGTTTCCTGTTTGTCCCTAGTATATATTTGCTCAACATTTCCAACCAAGATCTAGCAAGCTGTGCAAGGAATATAGATAGATAGAGGACCGGTTGACCCACTGGTCCTATGGACAGTATACAAGATTAAACTACCTACTGAGGTTTGGTTTAGGAATATAATAATCCAGAGTAAGAAAATACTATTTGCCCATGAATATGACAACCAGAAGTAAAATACAAAAGAATGAATATGAATTTAGTAATGTCCCTTTGGTCCTTAGTGATTGTGTGTTATCAATTCACTTCCTACTGTGGATGTTTCTATCCATAGATTTTCCCTTTTTTCCTACTTAGCACAAGGAAATATCTTACCCTACTGTCTTGCATATTTGTCTATTTACTTCCTTACCAATTCTGTACTTGTGAAATAAATTACTTTAACCTAGATGTAGAACTTTACATTTATTCCCAAAAACCCATGCGTCATTTGGGATCCTTAGGCCCCTTTCCTCTGACAGATGTGCTGTGCTCAACTTTGAAGTCTTCCCCTTGAAAATAATTTGTGTTACCCACAACTCAGTCCTTGGGAGCATCCGATTTTGACTTGTTCTTAGCTCTAGTTTAGGGTTATTCACTTTTCCTACAAGGACTCCAGGCTAACAAGAAACATACAATAAGTTTTATTGAAATGCAACAAATAATATAGAGAAAAGGCTTGTACCTGAGTCCATAAACAATGAAGAAAAATGTCCCCTCTGGTGGGTCTCACTTTTCCCAGGGACTTTATGCAATTGTTCCAGATTTAGAGCTCACCCTGTACTAGAGGACCACACCACTCCCCTCACCTCCT
>CM053622.1:294656607-294827349 GCA_028646595.1 Phalanger gymnotis | reverse complement strand
TCCAATTTGTTGGTCTGCTCTTTCTTTTATGAATGTAAACATTTAGAGATATAAGTTTTGCTCTAAATACTGCTTTGGTGGCCTCCTTGAAATTTTGGTATGTTGTCTCATTATTGTCGTTGTCTTTAATGAAATTAATGATTGATTCTATGATTTGTTCTTTGATTCACTTATTATGTAGTTTCCAATTTTTTAAAAAAGTCTCTGCTTCAAAGGCCCTTTATCAAATGTAACTTTTATTGCATTGTGGTCCAAAAAGATGCATCTAATATTTCTGCTTTTCAGCATGTTTGTGAGGTTTTAATACCCTAATACATGGTAAATTTTTATGAAGGTGCAATATACAGCTAAGAAAAATGCATATTCTTTTTGATTCCTATTCAGTATTCTCCAGAGGACTAGAATATCTGACTTATCTAAAATTCTATTCATCTCTTTAATTGCTTTTGTGATTTTATGGTTAGATTTATCTAGGCCTTGACACTCATCTTACACAACTGTGCCACTCTTTTGCATTTATTCCCCTTTTGCTATCTTTGCTTCCATGTTTTTTAAAGAAATCTCAGGTGATTGATAAATTCCTTGTGCAAGAACAATGCTATCTTTAAAAGACAAATCTTCATTTCTTTCTTGGTGAAACTTTTTCATGTCTCCAGAATTTCATTATTCAGTGCTTCCTACCTTTTTGAAGATTTCTCTTGGGATTTCTTCTCCTATAATAGCCTCTACCTCACAGGATTTTTGCGAGGATCAAATGAAATAAGCTATGTAAAGTATTTTGCAAACCTTAAGGTGCTTTATAAATATTGGCTATTTTTAGTAGTGGTATTGCTGTGGTCTTTGCTAAAAGTATGGCTAAGAGAACAGAAAAAGACTCAGAAAGTTTTATCAAAAATGTAGCTGTTGCCTACCTGATGGCATCATCATCTCAGTCCTTTGGTGTAGTGGGTTCTCCTTCACTGGAGTTTTTTCTTTTTATTGTGAAATCTTTTTTTTAATTGATGAAAAGCTGCTTCCTCTCCCTCTCATAAGTTTTCTCTCACAAGGTGTAAGATGTTTCCTTTCTGGAAAATAAGGTATGGGTAAATATAGTGGGGAAGGCAATACAAAATATGTAGAACAAAAGATTTTGGTAAATTTTTAAATGATAATATTCAAAGCTATTTAATAACCAACAATAGCTAACTCCTGTCCTTGAGGCGAAAAATGGAAAAATGGAGTGTATCAAAAGCATGATCCCAAACATTATTTATATATTGGAATTTAGAATAATACCAATAGCAAGATTTTATACAGTTGCCTTAAAGTTTGCAAAGCACTTGACATATATCTTATTTGATCTTCACCATGATCCTGAGGTAGGTATTATTATTATTTATTATTCCCATTTTACAGATAAGGAAACTGAGGGTAAAAGAAGTTAAGTGACTTGTCCAGGGTCATCCACATAGTAAGTTCTAAGATAGGATTTGAACTAAGGTGTCATTGACTGCAAATCTACCACTCTATACCCTCCACCACCTAGAAAGTACTGAAGTACTCTGACTTTAGTTTCCAAGGTTAGTATTATGGTGGCTTTATTTTCTCCTGGTACTGTGCCTATAATTTAAGTTACCAGGGGGATAGCCTGGACTATAACTGCATGATCCAAACAGCTGAACTTCCCATAGGTAGGTAAATCAAGTCAAAGGAGACACAGCATTGTTTTTCCATTCAGTTATGTTCTTTTTATATTGAAAAGCATTCTTTTAGAGTAAAATACATTTACTAATTATTTGCACTGAATGCCCAGAAAAACAAAAAGGGGGTTTTGTTATTAATATTGGGTAAGAAGAAGGAGAAGGAACTAAATATTTCAGTTGAATTTAATAGACATTTATTAAGAACCTGCTGTGTACATGGTACTATGATAGTCTCTGGTAGAAGTACAAAGTTTAGATAAGATGCAGTCCTCTCCCATATAAAGTATACACCTAGCCTGGGGCTGACCATACATAATTAATTGTACTGTATAAAAATACATGCTCGATGCATTAAAGAAGTGTAACAATGGCGTCCCCAACAGTGGGGAACCTTAGTTGTATCCATAGAAGAGATGGCATTTGATTTGGACTCTAAATGATGGAATTGGAGGCAGTGACCTGAAGAGTATCCTGATTTCTGTGTACGGCAATAAGGACTAACTGGCCATTGACTGATTTCTTCCAGTTGTGATGCATCATTAAGTTGTATCCAATCTTTCTAAAATGGTTCCATGTCAATATTTCCTCCAGTAAAGAACACAGGAAAGAAAAATAAGACTCTTCTCTCTCTTGAGTAGACAAGAAAGAAGCATTCTGCATGTAACATGTGATGGGGGAACTGAAAACACATTTTTAAATAAAAAACGCTGATCCTGTGATTTAAAAAAAAATCCTTCTCTTCTTTTCAAATAATATTGTGGCTACTTAGCTGTTTGCAATCAGCTGTTTAATACTCTTCCCCACTGTGTAAGTTACAGGGTAACTAACTGGTTTGTTATGAAAATAAAGAATGCCAGAGTATTTCATTGTTGCTGCTCTGAAAAGGGAGAGTAAGGAGACCACCCGCTGAGATGAAAAGGACTTTGTAAAAGACAATAGAAAGGGGCTGAAGGGACATGAATACCTTTAGGGGGGAAATGGATGCTTGGGAAGTAATGCCAAAAATTTAACCCTGGAGAGAGACAAAAATGCTTCCCACTCATAAAAGAGTGCTATTGTAACACTTAACATTGACCTAAAGAGGAAATCTAAAACAACTTTCCTTGTAGGACCCCAAACTGTTTAATATAGACTTGCTTCTTAACCTATAATGAGATTTCAAAAATGATTCTTTGGGGGGAAATGCAACTTCAAAAAAGTAATTTGTTTTGGTCAAAATACTACTAATAAAGTAACATAACATCACACCAGCATGTAGAAAAGTGTTGTTCAG
Source organism: Phalanger gymnotis (assembly GCA_028646595.1). Taxonomy (NCBI): domain Eukaryota; kingdom Metazoa; phylum Chordata; class Mammalia; order Diprotodontia; family Phalangeridae; genus Phalanger; species Phalanger gymnotis. Next base: position 294,824,394 of record CM053622.1, on the reverse strand, counting down.
TTCAGGTGCTTTCATTTCTTTTTAGATTTCTCATTTTGTCATCCATTGTCATTTTCCCCTGTTATCTTGATACAAATTGACCTCAGGTTTAGAGTGTTGAGATGACATGAGTAAGCTGTACATGAAGAATGTGTTCCTTTTTTTCTTTTCTTCTTCTTCTTCTGCTTCTTCTTCTTCTTCTCCCTCTTCTCCTCCTCTTTCTCCTCCTTCTCCTTCTCCTTCTCCTTCTCCTTCTCCTTCTCCTTCTCCTTCTTCTCCTCCTCCTCCTTCAAGGTGAGGAGCCAGTACCAGATTTGGGGCAAGGATGAGACTCTAGGATAGAAAGAGTCATAAGAGTGGCCACTCATTGGTTATCATGGAACTAGAGATCTAAAACTAGGTAAGCAGTCCAGGGACAGAACTTATCCATGGAATAAAATCCATCATCATAGATCAGAACCAACTGAGCAAACTGAAGTTCAAGTATGCACAAATAACAAGGATCTGTAGTGAGTTGGGCAGCATCAAAAAGAACCTTGATAACTAAAGATGGCCACCAGCTTTATATAGCACCCTTATTGAGTCTCTGTCAAAGCAGGAAGTTGTTTTAGCACAGTGCGCACAGAGCGTTTGAGGTAAGGTAAGTAAGGATAGGTGACTGGGGAAGAGGGGTATCTGGCAGGATTGGAAGGAAAGAATAGCTTTTAACAAGAAGGTCCTGGTAATAACCTCAACTAAATTATGCAAAGATATTATTGAATAAAGAAAGTAGGAAAATCTTTCTTTGGAAAAGAATGAAAATGAAGTTGTGAGCTCTAGTCAAGTATCTGCATCTGGATTTGGAATCAGAACCCAAGTTAAAATCAAAGCTCTACCATCTGCTGGATTGTAATTTTTTAAAAATTACCTTAGAAAAGTAATTTCATTCTGAGCTTCAATTTATTCATCTATAAAATAAAAGAATTAGACAAATGATATCTATGGTACCTTCTAGTTCTAAATCTTGCGATCCAATAATTTTGACTTGAGTTTTTCTTTTGTCCCATAAGCATCTCTGAAGTGTAATGGAAACCTGAAACCCCCTTCTATGCTAAAAGAACACCACAATTTTCTTTCTTTAATAAACTGCAAAGTTATTTAAATAAACCGCAAAGCTATTTAAATAAACCTGTTGTAGTTTGCAGTTTTATGAGACACTGGCCATGTCTGTCTCTTGGATGAACTGTAGTATTTTTATCTTCTAGCTGATCAGCTAATCTGTTTTTCCAGGAAGGTATACTTAATGGAGCCAGGGGCCTGGGAATCAGGAAATGTATGTACTAGTCTAGACTCTGTCACTAGCTAAGTGTATGATCTTGGACATCTCTTTTACTTTCTCTGGGTCATTTTCTAATGTGCAAAATAAAGAGATTGAACTAAGTGATTGGTCATACCTAGTCTAAGAAATTCAGGACCTATAGGATGAAGAATACATCCTAGATTAAACTCTGTACCACGTTGTCCCGTTGTACCCTGTGTCTGTGTTTCTCTGTGTCTCCTTAGCTACATCATAGATAATGATTTTCTGGGCCACTCAGCTTCAGGTGTAATTGGACTGAGTTTTTGTCCTACTCCCACTTTTCTGTGGAGGAAAAAAAAAAGGACTAGGACCTATCCTTAGCCACAAGAATGGTGGAAAGCTCTTTGTCTTGCAACCTGATTAGATGAGGACTATGACCCTACTTCTGATGGCTTAGAAGGGCAGAGGCTCAGCCTCCAAACCATTCAGGTATATAAACACTCCAAAAAGAGCCTTTTCTGCCTCAGTTCTCACAGTTCAAACCCTAATTCCAAAAGGAGAAGACATTGTCTCTTCTTCAGAAGACAACTGAAGTTGAAGGAGTTGTCAGTATGGAAAGGGGTGGGGAGGACAAAGAAAGATTAAGTTAAGGCATGTTGCAGACAAACCACTGACTTTATAACTTTTTCTGTTGTCAACTATGATTTTTTTCCAGTTTGGTTTCAACCTTCTGTGGCTTAAATCTCTTCCCATTCCAATGCATCCTCCACTCAGCTGCCAAAGTGATTTTGCTAATGCAAAGGTTTATTTTACTCAATAACCCTAAGCTACTTCCAGGATCAAATATAAAATCCTCTGCTTGGCTTTTAAAAATTTTCATGAGCTGGCCACTTTCCTATCCTCTCATCTTCTTATCCTATATTTCTAAACATATACTCTAAAATCCAGCTTTGCTCCCTCACTTGTTCCTCAAACCCGATACTCCATCTCTCAGCTGTCTGCCTTTTTACTGGTTCTTTCCCATGCCTGGAATGCTCTCCCTCCTCACCTCTGTCTCCCAGCTTCCCTGGGTTTCTTCAAGACTCAGTTCAAATTCTATCTTCTGCAAGGTGTTCAGGGAGGTGCTAGGTGCTACTGCACCTCTGGTATGAGGGCTTGCTGAGCCGTTTTCAAGGCTGTTCATCCACCTTTGGTGTCCACCTGCCACCCAGTCCTCACCTGTGGCTCCAAGGAACTGTAGCATGCATAGCAGCCAGGCTAACCCAGATTTTTGGTAACCAACAGGCCTCACATTCTTTGGTAGGTTTGGGGGATGTCTACCCCAAGCATGTGGAGCCTTCTCTGGGTGGAATAGTCAGATGAGAACAGTTTGTTCCAATGATCAGGAAGGCAGCTGAAGCAGGCTATGCGGGGCACTTAGAATTTGGTCAGTCATCAAAGATGCCAAGGCCATCCACTGCATCCTGGGCTATTGACAGGCATCTTGTCTTTTGTCTTGCCACTGGACTTCAGTAACTCTGGAGGAGAGAGTGTGGCTGATGATTCTGCTTCACTTTAAATCCAATTCATGAGCAAGTCAAGACATCACCCATGATGTCATCAATCTTTTTCAAAAATGAAGGACCACCACCACCACCACCACCACCACCAACACCTTCTGCAAGGAGGCCTTCAGTGGTCCCCTGATTCCCACCTGCCCCTCCATGGTTTTACTCTGAGATTACTTTTCATTTACACTGTATATGTCATATATACATAGTTATTTGAGTTGTTTTTTTCCATCTGAATAGGATCTTCTTGAGGCTGGGACTATGGTTTGGTTTTTCTTTGAATCCCTAGCGCTAAACAGTATTTGGCGCATAGTAATTAATTTTTTACTGATTAACTAATTGTCTTATCCTATTTAATTGTGTACATGTGCAATTTAGCAGAAACAAAGATGTTGAACCTAGACTAAGGCATCTCTACATCAGTGTTTGGCTGTCCTAGGGTTCCATTCCAGCCTTGAAAAGGGCTCGGTAAGCTTTCATACCAGAGTTGCACTAGCACCTAGCACCTATCTGAACTCCTTGCAGAAGGTGGAATTTGAACTAAGTCTTGAAGGCATAGCCACATGGGAATGTGTGTCCCAGAGACAGAACCAAGATGGGGGCAGGTCAGTTTAAGGAAATAAAAGATAGGGTATGAATGCCAAAAGTTCAGGTGGAAACAAAGTTTAAAGATTTGGGGTTCAGATCCATCAGAAGAAAAAGGGGAGAAGGGAAAGGGTATAAGCATTTATGTAGTGCCTACTATTTCCTAGGCACTTTGCTAAGTGCTTTACAAATATCTTCTCAGGTGATCCTAACAAGAATCCTGTGAGGAAGGTGCTATTATTATCCTCATTTTATGGTTAAGGAAATTGAGGCAAACAGAGGTTAATGACTTGCCCAAAGTCACACAGGTAGTAAATGTCTGGTCAGGATTTTAACTCCAGACTCAGAGCTCTATCTCTTGCTCCACCTAGCTGAAAGGATGTGAGCAGTGAAGAGCCAAAATGTTCTGGTTGGAACTGGGCAATGATGACTATAGATCTGGATGTGGTAGACCTTTCTGGGACCAAGAATGGGAAAAGGTACCACTAGTAGATGAATGAACGATGTATCTGTACAGGAAGACAAGTACCTTGACAAGCCCAGTGGGAAAGTCTAGGGGGATCTAGGATCAGGACATATTTCATAGAAAGCCATAATAAAAAAAAAGCCATAATACCTGAATTCAGGGCCCTGACACAGAGAAATTAAAGTTCTGGGGTCCAGGAATGGGTTGCACAGGTGGGAACCTGGGTGTTAAGGGCTTGAATTTTACAAGATAGAAACTATTGCTTCATAGAGACTGTAAGGGTAGGAGTCAAGCTTTGTGCTGAGATGCAAGAGCACAAAGCTCAACTTTGGAAGCCTTGGAACTCACCATCAGAGCTGAGCTAACAGCAATATGAACTTGTATCCTCTTCCCCTCCTGTTCTACACCCCTCCCCCCACTTCCACCTTGCCCCTTACCTAATGCCTTCCCTCACAGGCTTAGGTTGTGTGCAGAGTTGTGTAGTGTATTGTGGTGCCCCCTTCTCTCTTCTGACACAACCACTAACTTGATGCAGGCCCTCATCATCTCACACCTGGATTCTCCCAATAGCCTGCTGGTTGGTCTCCCTGCCCCACTCCCCTCTATCCTCTACTCAGCTGTGAAAATGATTTTCCTAAAGCACAATTCTGACCACATCACTCCCCCCAGCCCCCATTCAATGAACTCCAGTGGCAAACATAAAATATTCTGTTTGGCATTCAAAGCCTTTCCTAATATGATGCCCTCTTATCTTTACAATCTTAACAGCTTTCTCCCTGCCATGTGATCCAGTGATACCAGCCTCCTCGCCATTCCTTACACAGGAAGTTCTATCTCCAGCCTTTGGGAATTTTCTTTGACTGCTCCTCATGCCTGGGGAAGGCATTCATCTTCCTCAACTCTGCCTCCAGGCTTCCATGGCTTCCATCAAGTTCTAGCTAAAATCTTAACCTTCTATAGGATCCATTTCTTCAGCCCCCTTACTTCCAGTGACTTTTCTCCATTTATTGCTTCTCATTTTTCCTGTATATCATTTTTTGTACACAGTTGTTTGCATGTTCTCTCTCCCATTAAAATGTGAGTTCCTTGGGGACAGGGACTAGCTTTTGTCTTTCTGTGTATCCCCAGGGCTTTGCCCGCAGTGGGCACTTGTTAAGTTTTTATTGACTGACTAACTTAACCTCTGCTTAGTTTCCTCATCTATTAGCTAAGACTAATAATACAGGTACTACTCACCTCTCAGGACTGTTGTGAGGAAAGCTCTATGTAAACCTCAAAGTGCTATATAAATGAGAGTGACTATTGGAGTGTGGGGTGGAGTAGAGCCTAAAAGTGGGGATTACCGAATACATTTGTCAGGTGGGAGGAATACTAGGGAATAAGCATTTATATAGCACCTACTGTGTGCTGGGCACTGTGCTAAACATTTTTACAATTATCTCATTTGATCCTCACAACCACCCCAGGATGTAGGTGTTGTATTTATCCCCATTTACAACTGAGGAAACTGAGGCAGACAGAAGTGAAGTCCACAATTAGTAAGTATCTGAGGTCACATTTGAACTCAGATCTTCCTGACTCCAGGCCCAGTGCTACTAGCTTCCTCTAGGGTAGAAGGTCTAGGTTGATTATTGCACCAGCCCCATCAAAAGAGGAAAGACAGGTATCACTTATTTTCTCTGGGCCTCAATTTCTCATTTGTAAAGTAAGGGGGAAGTAATGGCAACATGGTCTTAAAATCCCTCCAGTTCTAGGTCCATTTTGATCTCCAAAGTCTCCTAGCTCTAAAATTCTATTCTGTCTCATCAATTCTATCTGCACTTTTTTTTTTTTTGCCGAATTCCATGTTTAATAAACTTTAGAGTGAGTGTAAGTCAATGCCTTACTTTAACCAGGTGCACATACTGCCCGCCTCCCCCATCCCCAATTAGGCATTTGCATCTGAAGCTTTTTGTCTCTAATTGTAAAATTCAAATTATTGTCTCCTGTTGTGGGGATTTCTGACATTGATGAGTAAAGCATGGAAAATTGGGGGGAAGGGAAAGGGGGAAGAAGAAAGGGCAACTTTTGGCATCACATCTAATGTTTATCTGACCTTCAAGGTAAAACTGACTTAGTGCTTTGGGGGTGACAGGAAGAAAGGTTGGTCCAACTCATCTCCCCACGCTAGGTAACTCCAGCTCTCTTGGGGAGGATGAGAGCTTGCCAGGTTGTTAGAAGCCAATTATCAGGGGCAGAAAAGGTTGTGTCCCACCACCAACTTCTTTCAAAACCTGGGGCCTCCTCCCCTCCCTTTCCTAACAAAGCACAGGTGGGGCCTTGCCCCTTCTTCTGCCCCAAGACACCCAGGTGCATATTTTAAGCTTTTCTGCCACATTTGACGTTATTTTAATCAGGTTTAATGATCTTTTCACATCACAGCCCAACTTTTCTGACATTGTGGAATTCATCTCTGTGCTGCTTGTATTATTTCCATCTCTGGTAATGATGTGTCTGACAAATGCACCCTTAGAATGCAACTTTTTCATTAATTAAGATATCACAAGGCAAAGGTTTATTTTACTTGTACTTACGTGTTTTCAAAAGGCATTTCCAGTTGTTCTGATGACTTAACAGGCAGTTTTCCTTTTTCAATGTCAAGCGTGAATTACCCTTCCCTCTTTTCTACTCCACCCCCATCCCAGGTTAAACTTTTTTTCTGGGAATCAGTAACATTATGGAAATGGTTCATTTGAAAAGATGACCTGTATCTTCCAAATAACATTTTTGTAGTCTATATAAAATAAATTATGATGAAACTATATTATTCTTTGCTTCTTATGAACTACACAGGTACATAGTTTTTGTTTTCTTTTTGCTGTGCATTTAATGTTAAACCCTTGTTAATTAATATTAAAATAGTAATATCAGCCAGGTTGTTTTTTTTTCTTTTTTGGTTCACAGTTTGGAAAACTAATTTTTTCTATTTTAATGTGGTTACTTAGGGAGGTAACTAGCTCCTCCTGGTACCTCAGATACCATTAATTGGGGTAATAGTGTATTAGTGCATTGATAATACATGTCATTTCCCCCATGCAATCTCTACTTCTTGAGGACAGGGACTGTTTAAATTTTGCTTTTGTATCCCCCATACCTAGCACAGTGTCTGACATATAGTAAGCCCTTAATAAAAGCTTCTTCAATGATTGATTTTGGGTTGCAGTGCAGGAGGTGATATTTAAGTCAGGGATCCACAAACTTTTCAAGTAAACATCAAAAAAAGTTATCTCTGCCTCTAACACAATAGTGGGACTATTAGTATGCAGGTTTGGAGAAAATACATGATAAAAATCTACTAAGAATTTAATGACAAATTTGTGTTACATTAATTTTAAAATAATATTTCATTTTTTCCCAATTACAAGTAAAGACAATTTTGACATTCATTAAAAAAATATAAGTTCCGAATTTTCTTTCTCCCTCCTTCCTCTCCCCTCCCTGAAACAATAAACAATTTGATATAGATTATATATGTGCTATCATGCAAAACATATTTTCATATTAGTCATATTACATCAATTGTGAAAAGCTTTTACATACATTTGAAAAATAACCAAAATATAATAGCCAAAAACTTCACTAAGACTTTTGAGATGCCCTGCATAAGAGACAACCTGGTGTAGTGGGTGAGGGCCAACCTCAAAGTGAGGAAGGACTGGGTTCAAAGCCTACTCTGACACATAATACCTGTGTGACTATGGATAAGTCACTTCCCTAGGCACCTCTTTAAGACTATAATTTGCAGAAGAGTTACTGAACCACATCAGTGGATGACAATTATAAAAAGGAAGTTTCCCATAATGATAAAATCATCAGATATTTATTAAGTACTTAATAAAATTTCAAGCACTGTGCTATGCACTGGGGATCACAAAGAAAGGCAAAAAATAGCCCCTGATCTCAAGGAGCACACATTCTAGTGGAGAGGCAACACACAATCAAATTGGTCCATGCAATGTAAATTCCTATACCAAGGCAGGCCAGCACCTCTTCTGCCATACATAGTTTCTGAATGTTGCCTAGAGCACTGAGTGGTTACATAATTTGCCCCAATGCCACCATAGGCAGTATGTTTCAGAGACTGGATTTGAACCCGGGTCATCCTGCCTTTAAGGCCATCTCACTATCCATTATGGGAAAGACCTTAGCTTAAAAAGGCCAAGGTAGGTCTCCCACTGCATTGGGGGTCATCTCCAGTACTGATTTTTATCTGGCCACTGGACCCAGATGGCTCCAGAGGAGAGAGTGAGTGACTTTGCACCATCCTCTCTCACTTAAATCCAATTCACTTGCAAGTCAGGACTTCCTTTTCCTGATGTCATTGGTCCTCTTTGAGAATGAAGGGTGAACAAAAACAATAAGGTGTATGCAGAGTAGATGGCATATAATCCCAGAGGGGAAAACACTAGCAGTTGGGGGGTGGGGAAGGGGGACCAGGAAAGGTCTCCGACAGAAAGTGGGATTTGAGCTGAGCCTTGAAGGAAGACAGGGAAGTGAAGTGATGGAGGTGAGGAAGGAGAACTCTCTAGACATGAAAGAAGGAAGGAAGGTGCTGGGAGTGTCACTGTCATGTATAAGGAGCAACAGATAGGCCAGCATACCCGGTTTAGAGAGTATTCCAAGGGAATAAAGTATAAAAAGATTGGATGGGTAGAGAGAGGCCAACTTGTGAAGGGCTTTAAAAAGCAGACATTTAAAATCGTTTTTCATTGTTTGTGCATTGTTCATCCTTCATTCTTGAAGAGGACCTATGACATCCAGAGGGTGATGCCTTGACTTGCAAGTGAGTTGGATTTAAGTGAGGCAGGGCTGTGCAAAGTCACCAGCCTTACTCTCTTCTCCAAAGTCCTCGGAGTCCAGTGGCAGGACTGGCTTTGATCCTAGGGGTAAGAGGGAGACACAGAAGCTTATTGTCTGGAGTGATGGGTGAGGATGACATGGTCAGACCTACACTTGAGGAAAATCAGCTGAGTGGAAGATGGACTGAAGAGAGAAGAGGCAACAAGATCCCGTATAAGGCTATCAAAATCATCTAGGTTAGGGTTGTGCTTGCAGGAGGGGAGAGTAGGAGACATATATGACAAGTGTTGGGAAACAACAAGATTTGTCAATGGCTGGGATATGTGGAGGAAGTGAGAGTGAGGAGTCAAAAACGTATTATTTATTTTTTCTACAAAAGCTATACTTGCTTCTTTTGGGATTCGCAGCTGGATTCAAGGGTCTCTTGCAACACTCTGTTGCCCCGGGTGATCTGCAGCCCTCAGATAGACCAAAGGACCTGACCTTGGAGGGAAGGAGTCAGGGATTTGACTCTTTATGTCCCAGACCCAAGGTCAGGGCCACGAATCAGGAATATTCCTCCATTTCCTTACTTTATGACATAAATTTATAGCTGTTCGCTTCCTGGATTAGTGATATTTTCCTGCTATGATTTGCGTGCTCCATTCACCTGAGCTCATTTCTCCTGACACTCCTCTGCCCTCCTCCCTGCATTGTTTGGGGTCTGCTCACACCTCTTCAGATAGTTCACTCTGCAAATCTCTTTGACAGAAATGCCTCTTTGGCACTCTACAACTTAGACACATCACTGCTCAGGTTTAAGACCCCTGCCCGCTTTACGTGACCTTTACATAATGGCTTCCCTGCTCCAGTTGACCAAGAAATCCCTGTTAAGCTTTACTATAATGAAAAAAAAAATCTTTCTGCACGAAGACCAGAAAAGCCCAGAAATTGCTCCAAGCTTTGCCTGAAAACCACAGCCTACCTTTACGTCTGTGTATCCCTTCCCTCTCCAGCAAACATTGTGTCTTGCAGCTAGTGCAGTAGATAGGGCACTGGACCTGGAGCTGGGATGACCACAGTTCAAATCCTGCCTCAGACACTGCCTAAGATCCCAGGCAAGTTACTTAGCCTCTGTCAGCCTCAATTTCCTCAATTGTAACATGAGGATAATAATAGCACCTCCTTCCCAGGGTTGTTGAGAGAATCAAATGTGTAAAGTCCTTTGTAAACCTTAAAGCACCATATGTTAGCTATTATTATGACTGTTTTATTAAGGCCCACAGTAGGTATTTGTTGACTGCAGGCCTTTTGCTGCTCACTATCTGCTATGCCTTTTTTAATTTTATTTTTAAGTTATGGAATAAAAGAAGCATTTCTATATCATATTGTAATAGAAAAAGATGATTGCATGTGAAACTGCAAATTTATTGTGTACAACTTGCTATTCTTTTTTATTAAAAGGAACTATATATTGATATAGAATAATATATTTGTATTAGTATTAATATTAATATAATTAATATATGTTATATATATTATATTTTAATATAGTATATTATATATAATAAAGTTATCATGTAAATTTCTTTTTTCTTCCCTCCCCCCACCCTAGAGATGGTTACCATTAGACACAAATAGGTATATGTATATGTAAAATTATTCTCTACATACTTCTATTTATCATGCCTTAGTCATGCTAATCATTTATTATGCTATGCCTTAATACTATTTCAGACTCAGGTTTTTCAGGAAACTACTAATGGACCAAGTGCCCTATGGAGCGTTCAATTTTTTTAAAGAGAGTATTTTAATTTTTTAAGTGTAAATGTTTGGGATAGTTTTTTGGCACAGTAGATAGAGCACTGTTTCTGGAGTCAGGAGGACCTGAGTTCAAATCCATTCTCAGATGCTTACTAGCTGTGTGACCCTAGGTAAGTCATTTAACTCTGCCTCCAAAGAAAAATTTGATGTTTATGAAACATTCTGATATTGAGATTTTTGGACCCTCGATCTACTGGTCTACTGGATCAGAGCATTTAGAGCTGGAAAGGACCTTAGTGATCATCTAGTTCAATCTCCTCATTTTTCATATTAGGAGACTGAGGTCCACAGCGTTTAGGTAACTTGGCCAGAGTAACACAGGTAGCAAGTAAGAGAACCAGGGTTCAACTCCAGGGCTTCTGACTCCCAATCCAGTGTTCTCTCCAATCACCAATCTAACTTAATTCAGTTCAGTTCAATAACCATTTGATTAACAATTTAACTTTGTACAGAGCACCATGCTTGACAATGGGTAAGGAACAAAGCTGCTGCTTATCTGGTACAGTGCTCGATTGCCAAAAATAAATTCAGCAATTCATAGAACAATGAGAGACTAGCATGTGGCTCAGTGGTTAAAGTGCCAGGCCTAGACACAGGAAAACCTATGTTCAAATCCAACCTCAGACACTTGCTAGTTGTATGACCCTGGGCAAGTCACTTAACCCTGTTTGGCTCAGGTTCTTCATCTGTAAAATGATCTGGAGAAGGAAATGGCAAAGCATTCTGGTATTCTTACCAAGAAAACCCCAAATGGGGTCAAGAAGAATTGGATGCAACTGAAATGACTAAAAAACAAATGCATGCTACAGTGAAAGAACAGCTAGGTGGGAATTAGGAAACTAGAGTTATTGTGGCAGTTATTGAGCAAGTAACAATTTTCTGGGCTTCAATTTTCTCATCTGCAAAAATCAAGGTCTTCCGTGATTTACCTGGGCTTTATCCTGATGCTTTTCTCTTGTTCTGGCTTTTGTTGTTGTTATTGAGTTGTTTCAGTCATGTCCGACTCTTCACCCTCTTTGGAGTTTTCTTGGCAAACAACTTGGACTGATTTGCCATTTCCTTCTCCAGCTCATTTTAGAGATGAGGAAACCAAGGCAAACAGGGTGAAGTGACTTGCCCAGGGTCACATAGCTAGTAAGTGTTTGAAATTGGATTTGAACTCATGAAGATGAGTCTTTCTGATTCCAAGCCCAGCACTCCATCCACTGTACCATCTAGCTGCCCCTCTGGCTTTTGATCCTCTCACTAAAATATCATTTCCTCCACCTTACCAGAAGTCCTCGACTCTCTCTCATTCACTGGCATGGATGCCTTTTCTAACTCACTTTCCAATGTTCGACCCTTAGCTTTGTAAATCACTGCTGCTTGCCTCCCTCCACTTCTGATGACATTACTTAGCAATCCTTCCCCCCTGGGCAATGCATAGCTTCCTCCTTCCTTTCTTTTGGCTTTAGCTATAATCTTTCCTTGGCTGATTTCCAGCTACCTAGATGAGATGCAAGTTGTCTGCAAGGTTTCTTCCAGCTCTAAAGTTCTTTGATTCTGTGTTTGTAATGAAGAACTTAATTGTGCAGTAGAGACAAGGTGCTATAAAGTAACAGGATAAGGGATCAGTGTTGGTAAGGGAGTTGGCAAAAGGAGGAAGTAGAGTTTGAGTTGGTCCTTGAAGGTAAATAGGATATGGATAAATAGAAAAGAATGTATCAAAAGTACCCCAAGTGGAAAGAGTAACATAATCCAAAGTGTGGAAGTGAATATGGAAATGATGTGTATGGGCTACAGAAAAGATGCCAACCTAACTGGAGCAAAAGGATCATCCTGCAGTGTAGCAGGAGGTAAGAATGGAGAATCAGGGCTAGTCCATAGGAAACCTTGCAAAGAAGGTGGAGGAGTTTGTACTTGATTAGATGGCCATTGTAAATTCTGATGCAAGGAAGTAACATGATGAAAACAGTGTTTTGAGAAAGATACATCTGGAAGTAAAATATAGTAGGGGTGTCAAACTCAAATAGAAAAGTGGAGGCATATTGACTTAGAAAACCAAAAATTAACATTGTCTATGTGGTATTGTCCAGGGCAGGTAGGTGGCACAGAGAATAGAGCACCAGGACTGGAGTCAGGAAGACTTAGCTTCCTGCATTCAAATCTGTCCTCACATACTTACTGGCTATGTGACCCTGGGCAAGTCACTGTTTGCCTCAGTTTCCTCACCTGTAAAAATGAGGTGGAGAAGGAAATAGCAAACCATTCCAGTATCTTTACTAAGAAAATCCCAAATAGGGTTACAAAGAGTCAGACACAATTGGAAAAAAATGACTCAACATATATTGTATTTTTATTTATTTTGCTAAACATTTCCCAATTACATTTTAATCAGGTTCAGACTCCAGGGGAGTTTTGTGGGCTTCTTGAATCCCTAGGCTGGGAGTTTGATTTCTCTGTTGTACAGGATAGATCACAGCAACTAGACACAGGGAGACCATTTAGGAGGGTTTTGCAATAATCCAAGTGTTTTATGTTAAGGACATGGATTAGGGTGTGACATAAGGGCATATAGAGGTGAATCTGGAAAAAAAAATGTTGCAGGGAAAGAACCACCAGGTCTGGAAGATAAACTGATTGTAAGGAACAAAGAGAAAAGAGAAATTATAGATTATATCAATGTTTTGAGTCTGGGAAACTGAGACTCAGAGATAGTCCTAGGTAAAACATCAGTGTCAGCTATTTATTCCGGCAGTTTGGGATACTGAAGGATTGAGAAGAAAAGACAGATGTAGTCATTACCTCTGGCATGAGAACATTCTCTCCTCTCTTTCCACATAGGGTGGAACTGGAAGGGAGCTGGATGGATCATTTAGGTAAGACCATGGGTTTGTCATATACTCAATGCTTGTTCCTTAGCCCAGGACTTGTCCAGCAATGAATACTGTTGGGGAAGATTACAAATTGCAGAGAAGTTACTGATGTGCATTGATAGTGGAAGTTTCCTCACTGGGAGTTGCTTTCACCAATGAAATCCACAATCTCGGGAAGAAACTAAAAGGGTTACATGATTTCATTTCATCATCCCAATAGCCCTGTGAAGTAATGCCTGCTTCATTTGTAAAAGAGATGCCCTACAAGCTGCATGCAGATGGACCTATGGGATTGGAAGTCAGCTGCAGGGACTAGATTGTAGATAATATATATCTAAGTTAGTCCCCTCCTCCACCCCTCATCTGCAGGCAAGTTTCTTCAGGTCCAGCCTGCCCTGTTACAATTCATGCATTATCTTTTATCATATCTTTATTCATCCCCAAGGCCTTTTGGAAAACTACTCTTCAAAAGCTCTTTCTCCAGCCTTTCTTTGCCTTCTTGTCTGTGATTATAAATTCTGGGTAGGGGGATTTTAATGCAGTTTAATGAGATGATAATGTGGCATTTTGTGGGTCTTTTGTGATTGGCTAAAGGGTGGTCTAGAGGCATTTGGCAAGAGTGTGGAGGTTTTCCCATGGTCTTGCTGAATGGAATGTGTTTCTTATAATGTATGAAGATGGAACACTGACCCACCATCAGTAAGATGTGTGCTTTGAGCTGTTTTGCTCATGGTGGGGGTGGGTTTGTGGATGATTGCGGGTGTTTTCACAAAAGTATGCATATTTTTCTTAAAGAAGAAAAAAGTATTTTGTTTAACTATACTATAATACTTTAACTAGAACATGGCCTATTTCAAGTGATCAGAATGGAAATGCTTCATGTCACTGCAGTAACAGATGTAAGCAGGGTAAATAGTTTACTCTATATTCCATAATTCACTGTGAGCAACGTCATTGGGATTGGATAAGGTGATTAGTGTGTTCTCAATTTAAGGTGAGATAATCAGGGAAAAAAAAAGAGATCCGCATTTAACTTTTACCTCTCTGAGGCTGGAGCTATAGTAGTGAAGTAAAGGAGAGAACTAAAAATTTATCCAGCAAATTTGAACAATTTAGGTAGGTAACATGGTAAACATGGATAGATACAAAAGCTCTTTGTCATCCTCAATAACTTTTAAGAGTATAAAGAGGTCATGAGGCCAAAACATTTGAGAATGGCTGCCCTATACCAATGAAATCATTGGTCCACTCTCTGCCCTTGCCTTTAAAATGTCTCCCCGATAACTCAGGTCCAAATCATTTCTTTTTCTTCTTGACCAATATCCTTTCAATAATTGCCATAAACAATGCTCAAGGTTCAATGAGAGAGGGATGTTGCTTTGCTTCTTCTTCTTATGGCTTATTTATTAAGAATGAATAACTGACATTTATATATTACTTTAAGGTTTAGAATGCACTTTATATACATGAAGTCTTTATCTTCACTACAACCATTTGAGGTAGTTACTACAGGTATGATTACCACATTTTCCAGATAAGGCAACTGAGGCTCAGATGTTATATAACTTGCTCATGATTACACAGCTAGTAAGTGTCACAGAGGGTTATATCTGGTTTCTGCCACCACTGAATACGTACAAACTGATCTGGAGCATCACTCCTTGTCTCACCCCAACCTTGTAGGATTTGGAAAGGAAAAGGGGAAAGCAGTCAGCATGTAGGGAATATTAATACCAGGTGGGGAGGGGAGATGGAACTTTCAGTCTCCCCTCCTCCTTAAACCACAGACTCAACATTTCCTTTTGGAAATGTTTGGACACAATTGGGAAAGTCAGGTAGTCGCCCAGATTTTTTCCCTTTTGTTTGAGCTTTTTGTTTATCTTTTGAAGAAATTCAGCCGACAGGGTGTGATAACCCTTTTAGGAAAAATTTCTAGGTGCTGAAAATGGCCATGAGCTTCCAAAATATCAACTCAAGTAAGCCTCAAAGACAGACTAAGTGGGAGGGGATTGGGGGAGGCAGGAAAGGAAGGATCAGTCTGAATATTCTCAAAGTCTGTTTTGTTTGACCTAATTGCACGGATTCTAGGCAATCCCTCATTGTATTTTTCCGACTAGTATACACTGGCTAATTCTTTTTAACATTATATCCCTCAGCAGCTTCCAAACCATGCCTGGCTATAGAACAAAGAATAATTGTGAATCTCTTTTGTTAAAACTCTTCAGTCTTTTGTTGTCATTGTCAACTGGCCTTCTGGAAATGAATGAACATAAATTGCCTTTCTGTAATTAAATCTTTAGTCAAGTAGGGGAAGCTGGCAGAAATACTCACTTAGGACAATATGATATAGTGGCATTTTTCTGAGGCCTCAAAAAGTGATTCTATCTTGCTTCCCCCTCCAAAAAAAAATAACCAGTTTAAAGAAAAAAATTTGAAAATAACAATGCATCATAGAAACACAATTCCCATTATAAGCTGTGTTTCTTTTCTGCCTTTGGACAAAGAGAGAAGCAAATATATGGAAAAATATTATGATAGCATTTTTTTGTAATTTTTGCCTGCCATAAAAATTCATCAAAACATCAGTAGCTCCTGTTTCACCCAGAGTTCCTAGTAGATTGGCAATATAGTGCCACATTACAGCTTTTTGCTGTCTTACTCTGGAGTCCTTTGTAATTCAGAGTGTTTACCATCTGGCTAATGGAGGGATCCCAGCAGCAGGCTACTAATTTGACTAATAGAGGGTTAGTTTGAAAGACTCCTGGCTTTAAACACATATTTTAGATACATACAATGTTGTTTCAAGTTTTGAATTTTTAAATACCATGTGTGAGAAACGTGGTTTTGGGGATCACTGGACTTCCCCAAATTGTGAGAACACGTGGCTTTGGGGATCACTGGACTTCCTAGGCAGGCCAAAGTCCTGAGGAAGAACCCTGTGATAATCCCTAGGGAAGGCTGTACAGACCATAAGACTTCCAGAGGAAGACCAAGTGGTAGCCCCCCCCTTAATCTGTGGGGAATCACAGGGCCTCCTAGGGGTCAGACCCTAAGGAGGACCCAAGTGATGGACCCTTAGGACAGCAGTAAAATCACAAGGCTCCCAAGATGGGGCTGAAAATCCCAAGTGATGTCCCCTTAAGAAGGCTGTGCAGACTACAGAGCCCCCCAAGGGAATCCAGAGTGGTAACCCTCTTAACACCACGGTGGGGAATCACAGCACACCCCAAGGCAAGATCCAGGAATAAGCCCAGAATGAGCTTTGCTACCCATTGCTTCCCTTCACTTGACCTTAGGAAGATCTGTGTGATTTGCCCCTTCTCACCCAAAGAATTCAGGACCAGAGTGGGCAGAGAAAAGCATATTTATCATACTCCTCAAGAGAGCAGGTATAAGTGCTCACTGGAAGACTCACAGGCTAATACAGCTGCAGGAGCAGGGGTAACCATTCCCTCCACTCCTGCTGGAGTTATGGTTAGTTTACAATGTTTATTTTTTACATAGTTTTCCTAGGTTACACAGTTATATAGGTAGGATAATAAGGATACAGAAGCAAAAGTGAAGTTAATTGGATTTTTCTTGTCTTGGTTTAGGATTAAACTACATTCTTTTACTTCCCCTACTTTCCCTCTTTAACATATGCAAATTATGCAAATCAATAGGCCTGGATTCTTGACCAAGACCAGACCCTAGATAAGCTTGAACTGGTTCAAGCTATTTGGCCTCTAATTCCCCTGACTGCCTTCTCAAAAAGCATGCTCACAAGCCTCTGATCTCTCACCTGACTGACCTTGAGGCCTGGTTTCTGCTAAAGCTGGGGTGGGGGAGGGGGGGGAAGCACACCTTTAGTTCTGTGGAAACAAAACTCCTCCTCCCATTTCTTACACACGTGAGCTGCTTAAAGCTACCCGACTGACTACTGTGCTAAGGAAATAACACCTTGGAGGAAGAGATTACTTGAAATTCAATTTGATAAACTTTGGCAGTAATCTTTTCTAGAGTTGATAGGACCATGTCAATGGAGAAAAGACAAACATTTGCCTAATCAATGTCCTTTCTCAATAATGCCATTAGTATTCATAACTAGGCCCTATCCTAATACCTCGAAACTACTCTGAGATGTTATTTGGCCAATGACCTAGAAATTGGATGGTTGATAACGATCCCCATTAAAACTGGAAGCTCCATTGTAGTGATTCTACTCAGTATCTATTTGCTGACCATCATTATATTGCTTACTATGAGTACATGCATTGTTCCTAGGGACTTAACTTTCCCAGTTGGTTCTTAAGAGGAGGAAACCATACAAGGATATGGAATTCACAAATAATCCAGATAATGCATTTTAACCATAAGTTAACCACTGTCTCCCTAGAAAATACACTAATGTTGTTAGGTTGCTGAGAAAGTACCTAATACTGAATAGTTGTTCTGAATTCAGAAGAGATATGATGAGTCAAACAGTTACAAAAGACTGATATAGGGTATCTAAAAATTCGAGGACATGTAGTACTATCATGTATTACATACAATACCATAGGGATCACCACCATCTTAACAGAAACTTGATGAAAGTTTTCAAAACAATAAACTTTTTATCCCCTCCAAAATTTCTCTGTTTTTGCACTGGAGGCCAGTAGAAATCTAGGATTAAATGTAAAGTCTAATAAACTGGAGCATATTTATTCCACAATGCAAGCTTTGGTGATGATTGTTATGAAGGCGCATTGGAAATCTACAAGTTGCAATCAATCAGGGTAGGACTTCTCCCTCATAAGAGTAAAGAATGGATGCCCACTTCTCAGTTATGTTGTAGAAAGGATTCTTGGGAAAGGGGTCACGGGGATGATTGATTTAGAGTTGGAAGAGACCTTGGAGGTCATTTAATCTAGCTGTTCTAAAAGTGTGGTCCACAAGCCCCTGGAGGGGTCCCTGAGATCTTTTCAGGGGGTCCTTGAAATCAAAACTATTTTCATGATAATGCTAAGACATTATTTGCCTAATAAATACTTCTCCCTTTTCCAACTACATCTCTGTGTGAGGCCAGATTTTCTTCATATGTATTCCAAACAAAACACAATATCACAACAGATTGAATGCAATCCAGCTGTCTTCTATTAAACCAGAAATTACAGAGATACATAAAAATATGTAAAATGAAGGTACTTCTCACTAACTTTTTTTGTTTTGGAAAACATTATTTTTGATAAAAATATGTTATTTGTTAGCCTGTAATAGGTTTATTATTTTAACAAATAAATATTTTAAAATTTACCAGTTTTAATTCCCAATAGGGTAAATATCAGTGAATATAACCCATATACACAAAAGCTTTTGGGGGGCCCTCAATTACTTCTAAGAGTGTGGAAGTTCCTGAGACCAAAAAGATTGAGAACCACTAATCTAGGCCAATCGTCTCACATTACTGAGAAAACTGAGCTCTAGAGAGGGCAAGAGAATAGTTCAAGGTCACACAAGTGGTAAGTATTACAGTCAAGATTGGAACACGTTCCCTCAGACTCCAAACCCAATGGTCTTTCTACTGTACCATGTTATCTCTCTTGTTCAGGTCTCTACCAGATCAAAGAGCTAAGTGGCACCATAGCGCATAGAATACTAGAGTCAGGAAGATCTATCTGAATTCAAATTTGGCTTCAGACATAGTCAAAGCTGTGTGATCCTGGGAAAATCATTTAACTTCTGTCTGCCTCAGTTTTCTCGACTGTAAAATGAGAAACATAATAGCATCTACCTCCCAGGGTTGTTGTGAGGTTTAAATGAGACGATATTTGTAAAGCACTTGGCACACTGCCTGGCACATAGTAGGCACTTAATAAATGCTTATTCTTGTCCCCCCTCCACTGGACAAATGGCCTCTGAGGTCTCTTCCAGCTTTGAAATTTTGTGTGTGAATATATTTGGCAGTATCTCCTCCTCTTCTGAACTTCTATAACATGGACTAAATGTACCACAGCCTTATAGGGTTTCACTTCAGTCAGTCACTCAGTCAACTAGCATTTATTATTTATTATATGCCAGGTACCAGGCTATGTGTTTTGCTTAATTTTATTTATTAGTTTGGTTTTTTTTGGAGGGGAAAAAGGGAAGCAATTGGGGTTAGGAGACTTGCCCAAGGTCACTGTAACAACAAACTTGCTAGCAGCTGTTGTGGGGATAAAGACCAATAACACCAGCACACATGAGGGCTGCTAGCTCAGATTCTTTGATCCACTTTTCTAAAGAAAGCAACTTTAAGGGGTTAACAGTCTCACTTTAATCAAACATACATATATCATTCACTTAGTTCAGAGGGAAAAGCCAGCACCCTGAACTTGAGAACAAATACAAACAGAAATTACAGAGAAAATATAAACAGAGTACATAACACAAATCAACAGACAGGCTTTGTCTGATCAAGACATCACATACATAGTTACCAAAAAGAGAAGCACCAACATCTGGCTTTTCAAAGCCAGGGGGCTCTTAACAATGGCTACCCAGAGTCTCGTCTGACCAAATCACGTGACACTCTTCCAGTGAGTGAGAGCCCCAAAACAAAATGCCAACCTTAGATCTTAGGGTCCGAAGGCATCACAAGCTTGTGACTCAAGCTTATGTGAACTAGGCTTTCTTGTTACTTAAGCAGGTCAAAGACTCTTGATTCAATCAAAGAAAAGACAACAAAAAAGCCTGCTTTGCTTACCATTACATTTGAAAGGCAAGACTCATCAAAGGTACTTGATTAGCATTCCGAAAGAGAAAACGAGAAAGTCTCACCCTAATTACCATAACCTTAACATAGCTAGTAAGTGTGTCAAGTGTCTGAGATCACATTTGAATTCAGGTCTTCCTGACTCTGGGGTGGTGCTCTACTCACTGTGCCACCTAGCTGCCCCCAATTTTATTTATTAGTTAACAAGGGTGGAATCCATTATAAGGGGATTGGGATTTTGAGATGACAATGACATAAAAAAGAACATTAACAGACATTTTTAAAGAGGAAATATAGATTCAAGACAGAGTTTAGGGTAGAATACATTCCTTGCAGAGGGTGTAGCTTGTGTAAAGAGATAAGAAATGAAATATCCAGATCAGGAACACGTGCTAAGTCCAATTTGTCTGGAGTACAGCATGCATGAAGAGAATACTATGAAATAAGCCTGGAAAGGTAGGCTGGAGTCACATTGGTGGGGAGGCCTTGAGTGCCAAACTGAGGAGTTTGTATTTTATCCTAGAGAGATTAGAGAGATGCTGAAACTTTTGGCCATTAGCATGGTCAGATCAGGTACATTGTTTTGGCAGTTCTGTAAAAGATAAATTGCAAGGGGGAGAGACTGAAAGCAGGAGACTAATTAAAATGCTTTTATAAGAGTATTAGTTAAGTAGCAAGGAATAAAAAGGAGAAAATTAGATGTGAAAAGTGGACAGCTAGCTAAGAAGGTGTTGTCTAAGAATGATATTCGGGTTTTTAGATAATGTGTTAAAAACACAGGGATGACAGACTCCTGGCCAGGGATGGAGGGGACCTGACAAAGGTTGATAAGATCTTCTCTGAATATAATCAAAAGAGTTTAAATTATAAAAAATGAGAGAAGAGAAAACAGTAATTATCCTGCAGGCTAAATAATATATTAAATAGATGCAGAGAAGGAAGAAGAATAGCAAACAAGATATCTGGAATTTCATAGGAATCAAAATACAAAAAAGGAGTCAACAGTGAAGCCCGTGGTCTCAAATGCCTGTATACAAATGCCCAAAATTTAAGAAAAGAAAAACTAGAGTTCCTAATACAAAGAGGTAAATTCGACCTCATAAGTATTACTTATGAGGAATTCCTTGAGTCCGTGTTATATGAGGTGTGGTTGAAGGAACTGGAGCTTATT
The DNA here is from genome assembly GCA_028646595.1 of Phalanger gymnotis. Taxonomy (NCBI): domain Eukaryota; kingdom Metazoa; phylum Chordata; class Mammalia; order Diprotodontia; family Phalangeridae; genus Phalanger; species Phalanger gymnotis. Next base: position 294,803,155 of record CM053622.1, on the reverse strand, counting down.
TAGCATTAAAGAAGGCTGGGAGATTGTGGGGAATGATAGCTGTCTTCAGGTATTTGAAGGGTTGTCACATGCAGAAGGCATTAGATTTGTTCTCTTTTGTCATAGAAGCAAAATGAAGAACAATGGTTAAAAACTGCAGAATTTCTTGGCTTGATGCCAAGAAAAGGCTTCCTAACAATTAGGAACCATTCAAAAGTGGAGTGAGCTGCCTTGAGAGGTGGTAGGGTCCCTCTTAGTGCGACTTTTAATCAGAGTCTAGATGCCCACTTGTTGGGTCCTCTTTCTGTATGGAATGGACCAGGGGTGAGGAACCTGGGGCTTTGAGGCCTCATCTGGCCTTCTAGGTCCTTGAGTGTGTCCCTTTCACTGATTGCAAGTTTTACAGAACAAATAATTTTGTTAAGGGGATTTGTTCTGTAAAGTTTGGATTCAAAAGGCTGCACTTGAGGACCTAGAGGGCCACATGTGTCCTTGATGCCACAGCTTCCCCACCGCTGGAATAGACTATGGCCATTGAAGTCCCTTCCTTCCTCTCAAATTCTGTAATTCTGATCTGAATCAAGATAGTTGATCTGAATCAAATTGATCTGAAAGAAGGTGGTGAATATGTGATTAGAAAGATGGAGATTATTTGTTGTTGGGTTGTGGTTTTTTTTTTGGTTCAGTTTCACCTTTCTCATGAGACATGAGAAAATTTATAAATTAATTCAATGCCTAGTTATACCTGGAAGTTATATGGGACGCCATGCCTTCTTGGGGAGGGGGGGGGAGGGAGGGAAGAAAATCTGGAACCCAAAATTATGTAGAACTGTATGTTGCAATCTAAAAATAAAAAAAAATGGAAAAAAAAAAGAAAGATGGAGATTCAGGTGAATAATAGTAAAATAAAATCAACATAGCAAGGATTAAATAAATGTTTTTAAATTAATTGATTCATCAAAATGTAATATTCAAAAACACTTGTGTATATGGAATTTAATGCATATTTATTGAGCAACATATTAATTTGTTGATATGTGCTAGATAAAAAAAAAATCATTCCTCTGCCCTCTTGAAGCTTATAGTTTGGCTAGGGAGGGATGGAAGATTCTCACAAATAAAAGCATAACTAATGATACTGGTCCTTGAAGGAGGTCTGATGCAACGTTTATTTGTAAGTGGGTGCCAACTAAACTATGAACACACATGCACACAACTGAGCCATTTATTCTTTTAACTATAAGGCCTGATAGGTAAGTAAATGATTATATATCTTTACTTGGTCTGTCTGGCTTAGACAGTAAGATAATAGTAATAAGTGGAATAACCTACAAATAGTAATTTTGTTCTGCTTTGTTGGGATGTATAGACATGCCCATGTTCTGTGAGAGTAGTTTTTGTTTCAATGTTTTTTGTATTTTTTAAAATGCAGTAGAACAGATGGATAAATATAAGGAAACAAGAATTGGCCATGCCCTTTATTCTAGGATATAGGACCACAAAACAATAATACTTTATCTTCTAATCTGGGCATTCACTGGATTTCATTTATGCTGACAAGGGTCCTGAGAAGGAATGACAGGACAATTATAGGGCTTGTCTTTCCCCCTGAGTGTGAGTTGGAAAGAATGTAGTACAGCTGTGAATCTACCCCAAAGGTGCAGGCCTTGGCCTGTCTCAAAGTCTTGACATTTTATATTTATAACAGTGTGATGATAGTGTCAATGATCTGAATGCATTGAACATAAGGGACTAAATACTTTCATTGGGGTGTGATTTCCTTTTACGGGCACCAGGCTCAATTCCGTTCTCACCTTACTGGGTCACTGCAGTGGGGGAAAAAAAGTCATCTTTGGTGACCAGCTTCCTGTTCATAAGCCTACAGGCACAGAGCTGGGTCAGTCCTTGATTGATAGTCTCAAAGATGCCGTATACTCAAAGACACCCTTCCAACATGTTCAACATGCCTGAATTTGTGATCCATTGGGACACCCTTGTTAAAACCCAGGGTCACTTCCATGCCATAATAAGGCATCAGAGAAGGACCTAAGTGGAAATGGGGATTAAATATATTAATATCTGAAGTTGGTTTCAACAGAAATATTATTGTCAAAATGGAGAGAGGTCATTTTTATTCCTCATTAAAATAGTCTCAATTTTCTCTCAAGAGACAGGTGTCATAGGAGAAAGCCAAAACAGAATTATAAATTATGTTATGTTAATTACATTATAAAACATTATTTCTTAGGACAAATATAGTAAATACAATTGTTTTCATAATTAAAATATAGTGTGCCTTCTATTTACATAATGAGTACATCCCTGAAAAGGATGTTTTAAATCAATGGATTTAGAAACCTTAAAGATTATTTTTTATTATGATTATATTTAACAGATTAGGAAATAGAGGCCCTGAGTGACCTGTAAATTACTTATTGAACATCATACAGATAGTAAATAGCAGAAGCAGGATTTGAACACAGATCTTCCCCTTTCTAAATCCAGTGGTACTTCTATCATGTCAAACTCCTGGCAACATCAAATTTTTGTAAATCAGATTATTTAAATCCATTAGGAAAGGTAACCATCAAAGGAAATCAAGGTGGTAATCTTTTCTAAACTGAAAAAAAACCAACCCCCCTTTGTAAAGCAAATGTGTTTACATTATAATCCCGTCTTTCCTTATTTATCTGTTTTGTGGGTTGGCTTTTCTTAAAGTAACTCTCACCGGAAGTAAAATAAGTGAGGGAGAGTATAGTAATTCCTTAGTTAGATACTATTCAGATATCATCTAGAACTCTGAGCCTCCAGAACCCAGTCACCAATCCCAAGGAAGTCAAAAAGTTCTCTTGGCAGTGAGGGAAATGATGGTCATGAAGCCCATGAGCTTTTATAGGAGAGAAATGAAGCCATGCACAGGTTAGTCTATTGACTTAGAATTACGTGTAAAATTAAGGCTACTTATTTGGCCTGTTTTCTAACCTGATTTTCCCCAGAAATCTTCAGTTCTTCTTTGCTTATAACAGATAGCATATTTGAATTATCTAAGGGCTGCTAAAAGCTGATATTCCAAGGTTGGGTAATTCCAATGATTCTAGCATCTTTTCTGTATAAATGGTTTTGCACACAATGAAACCTCTTATTTATCTCATTTCAATTTATACTTTATACTTTTTTATGTTAACTTTTTTCCTGGACCCATATATCTCATCTTTCTTATGTACTATGTTCTTGAAATCTGTATAGCCTGTCTCACATTTTGCGTTCACTTCTTAGACCTAGTCCTTTAGAACAGAGTTCCTGATACAAGCTGCTATTGTGTGTCTAACATCAGATCTATGCAAGCCTCTCCTACAACTCCACAAATGGGGGGGGGCGGAGCGCAGTGGAGCAGGGATAGAGAGCATCTCATTACAATGTGTTCATGAGGGTTTAACATCTTTAGAGATGTCTCTTGGGCTGATGGCCAAGCTCTCACTAAGAAAGATGTGGAAATAGTCTGCTGCTTAAGAAAACTATTGATTGCACAGAATAGGGGAAGTTTAAAATAACTACTTGCTGACTTCTATACATGTTATTGTCCTTGATATTAAGGTGCAATAAGCACTATCCTGGTTAATTCATTTCAAATGCTTTGTACTTTCATACTTACTTTTATTGGTGCCCCACAGTCTCTGACACAGGCATGATCAAGAGGACAGGGAAGGTTCAGCAGGTCTTGTCAAGGATACAGATATTGGTGACCTTGTGGTACAGATCCATCATTGCAATCCTCTATTCTCTGTGCCCAAGATTACAAGGCAGCTCACAGAATGAGTGAATTCCATAGAGAGATACACAATATAAGACAAAACCAACACTCAAGGAAAATCCACTTGCTCTGTCTATCAGACTCTTGTAGGTCTGTTGCTCTGCAGTAAAATCTCAGTCGGCTCTTCTGCATCCCGGTCCCCTTCAGACAAATAGTTCTTCTGTAGCCGTATAATTTTGTTGTTTGTCGTTGAGTTGTTTCAATTGTATCCATCTCTTCATGACCTCATTTGGGGTTTTCTTGATAAAGATACAAGAGGGGTTTTCCATGTCCTTCTTCAGCTCATTTTACAGATAAGGAAACTGAGGCAAATAGGGATAAGTTACTTGCCCAAGGTCACACAGCTAGTATGTGTCTGAGGCTGGATCTGAACTCAGGTCCTCCTGACTCCAGGGCCAGCACTCTGTGTAATAGCTGCATAACAGGCTGGTTTATAAAACACTAGCACTGAATCTTGGTTGTTCTAGCTTTTACATGCAGACTCCAAACATACAAGAGACACAAAGGCAGTCTTTCAAGCCTCATGGTTGTTTTCCTTTTGTTTCCCTATGGCTCAGTGGTCCTGGCTCTCTGATTGAAGTAACAGTGTTATAACTTTGCAAAGCTTGTTTCTTTCTAAATGCTATACCTGTAATTTGTGTAGCTGTCACAAAGTGAACTGAAGTACCTGGCTGTGACTATTTGTTTCAAAAGATTAGGTTTCTTACAGGTATTAATAACTAAGTCTCAGATTATTACATCATTTGTCATTTATGATTTCCTTCAAAAATTTAGCTCTTTATTCCAAGAAGAAAAATTAAGATTAAGATTAACTAATTGCTACTCATGTAACATACTTAAAGATACTTAAAGAATGTTGTGATTTATATGATTTAAAACAAGATTTAAAGAAGTATCAACACTTAAGCACATCTAGGTGCCGTTATACAAATATTCAACTGTTGTCAATCACTAATTAGTAGAAATTTTATATCCTTTCAAGAATGATGCTTTGTATCCAAAACCCCAGAGGATTTGTACATAGGACTCCCCATACTTGGAGTTCAAGTGCTTCTTCAGCTTCTCTTCTGTTATTCGTTCTTGCTGTCCTAGCCAAACCACAGTATCTTTTTACTGTTTCTGTTAATCCCAGGAAAGGTTTTAGGATTTTTTAACATATACCCTTCATTGCTCTGTATACTTACATGGTGTAGTGGGAAAGTACAAGATTTGAAGTCAGAGAAACTAGCTTCCTATGCTAGTCCTACAACCACATATGTGACCTTCAGCAAGCTACTTAATCTACTAAGGAGAGCTCAAGAAGCTCAGGCATTTGGAAATCAACTTATTACTCCCAATGAAGAAATGAAGAAGACAACTAGATTTCTCGACCCTATAGCTTACAAAGGCAAATCTGTGAGGCAGGAATGGAAATAATGATGCACCCATGCTCTTTTTAGAACCAGATCAGCCTACAATGGCCCAGTCACTTCTATCCCTCTATCCTAATGGCTTTCTCATGATGGCAATGTCTCCACTGCCACAGGTTTCTTCTGATTGGAGAGTTACTTTCCAAGCCTTTTGATTTGAAGAGATACCCATGCCATTTTCATTTTTTTAAATCTAAGATTCCTTCCAGCTCTGATTTTTATGATCCTACATGTGATGATAATATGAAACAAGGATAAATCACCTTTCCTCTTCTTTGATGAGAAAGAGAACTATCAGTACTATCTACACATTACATTTTTCTAATCGCTGTAGGCTTCCAAGTGGTTTTAGACCTTAGACTCTGCCAATGATGCCTGAGAACTGGTTACTAGTAATTTTTTAAAGTATAAGGTTTTGCACATGGTAGGTGCTTAAGAAATGTTTGTTGAATTTAATTGAAGTGAGCTCTTCTTTGCTAAATCCAATGATTTTTACCTCATTCCTTATCCTTTTTTGACCGTTCTATAGCATTTGGCACTGTTGAATGCCCTGCTCCTTCTGGACACTCCTCCATCAGTTTCTGGACAGTAGATTACTGTGGTTCTTCTCCTTATCAGTCTGATATGTTTTGTAAATATTTACTTGTATCCTACCCTCTATGTGTGGGTGCACACAAGAGCTTTGTCCTTACCTGTCTTCTCTCTCACTTGTGACTCCAAGAAGCTGTAGCATGCTCAGTGGCCACACTCCAGTAAAACTGTTTCAGCAGATGGGCTAAACCAGGTTCAGGGCATCCTACAGACCTCAAACCTGTTGGTGAATTTGGAGAAGTCTACCCCAAGCACGTGAAGACTTCCCCCAGTGGAATGAGTATATGAAAGCAATTTGTCCCAATGGCCATGAAGGCAGCTGAAGCAGGCACTGTGGAGTGCTTAGAGATTGTCAGACATCAAAAATGTCAAGGTCATCCACTGCATCCTGGGCCACCACCAATTGTCCTGACTTTTATCTTGCCAGTGGGCTTCAATAACTCTGGAAGAGAGAGTGTGACTAATGACTCTGTGCAACTCTGCCTCACTTAAATCCAGGTGATGCAAAATCAAGACATCACCCCATGATGCCATTGGTCCTCTTCAAAAATGAAATACCAACCACAACAATGTTAGGGGTTCTTAACATGTTTTGTAACATGGATCCTTTTGGCATTTTGGTGAAGCCTATGGTTCCCTTCTTAGAGTAATGTTTTAATGCATAAAATAATGTATAGGACTTTAAAGAAAGTAATTATATTGAAATATAGTTATAAAATATTTTAAAATTGTGATATGGTAATATATAAAGCAAGAGGTTTAATATCCTCTGTAACTTTCAAGTAGTAAGGAGTATAAATTATATTTCAAGATATCTACAACAACCTTAATGTAATTTGAAAATATCTGCGATTTCTATTGGTGACTGTGTTGTTAGTACTACTGTGGTTTCAACATAACTAATATAGAAATATTTTGCATAATTGTACATGTATATCAAATTACTTACCATCTCAGAAGGGGGGAGAGAATTTGTAACTCAGAAATTTTTTTTAAAAAATGAATGTCAAAGATTTTTTTACATGTAACAATGTAAAAAGAAAATATTATTAAAATACTACTATGATTTGTTGAATGCATTTATAAATAAAAGAAATTATAAGTTTCAGTTAGATGTTAATGAAAATAAAGATGTAATTTTTTTCTATCAAAGCTCATGAACAGTCAGAAATCTACCCACAGAATTCTTGGGAGTTCATGGACCCCAGTTTAAGAACTCCTGCTCTATCTATAATGTACTTTTTTCTCTCTTTCACTCTGTCTCTCTATATCTCTCTCCCTCTCCCATGTCTCTCTCTTTCTCTCCTTCCTATCCCTCTCTCCTTCCTCCATTTATTATTGACCTCATCAACTCCCATAGTTTCAACTATCTTCTTTATGCATATCACTTCCAGATTTACACTTCCAACCCTCATTTCCTCCTGTACTCCATTCCCACATCTATAACCGTCTGAATTTCCAACTAGATGTCTCAAAGGCATCTCAAGTTGAAAATGTCCAAAACTAAATTTGTTACCTTTACCCTAAACCCAACCCTCTTCCTAACTTCTCATTGCTGTTACGGGTATCATCCAAGGTACCAACTTCTAGGTTCAGTCATTCACAGCTCATTCCCACCATAAGTAATTGGCTGCAGATTTTATTGATTCTACTCTGTAACACGTCTCACATGTGACCCAATCTTTTCACTCACTCCACAACCATCCTACTTCAGGAATTTATCACCTCTACCTACCTATTACATTAGTGCTGCTATTTCTGCATCCAGACTTTTCTTTATCCATTCCATCTTTCACACAGTTGCCAGAGCAATATTCCTAAAGGCTTGACCATATTCAAGAATCTTCAGTGGTGCCGGATGCATTTAGGATAAAATACAAACTCTTTTCTTTGGTATTTGAAGTTCTTTGCAATAGAACTTCAGAATTTCTTTCCAGGATGATTATTTTTTATTCCTTTTAGTGAACTCTACTTTCCAATCAAATTGGTCTACTTTCTCTTCTTCGTATATGACAGACCATAATCCCCCTCTCTAAGCCTTTGCATAAGCTTTCCCTTATGCCTGGGATGCTCTCTTTTCTTGTTTCAACCTTTTGGAACCCCATGCTTCCTTAATAGCTCACCTCAAATGAACTTTAAGAGGGCTATTCTGATTCCTCTAGTTCAGCAATTCTCTAAGTGTGGTCTGGAAACCCCTGGAAATCTCTGAAGCCTTTTCAATGGGTCCTTGGGGTCACAATTATTTTCATAATAATACTAAGATGTTTTAATTTCTAATACAATAAATATTGATGGAACCCACAAAGGCTCATTGAGGGGGGTCTCCAATATCTTAAATGTCTTAGGAAGACTGGAGACCAGAAAGTTCGAGAATGGTTGCTCTAGGTGTTAGTGACCCAACTCAAAATTATTTGGTATTTAATTCACATACATCTAATATTTACTTACCAGCGTATGTTGTAATGACTCTGATACAATGTAAGCTCCCTGAGAGTAGCAATTGTCTCACTTTTGTTTCTGTATCCCCATTGCCTAGCATAATTCTTGGCACATAATAAGTTGGTTGGTTGTTTGATTGTTGTCCTTCATTCTCGAAGAAGACCAAAATGACATCACTATAGTAGAGTCAAGTTACATTATGTCCAACTATGACTGATCAAACCAATATGAGCTCAGAAAAGCTCTACCACAGATTGGGCACAAATAGTCCGTGTGAACACTTAGAGTAGATTCTTTAAATTTGTGCATTTTGAGGTTTAGTTTTTTTTTTTTCTTGAGTTATTTCAATTCTATTTTGCTCATAGAGCACAGCATCTTCTCTGATGGGGCAGGCCATGCTGAACAGTCCTGTGCCAGTGTCTCCCATGTCACAAAATCAATTCTAAAATTCTTAAGAGAGACCTTGAGAGTGTCCTTTTATTGCTTTTTCTGACCACCATGTGAGTGCTTGCCCTGTGTGAATTCTCCATAAAATAGTCTTTTTGGCACGTAATAAGTAAATATTTAATAAATGCTTATTGATTTGTTTATTAATCTAATCAAAAGGATCTAGGCCTATTTTTTCCATTCCAAGAATTTTTTGAATGCTGAAGCACCACATTTCTCTATCAGCAGTAAAATATAGACTAGTTTCTCTATACTGACCCCTGAACATTATACCAGTAAGATACAACTGAAGCTCCTTTAATTTGTAATTGTTTATACCTTTCAGTGCATGTTCTTATGCCTTTTAAATGAAATTTTGTTCTTCCTCCCCATTAGATTATAAGCTCTCTGAAGTCGTGGAAAACAATGTCATTCATCTTGGTTATTTTGTTCAAACCATCTCACATAGGCTAATGCAGACTTGGTAGTTGCCACAATGTATGCTCAGTAACATTTGACTGACAAAAAAGGCGATACCATCCCCAACTGAAACCACAGAGGATGCGTAGGTGCTGTAGGTAACCTGTAATGGCCTCAAATAGAACTTGACCATGATTCAGAGATTAACACTGAAGTCCTTCTTGGAGACCCCAAGGGAACATTATAGCCAACAATTTGGCCTTTATCCTGCATCCGAAATGGATCACATGTAGCTACTTTAACACCAGGCAAAGGTATTCTGTTAAGCCCTATACAGAAAGAAACTGCTACTGGCCAAGATGCTAGCCCTGTTAACAGTCACTGACACTGATATGGCACTTTGCAAACAGTACCTTATTTAATCCTTCCAGCAGCCCTGCATGTTGCAGCTTCCTTCAAGTTAGTTCCCCATAAAATGAGTATTAATAGCTAGCATTTATATGGTGCTTTGAGATTTGCAAAGCACTTTACAAGTATGATCTCATTGGATCCTCACAACAACCCTGGGAGACAGGGGATGTTATTATTGTCTCCATTTTATGGCTGAGGAAACTGAGGCAGACATAGAGAGGTTAAGCACACAGCTAGTCAGTGCCTAAGATGGGATTTGAATTCAGTTCTTCCTGACTCCTGGTTCTATGCTCTATCCACTACACTACCCAGTTGGCTCTATTATTATTGTATAGCTCTTATATATCATGTGAAGGTTTGCAAAGCACTTTAATATGTTATGTCATTTGATCCCCATTTGGATCCTCAGAGCTATCAGGGTCCCCGTTTTATATTTGATGTAACAGAAGCTGAGAAATGTTAAATGACTTGTCCAATGTCCATCAATCTCAATCTTAATTCAGATAGTAGAATCATAGAATATTGGGTTGGGAAAGGATCTTAGAAACCATTTAGCCTCTCTGTCTTTTTTCCAGATTACTTTGAGATTTGATTGTCACCCTCAATATAGTCACTGAACTTTACTGGAAAAATTAATTCATTGGTGAAAGAGGTAACTGCTGCATTAGGAAGAAGGATCATTTTAGAAAAATCAGAATGTATTGATACTTTTGAAAGAAACATTTGCTTATTACTCTAAAGAATGCAGCACTGAGTTTGCTAACCAAACAAGATGCTATTTTAGAGTGTCCCAGATGCTTATCAAAAGCATCATTACGGGGTATCCTTGACATGTTGTGAGATAAACACTATGCAAAAGATTGCGTGTCCACCTTTAGTATAAATGTCAGTAATATTTGACATTTAGCTTATCCTGTTAACCCTAGGTTGGTTATGACTTATCTGATTGTTTGCTTGCCTGATTTTTGCTGGATTATTATCCTTATCCCAACCTCTCAATTATGGGTATACTCTGAGGCTCTGTCCTGGGCTCTCTTTTCTCTCTACACTCAACATTCTCTTGGTGACCTCATCAGCTCCTATGGGGCTCTATTATCTCAGATAACTCTCAGATTTTATGCAGAATGCTCCAAAAATCTTTAAGCTATTAAAGCTTAAAACTAGTCCCTCTTTCTTGACCTCCAGTTCCATATCAACTGCTTGTTGGGCATTTTGAACAGCATGTCCCATAAGCATCTTCAATTCACCATGTGCAAACAAGAATTCATTACCTTTTCCCCTTCCTCTCTCCCCTCCCAGAACCCTTTCTCTTCCAAACTTCCCTATTGATGTTGAGGGCCCCATCCAGTTACACATGTTCATGATCTTCTTCTCTCTTACCTCATGTATCTCATCAGGTGCCAGATCTGGAGGACTCCATTTTCATGACCTCTCTTATTTCTTTTGGCATAGTACAGGCCAGCATCACCTCTCATGGATTACTGCAGCATCCTCCTAGTTGGTCTCTCTGCCTCAAGTCTTTCTCCTTCACAGTCTGTCCTCTGAATAGCTGCTGCAGTAATTTCCCAAAGGCAAAGATCTGATCATGTCTCTTTCTTTCTCAGTAAACTACAGTGTTTCCATATTTGCTCTAGGTCCAAAGCCAGATCCCTCTGTTTTGTCCTTAAAATTCTTACTCCTGGGCTCCAGTCTACCTTTCCAGCCTTGTTATGCCTTAAGTCACCTTCACACACTATCCAGAACAGCCAGATTTGCTTTTTTTACTGTTTCTGTTTCACAACAAAATATCTACCATCTCTGTACTTTTGTACCCAATGTGCCCCCTGCCTTGAATGCATTCCATCCTCATCTCTGACTCTTAAAATTCCAGCTCTTGCTGATCTCTCCCCCAAGTCCCTTCTCCAATAGCTGTGTACACTACTTTAAATTTTGTCTACGTACGTGTTATCTCCGCCATAGAATGTAAGAATGGTCTAGAACCATTTCACTTTGGATTTCACTTTTGCCTTTGTGTCCCCATTGGCCTTCACTATGTCTGGAATATAGTAAGTACTTAATATTGCTTGATGATTGGTTGATTGCTTGTGCGGCTTCAATTAGAAAATATTGTTAAAATTGTTAAAAACGTATAAGCTTATAATCTTTTCTGCACCAACATAATCTCACCATAGCCCCACCATGACTTAACAAAACCTTGCTTGAAGCTGACTGATCCCTGGACATGCAAGTCCCTTCTATATTTTAATTGGCAGGAAGCACCGAGTAGTTCACCCAGCCACTTTCATCACTCGGACCAATCAGAAAACCATTGCTCAGGGGACCTGGTATAGCAGAAATAAAATACGAGGGATTCCTGTATACCTGGTGCTTTCTTTAGCCATTCTCCAACTGATGGATACCCCTTAAACTCCAGCTCTTTGCTATAACAAAAAGAGAAAAAGAATGGGTATTATTTGCCCCTAGCGTCTCCCTCCTTCTCTCCTTCCTTTCAGCAACCTGCAGAGCAAAGGCATAAGGTTTTCTAACAGGAGTCGCCCTTTGTCAAGGGCACCTCTTTGGTTGCTTTCAAGCTTGCCATGGACTCGGCAGGGGGCATCTAATTTTCCCTTATCTTTGCCCTCTGGTAAAAATCCTGAGTCTATTAAGGCAGCAAAGGGAAAAGTTTTGAGGAAAGGAGATTTGGTATCATTATGAAGATTATATAGTCTCAGGTCTTTGGGGGAATCACTATTATTATTATAAAGATTATATAGTCTCAGGCCTCTATAAAAACCTGATTTAAGTTTTTATAGACTGAACTTTGACCATTCTGGAATGTATCTTATATTTATCATTCAGTATAGGATGGAATGTCTCTGCAATGTTTTAATCCAATGTGGTATTTCTATGGGGCCAATTAACTTAGGTAGGGCATCTGTAGAGTGTAAAAATGTTATTGGAAAGGGTTGCTTTTTCAGTCATTTTTCAGTCATGTACAACCCCTTTGGGGGTTTTCTTAGCAAAGATACTGGAGTGGTTTGCCATTTCCTTCTCCAGCTCATTTTACTGATGAGAAAACTGAGGCAAACAGGGTTAAGCAACTTGCCTTGGGGCACACAGCTAGTAAGTGACTGAGGCCAGATTTGCACTCAGGAAGATGAGACTTCCTGACTCCAGGCCTGGCACTCTATCCTCTGTGCCACCTGCCCACCTTGGACGATACAACATAGATAATGTTAATTTTTGGTCTTCTAAGTCAATATACCTCTACTTTTCTATTTGAGTTTGACATCTCTGCTATACAATACTCCCAGATGTATCTTTCTCAAAACACTATTTTTATCATGTTACTTCCCTGTTTCAGAATTTACAATGGCCATCTAAAAGACCAAGTACGAATTGCTCCACCTTCTTTCCAAGGTTTTCAGTTGACTAGCCCTGACTCCCCATCCTCGCCTCCTCCTACACTGCAGGATGAACTTTTTGCTCAAGTTAGGTTGATATCTTTTCTGGAGTCAAGTAGTTCCATTTAAAATACAATGGGCTTTTAAAAGCCTGTCTTTTCAGAGCTATATTTCAAAAAATCAAAATGAAAACCCCACAGAACAAAAAGTAAATTGTCCCAACTTTTTGAAAAAAAATAAAAACAAATAAATAAAATTAAGAAGAAGGAGAAAGAAAAGGAGAAGAAGAAGAAGATGAAGATGATGATGATGATGATGATGATGATGATGACGATGATGATGATGATGATGATGATGATAGCACCATCCCCCAATTTCTGCTTGAATTGGTAGGCTGAGTCTCCACTCCACTCTTCACAATATGTGAAGAGGAAGAGTTGAGGATGTCTCTGAAACATCCTGTCTAGAGCTACAACTAGTTTGTACTAATGGAAGAAATAACAATCATTGATCTCATGGAGGCACAAAGTATAGCTCTTATTGGGGGATAGAGAACCATGGTAGAGCATAGGCCTGTGAACTCCTAAAACCAGAAATGATAGTACCCCTTAACTTCATCAGGCTCTGGTAAGTCTAACAAAAGCTTTGTTATCTAAGGCCAAAGGCTCTTATAGGATCGTAGGATATATGGTTGGGCATTTTGAAACACTTAGTCCACAATTGTCATTATATAGGTGGGGAAATTGAAGCCGACAGAGGTGAAGGAATTTATTTAAAGTCAATAGCTAGGAAACAGAAGAGCTGATATGGAAGTTCTTTATTGACTATATCACACTGACTACAGAAATAAATGCAAGGCAATTTGGGGAAGGGCAATTAGTCCTTTGCCATTTGACACAGTATTTTGATTTTTAAAATCTAGTAACATAGATTATAGACCACTTGAAATGTAACCCAAGTCCATGGGGCTCGAATGGAATGGAAGTAATCTAAGGTATTCACAGGGGCATCTAGGTGGTACGTGAATCAAAGGCCAGGCCTAGAGACAGAAAGATTCATCTCCCTGAGTTCAAATCTGGCCTCAGACACTTACTAGCTGTGTGACCTTGGGCAAGTCACTTAACCCTGTTTGCCTCAGTTCCTCAAGTATCAAATGAACTGGAGAAGGAAATGGCAAATCACTCCAGTGTCTGAGCGAAGAAAACCCACAAAAGGGTCATAAAGAGTCAGACATGTCTTAAATGACTCAATAACAGTGACAAACAGTATTCACAAACTCAGATCTACAATTAATTATTCTGCAGAAGAAGGATAAAGCTGCTTTTGGGTCAGAGTCCACTGACCTGAAATTTTGCATAAAATTAAAATTACTGATTTAACCATTTAGGTCATGTATTTTACCATGGAAACCCTTCTGCTTTTTTATTGGTTACAACCTTCAACCCAAATCAGAACTGCTGAGTTGCTAGGGGATACCAAGGAGGTGGATTTGGTTTTTTCTGTTTTAATTTTCTTTAAATTGTGTAATTTCTATATTCCCTAGGCCCCAGACCTCTACTGCATAAAGGATTTGGGCCATTGCTATCCTATAAATGCTGAACTAATTGAATACCTGTCATTAGGTAATTCTCTGCCCCCGCCCATGTCAGTCCTGAGGCAGCTATTGTTGTTGTTTGTCCTCCATTCTTGGAGAGGACCATGGCATCAGGAAGGTGATACCATAACTTGCAAGTGAATTGGATTTAAGTGAGGGAGGGCTATGCAAAGTCACCAGCCTCACTTTCTCCTCCAGAGCCATCTGGGTCCAGCGGTAAGACATAGATCGGGACACCAGGAGATGGCCCCCAAGGCAGCTATATGTCACAGTGAATAGAATGCTGGCCCTGGAGTCAGAAGATCTAGGTTCAAATCTTGCCTCAGACATTTGCTAACTGTGAGACCCTGGGCAAGTCACTTAACTTCTGCCTGCCTCAGTTTTCTCTATTGTAAAACATTGATAATGATAGTGCCTATCTCCCAGAGTTGTGAGGATCAAGTGAAAAATATCTGTAAAGTGCTTATCCCAGAGTCTGGCACATAGTAGATACTTAGTAAACTCTTGTTCCTTTCTTCCTTCCCCATTAGTATAGATATTCCTAATAAAGTATATTGGATGACAGAATTGGGATCTAAAACTATCTTGACAGTTTAATGCATGGTCCAAATCTAATATGATGGGAATTTAACAGGAATAAATGTAGAGTCCTGCTCTTACATTTAAAAAAGAAATAAGGGAAGGAAGGGAGAAACAAAAGGAATGAAGGAAAGAAAAAAAGGAAAGGAAAGGATAGAGAAAGGAAAGAAGAGAAGGGAGGAAGGAAGGGAGAGAGGAAGGAAGGAAGGAAAGAAGGAAGGAAGAAAGGAAGGAAGGAAGGTAGGGAGGGAGGGAGGGAGACAGTGAGGGAGGGAAGGAGAGAGGGAGGAAGTAGGGAGAAAGAAAAACCCAACAACCAACAACTGCACAGATATAGAATAAGGGAGATGTGGATAGACAATAGTTCATGTGAAAAAGACTGGGGAGTTACAATGCATTTACAGACTAAGAACTGTGGTGTAATGTGATGGCCAAAAGAATTTAGTTGATGTTGCTTGAGCTGTATTAACAGAAGTGTAGTATCCAGAAAAAGGAAGATTGTAGACCACCCCCATACCCAGTCCTGGTGAGGTAACATTTGGAGTATTATGCTCGGCTCTGACCACACTGACAGTGTTTGTTTTTATTTCACCTTCACTTCCAAATACATTCCACTCCTCCTACCCTCTCCATCTAGAAAGCCATGTCTCGTAAGAACGAATTTAAAAGAAAAAAGGCTGTTCAGCAAAACTTGCAGACACACCCACCAAGTCTGGCAGTCTGTACAGTATTCCACAATCATAGCCTATGACCCTTACAAAGAAGAGGAGGTGTATTTTCTGAGTACCACATTTTAAGAGGGAAATTGACAGATGCCTCGAATACTCTCCCTTCTCATCTCTCCCTCCTAGCTTTCCCGGTTTCCTTAAAATCCCAACTAAAACCCCATCTTCTCCAAGAAGCCTTTTCAATCACCTCTTAATTCTAGTACCTTCCCTCTGTTAATTATCTCCTATTTATTCTGTAATAGAGTTTGTTTGTATATATCTGTTTGCTTGTCTCCCCCATCACTTAACACAGCGCCTAGCACATAGTAGGTGCTTAATAAATGTTTACTGACAAAATGGGGGTGGGGGTGGGAAGGATGACTGGGAAGGGATTAAAAGCTATGTTGTATCTGATGAAGGAAATAAACATGTTCCATGGAATCTGGAAAAGAGAAGGCTTAGGGGAAACATGATAACTGTCTTCTTTTATGTGAAAAATTGTTTTGTAGAAGATGGATTCTGCCTATACTTCTTAATATCACAACTTGTTTTCTTGTGATCATGATAGAGTCAAAAGAGCATTGACTCTGAAGTCAGAGAAACTTGGTTCAAAACCTGGCTCGGTCACTTACATGTGACCTTTGAAAAATCACTCAACTTCCCTGGTTTCCTCATTTGTAAAATGAGGGGCTTAAACTAGATAATCTCTTAGGTCCTTTCCAGCCCTAGATACAGGATCTTATAATCCTGTGATCCAGTCTTGCCCTCCTACCATACTGCATACCACTGCCATAATGATCTTATTAATACCACAAATATTAATAAGATATGAATGCAGAGCTGATCATGTCAATCCTATGTTCTGCAGCAGGGCTGTCCAAAATGCAGCCTACTGGCCGCATGTAGCCCCCAGTGTGATTTATGCATAGAAATTTACATAAATGCTTTAGTAAAGGAAGCCGAGCTACTGCAGAGCTCTCACTAAAATGGCAAATCAAAATATATGGTCTATTGTTTCAATAAAAACCCAAGGTTGGACAGCCCTTTTCTACAGAAATGCTTTCCCAACCTCTCTTAATTCTCAATAATAAGTGCCTCAATAATTAATTAATTAAGCTTAATAATTTGTGCCTCTTTTAATTATTTCCCATTTATTGTATACATAGCTTGTCTGTACAAATTTTGTTTTGCTTGTTGTCTGTCTCCCCCATTAGACTGTGAGCTCCTTTAGGGGAGGCACTGTCTTTTGCCTCTTTTTTCTATCACCCGGATTTAGCATTGTGTTTGGTAAATGGCAGGTGCTCGATAAATGTTTATTAACTGACTACTAATTGACTGTCATGTTTTGCTAAGTCCAGTATCAATGGCCAGAGATACCAAGTTCCATGCTGACCTGGAAAGAGGTCTGCACATCCACATGTGCCTCATAGTCACATGTGGCCCCTATAAACCACCATGAGTGCTGAAGAATTGGTTTCCAACGAAACCTTGATAAGAGAAGAGAAAACTTTTGTATTTAGTGTCTTGCTTTCAAACTTGCTAACCATGATTTGAGATATTAAGTGAAATGGGTTTTAATCTAGAAATGTGAATATTTTTGATGTGCTGAAATGTTTTAGGTGGCATTACTGTCCCAGTATTGATTTTAATCTCATTTTTTTCTGTCTCTTTTATAGACTGGAGTTAGAGGAGAGCCGAGTTACATGTAAATCAGACTGCTGGCAGTTGAAATTCAAAGGTAAGAGGTGAATTTCATATTTAATACAAATGAATATTTATTGAATGTAAGGCTATAATGTAATACTGGGTACAAAGGGAAATATAAAAATAAGCGAGCTTCAGAAAGCTCACAATCTAGTGAGGGGATATGATACGAACACAACTATAATAGAAGGCAATTTCATTACTAAAATTCAATTCAACAAATATTTATTACATATATATGTGGAAAACAGTATTAGATACTGGGTATGAAAGGATAGGTAATGAAACAGGTCCTGCTCTAAAGGAGCTTACAATCTAATGGCAAGAAAGACAAATATACCAAAAAAAACCAACTATGCTACAAGGGAGAGTGAGGTATTTATGAAGGAAAATTCCATGCAAAGTTCTATGAGAGATTTCAGGCAGAGATCACTTTCAACAGGGGAGAAGCGACTGGTTACAGAAAGCATCTGCATTGAGCCATGAAAAAAAGAGAAGAACTTCAGTGAATGGAAGTGGGAAAGAATGTCCTCTAGGCATAAGAGGCAGCATGAGGAAAGACATGGAAAGGGCAAGATGAGAACAGGATGAGGGCAGGTGTAGTTAGCACAGGAGTACTTCAGAGATATTGCTCATTCTGTTCCAGACAGAATAAAATAATAAAGCAAATATCACATAAAGTGAGTCACACAAATTTTTTGGCTTCCTGGTGCATATAAAAGGTGTGTTTACACTATATTATAGTCTATTAAGTGTACAATAGTATCATGTCTAAAATATCGATCCCTGAATTCAAAAATACTTTATCGTTCAAAGATGCTAACCATCATTTGAGCCTTCATTGAGTCATAATCTTTTTGCTGGTGGAGGATCTTGCCTGGATGTTGATAGCTGCTCACGATTGGTCAGTGTGGTGAAGGCTGAGGTGGCTGTGGCAATTTCTTAAAATAAGAAAACAATCAATTGACTCTTCCTTTCACTTGAATACTAAAGAGGCCTCTGTAGGGTTATTAATTGGCCTAATTTCAATATTGTTGTGTCTCATGGAAGAGGCAGATATGAGGAGAGGGAGAGAGACCAGATAACCTGGTCAATGGAGCAGTCAAAACATATACAACATCTATCAATTAAGTTCACTGTCTTATAGGGTGCAATTTTTGGTGCCCCGAAACAATTACAATAGTAACATCAGAGGTCACTGATCACAGATCATGATAACAGATATAACAATAATGAAAAAGTTTGAAATATTGAGACAATTTATGAAATGAGACACAAAGACACGAGCTGAATACACACTCTTGGGAAAGTGGCCCAGATAGACTAGGTTGACCCAGAGTTGCCACAAATCCTCAGTTTGTAAAGAATGCAATATTTGCAAAATACAGTAAAGTGCAATAAGATGAGTTATGCCTGTACTTCATTTTCACTCAAAGTAAAGTATACTACGGGCAGTTGTATCAGATAAGATTGGACAAATCAGTTGGGACATGAAGGCCGGAATAAATTGGAACTGGTGTATCAGTAAGGCAAGATTCGTGATATTGATGGTGACCATGAATATGCTGTATAGTTCAAAATTGCAAAGTATAAAAGATTCTCTATGTAGAAGGCAGAAGAAGTAAAACATTTATTTAGCCACCAGAGGATCAAATCCCAAAACCAATAATTCCAATTCGACATAGCAACAATTGCATTCCAAAACCATAAGTCCACTTTGATGTAACAGCAAGGAGATTAAAACATAATATCAGAGCAAAGAGCCAAGCCATCCTGTAACCTTCCCCTCTGCTGAGGCCTTCCTGTAAACACTCACTCACAAATCCTGTCTGCTTGCCTGTGTCCTCTCCTCTTGAAGTTTTGAAAGCCCTTGTAGTTCTCAGAGCCCTTCCAGTGTTCTCTCTCTCTCCCTCCCTCTCTCTCTCCCTCAGTTTTCTCTCCTTCTCACAGTTCTGTCTTCATCACAGCTCTCTCATCTCTACTCTCCACAGCACTCTACTCTGCAGCTCTCCAGTCTGTCTGAATTCTCTCTCCTTCTCCTTGGGCTGAATTCTCACCTTATTGGCTACCCTCAGGGTACATATACCTTGTATAGGACTGGGGCTTAGTACCTAATAGCAGGTGTGGGCCTGCCTACAAGCAAGCCTTTCCTAATTCAGCTTCCCTTAACTGGCTCCACCTGGAGCTTATTGAACGGGCAGGTTGGGGGGGGGGTTAAGATCTTCAATCACATTAACACCACAACTGGACAACATTAAAAAACAGTCTCTGCTATTAATTTCATTGCTTATACCTCAATATTTCAAGGATCCATGATTTCATTGATGAGTACACTCTCTATTCTATGCCTTAGTAGATGCTTTCATGAATTGCTGTGTTATCACCTGGGGGCTATTTCTCTGGTGAAAATAGCTAAGCTGGTCTGTGGTTCAGCAATACAAATTCTGTCAGCAGGACTGCACCAGGAGCCTTTTCACCTTAGTAGGACTGGCCCAGATGTTTTGCTTCAATGGTATAATCTTCAGGAATCCAGGATTGTCCCCATGCAGGGAGAAGGAAACAGAGGGGCTTGGACTAGATAGTGTTAGAGGTCCTTTCTAATCCTACCATCCTATAATCCAGTTTTGCCCCCTTACTGTATTGCATACTGCTGCCATGTTGATCTTATTGATACTATAAATATTAATAAGATATGAATACAGAGCTGATTTTGTCAATCTCATGTTCTACAAGGTCTTTCCCAAACCCTCTTAATTCTTAGTGCCTTCCCTCTTTTGTTTTCTATTCATTCTGTATACAGCTTGTTTGTACATATTTGTTTCCTTTGTTCTTGATTTATTACAATATAGGGACAAGTTAATAATTAGAATTTGGGCAAAAACCAAAATCCAAGTTAAAGTACTTTGAAAATTACATTGAGTAGATGTGTAGGATTAGGTGGGGAAAAGCAGAAATAGTGCCAGATGCCCACTAATAGCAATTTTATTCCTTTCTGGTCCAGAGGTTACCAGCCTTTCATTGTATGGGAAGATCGAGTTCATTTACATTTTAAAAAATCCAGATACAAACTTCTACATCATCCATTTCGAAGTTTTAATTTCAGATCTTGTTATCAGCTTTACCTGAATACACTGGAAAATTAGTGCAAATTTTTACTTTGGGCACAAATTATTTGGACAGTTGTACAAATTATCCACTTAGGTTTTATTCAGTTCACCTCAACAAATACTTATTAAGCTCCTACTACGTGCGAGGCACCTTTAGACATGGAAGATACAAAAGTAAAAATGGAACAGTCCCTGCCCTCAGGCAGCTTACATTTGGGGAAGAAAACTCTTAGTTACATTGTATATACTCAAACAAGTTTGTGAATAGCTTCCATCATATGGAAGGATCAATCTCTTCCTTCTATCTTATCCTACTTTAGTTCTTCTCCAAAACCCATGAACGTAACCCGTTGAGAGAATGGAAGAAATATCAGAATGATATTCTGACCCTTTCTCTGGCTTTGCATGAAGGTCAGAGTTAGTTATTTTTTATTATATGCTGAATACTTCCTTCTTTTCTATTATTTTTGCAATTTTTCCAGCCATGAGAGTGTGGGGAGAAGGTTTAGCAGTGAAGGGACCTTGTACTCCCACATGTCGCATGTTTTGGAGTGGGTCCTTTATTGTATCAATTTGGGATATAATCAGCTTAAAGAGAAGAAATCAGGTGAGAGTTGGAGAAATCTTACCTTTTTTGGTAGGAAATTACTTCTTCAATCAAGTCACTCTGTCCATGGCAGCCCACAGAATCAGAAAGCATCACTGAATTTGAGACTTGAAATATGACATATTCTAACTCTTTCATTTTAGAAGTGAGGAATTGGGACCAAATAAGAGGAGTGACTTGACTAAAGTCACATACTGTCAGATATGGCAATCAAGCCCAGGACTCCTAACTACCTTTAGGTCTTTAGGATTTAGTCATTTTTTTCCATGACCCCCTCATTAAGAACCTGCAAAGCAAAAGACATAAGCTCATTCCTTCTGTTGCTATACTAAGCACATAGCAAAGAGGCTGCTCAGAGATCCCCAAAGAAGCCTCTTGTCTCTGAAAATGCACTCTCCCACATGCACATGATGCTTAATATTCTTTAATCAAGGCCAAATGACTCACACTTAAAACTGAGACAAAATGAAGATACTCTTAGTTAAGAAAATACCTTAACTTAAATTCAAACTAAGGAGTATAGGACTTATTTCAGATCCTTTCTGAGAGCAGGCTTTGATAGTGGTGAAGGGGAAACATGAAGGTATCTGTCTGAAGGAAAGGGAAGATGTCCAAAAATAAGTGGAGGGTAGGGAGATACAAATTGTCCACTCCACAGCCTTAGGCATAGAACATGGTCAGAAAAAAAGATTTTTATGATAGTTTACACATATGGCATATAATGAGAGATGGGTTAAGAAGATTCAAACATTAAAAAAATGTGCCAGAGAAATTGAGGACTGCATTATGTAGGTCAGTCTCCCTACACTCCTTCTCTGCACATTCCCAGTTTGCCCTGCACATGATGACCACAAGTTCCTTTAAGGCACAGTTCTGATCAGGTTGCTCCCCTGCTCAAAAACCTTCCTTAGCTCCATATTGCCTTTAAGATAAAATCCTAATCTTTCAGGCCCTTCATAGTTTCCTTTCAACCTGTCTTTCCAGTCTCGTTTCCTATTTCTCCTATTTGTCCATTCTACATTCCAGCCAAACTGGCTTAATTGTGACATCCCATCTTTCACCTCCATGCATTTCTGCCAGATGTTCCCCATACTTAGAGCATACTATCTCTGCACTTCATCCCCACCTCTCAGAACCTTTATCTTCCTTCAGATCTCAGCTTAGATACCACTTTCTTCATGATGCTTTCACTGATCTCTCCTCCCTACCCTCCTTCCCCTACATACTTGTCAGTGTCTCCTTCCTCAAATTTCCCTATATTTATTCATCTCTGTACAAGTTGGATCTCTTAGCAGAGTGTTAGCTCTGTGAAGGTATGGGACATATTTTATTGATGTTGTTATCTTTCTAACTCCAGCAATTAGCACAGTGTCTTGCATACAGGAAGAACTAAAAATGTTTTTTCAACTGAATTGAAGCAATACAGAATGGTCAAAACTGTAGCAAGAGAACAAGTGAGAAAACCCTTTTATATTCATACAGAATAATTTCTTTAGCCATTTCCCAGTTGATGGGCACTCGCTTTGTTTCCGGGTTTGTTTGTTTTTTCTCTGCCGTAGAGTGCTTTTGTTATGTATAGGATCTTTTGGTCATGGACTTCCTTGGGGTGTATGTCATATATGAGATCACTGGAACAAAGGGTATGAACAGTTAATTGCTTTTCTCACATAATTCTAAGTTGTTTTCCAGAAGGGTTGGAATAATAAACAGATCCACAAAGGGTGTATTAGTATGCTTCTTTTCCCACAGCTGTATTCTTGATTAAACACATCACATTGTTGTTATTGTTCAGTTGTGCCTGACTCTTTGTGACCTCATTTGGGATTTTCTTGGCAGAGGTACTAGAGTGGTTTGCCATTTCCTTCTCCAGTTCATTTTACAGATGAGGAACTGAGGCAAAAAAGGTCAAGTGACTTAACCAAGCTCACGTAGCTAATAAATATCTGAAGCCAAGTTTGAACTCAGGAAGAGGAGTCTTCCTGACTTCTGGCCTGGCATCCTATCTATTGCACCACCTAGTTGCCCTAAAGACATCATATTATTCAAATATATTAGGGGTTTTATTCTTAATAGAACTGGTAGTATACAATTTGTTGATTAAAATTAAAAATCAAATATAACTTTCCTCACATGCAAGGTAGGACCATTTTTTTAAAAAAGTCTCATATGTACATCCTTAAAACATTTCATACCTTTAATGCACCTGCAGTTAAGAACCTGCATCTGCCCTCTGTCATAACATTCACCACTGATATTTGGAAGATGTGTCACATTCCACAGATGGTTGTAAGTATTCACATAGAATAACAGTATTCCTAGACTATTTCAAAGATTGCTTTGACAAATGAACAAATCAACCTGGGTAATACCCATTTCTTCACATATTTAAAATCCACTGGCTCACTCTTACATAAGGCATAGTACTAATGGTTTCCCCAAAGATTATTTTATTCAATGTAACTGGATTTCCTGGGACTGCCCCATTGCTCAGGGAGAACAACTACATATTATGCCTTATAAATAACTTATACTGTATGAGAACAAGAAAAGGCAGATCATTGGACATCTATCTCTCAGTGCAATTTTCTCTTCAACACAAAAGCAAACACTAGAAAGTAAGCCATTCTTCATAGATTCTTTATGATAACCAAACACAGAACTCTCTTCTTCTGAAAATGGTGCCACCTGTTTGTGGATAAATCTTAAATTCTCACTAGTGCAATGGGAGACTGGGAAGTTTGCTCTTCACTTTCAACTCCCAGGTTTCTTATCCTCATCCTTGGTTTCCATATTTATAAGCTTCTTGCTTGAAATGTCATGAATTTGCAGAACATCAGATATACCCATACTCAAAAAAAATTCCACGATGCATTCCAGAGCCAAGAAATTTATTTTCAGACATTGTTTTGAGTTATCCTGTTGATATAGGGATAATACAGGTAATGAGGAGTTTACTATTATAAACTAGTCAAACTTTTGGTGGGAGGTTTATGTTGTATATTTAAAACTGCTAGGAGCAGCAGGGGTCTGGAAGGTACCATGCTGACAGTCCTCCCTGAGGTTCAGTGCTTAATAAAATGCTTTTAAAAGAAGATGAGTATTCAAGAGGTAGTCCACATGCAAAAGGCAATTTGATCAAGGTAGGATAATCAAGACCAGGAGAAAGATTCTTTAAGCCAGAAAGTCAGCAAAGCATAGAATGTTAAGTGACCCTAGGAAAGCATTTGGGCTGAAGTTGCAGAAGGATGTAGGAAAGCAGGAAGACCACCAACAAACAAGGGATGGGAGAGAGGGAAATGTGTCCTTAACATGGAGAGCAGATGCTCTTTTGTGATGTGGAGTGCAGGGCTGTCAGAGGCTGAATAATAGAGTTCTTCAGCCCTCCATCCAACACCCTGAATTCTCCTTCTGGCTCTGATACTAAACTAAACTACCCATGTAGCTTTGGGCAACTCATTTTATGTCTTTTTGGCATCAGTTTTGTCACCTATGAAACAAAGGGGTTCAGCTAGAAAATCTCTCCTGACCCTTTCAGATCTAAATCCTATGAACCTATGATCTCTAAGCCATTTCCTTTGGGAAAACTGGAGCTATATCTGCAAAGGTAATTGGATTTTTGAATGAGGCACTCAATTAGTTTAAGAAAAAATGAAACACTTTGGCTTCAATAATCTGGATGTTTCTGCTCACGATCATTTGTGGTATGGATTTTCTAGTTAATTGGCTTAATTTGCCACCTCATTTTTGTGGGCAGATGGCAAGGCTTTTTGTGGCTCATGGTAAGGAGGCATCTTTATTTTTTTAAATGAAATATATAAATAGATGGGAAGATCCAGTTTCTCCCCTGCTCCTGCATCTTCTGTGTATGATTACATAGCTCTTTTCAAAGAACCAATTAAAAAAGCAGAACAAATGGAATAAACTATGATGAATCTGAAACTTTCCCCCCTGCATCCCTTCAGCTTGTCTAAACAGTTTCAATAGGAGATCATAATAGGATAGCAGATCAAAGAACACAAATCAATTCCTTTCCCGGGAGCCAAATGGGACACTAATGCTCTCTAGTGTGGGAACAATCTTGCAGCTCCCTTGTGACGGTACAGCTAACATTTCTTTTTACTGTGAGGGCATTGTCCAGGGATCCAGCCTTAGATTTCAGCTGTCACAGGTAATCCTGAGACAAAAAAATAGAAGTCATTATTTTTCCTTCAGAATCTATGTTTCCATAAGAAAAAATTATTGAGGATATTTCAAAATTGGCATCTGGAAGATTTGGTGTCAGCTACAAATAAGTTTATGTCTAAGGTAACCCTTCCTGTAATGATGCAAACAAATCTAGTTTCAACTAAATTTATTGATGTTATCATCTACAGATGAACACACAGGTCGTGGGAACACCCAAATCCTTGCGTCAGATTTGTCGACTCTTAAAATCTGCTTAATTAGGAAATAAGAAACTAAATCCATTAAATAAACTGAGAAGCTCAAAGAGCATTTAACAAATGGTCTCGTTACAATCCTTCTTTTTGGCATTTTAATGGGATGTGCATGGTAATACATTCACCACTAAACTCTCCTCTGGAAGGCTAAAGACAGGATGTGTCTGGCACTCCATAATTGCTGAATTCACATTCATTTATCATGATGATGCTACTGCATTTTGACCTAGAAATAATAATAATGGACCTAATTTTACTATGAGCATAAAAATTATATAGGAATGGCTATGCACCTATATATGTGTGTGTGTGACATTGATGTGTGTGTGTATCCTTCTGTAACATATAGACGTGTATATATGTCTATATGTTATGGAGTAGGCTCAGTGTCTTACTTTCCCTTCTCCTACTTGAGAAAAACTGAACTCTGAGAAGGTAAAGGGGTGGGATGGTGCTCTCAGTTTTGTTTTTTTGGTTTTTGGTTTTTGGTTCCTAAACTCTGAAGCCCATACCTTGCCCAAGTAGAGGAGGTTGTGGACTAAGAAAGAGCATACAAAATTGGGACCTAGTCTCACAACAAAAAGCAGAGGGACTTAATTATTCTCACAGATGCTCACAGCAGCTACTGTTTCCATAGGAAGAGAACACTCACAGTGGGTGTTCTTAAAAAAGAAAAAAAAAACTAGGGTGGCAGACAATGCATATGTATTTGCACCAACTTTACAAGCTAGCCAGTATTTTGTTTCTAATTGGGGCAGAAGTTGATGTTTTATAGGCAATAGTATCATAGTCTCAGTTTGACCCTAGTATATTTTCATGAGACTCTCTCTGACCTTACCACATCTTTCCCCTTATTTCTTACTTGCTGCCTCCTCCATCTCTATACTTTCTTTCAATACTTAGAAGCTTCTTTGCTCAGAAGCTTATAAGCTAGAAATTTCTAGTTGATTGATTCCTTTGGCCTAGCTCCCATCAGAAAAGGGAAACCGTGTAGATCTAACAGAATTGAGACTTAGCCTATAGCACACCTGACCTGATTCTGCATCCGAATTGCCCTGATATATGGAGTGGTGATGGACCCAGGAGTCTTGCCTATGGGACTGGCCAAAACTTAGTGTAACAATGTGCCAGCTCTCAGAAATAGCCTTTTCCAAGACAATCATGGACTCCCTCCTTCTGCCTCAGATCCAACACTACTGTGGCTGATATTCTCTCCCTTAATTTTATCCCTTTCCTGTGCCACCTTGAAGGTGTTGGCTTCTACCCCTGTTTAGGAGTGGTTTCTGCCCCATTTTCCTCCCTTTGTTTTCCCTGCCTTTCTGCCTATGCTCTCTTGGGTGTCTCCAGTTAAACCTAATGGTTATCCATTCAATTTGCTAAATTAAAGAGCCTATTGATTTCAGCTAGCATGTACATGCACTTCTGAGGTTTGCAAAATATTTTATTTTGTTTTATCCTCACAATAACCCTTGGAGATATGTGCTATTATTATCTCCATTTTATAGATAAGAAAACTGAGGCAGGCAGAGGTCCATGACTTACCTAAGGTCACATAGCTAGTAAATGTGTGAAGCCGGGTTTGAATGTAGGTCTCCCTGACTCCAAGGTCATCCCTCTACTATCCCATGTTGCCTTTCATAGTTTGAATTGCTTCTCCCTAAATTACCAAAATCTTGTCAGCAGTCTAAATGGATAGAATACCGGAGTGACGGCTAAGAGATCTATGTTCGGTTTTTGCCTCACAGACTTCCCCACTGTATGAGGATGCGCAAGGGTCTGCTGGAGCCAGCTCTAACCAGCTTGAGAGTTGTTGTTCAGTTTTCAGTGTGAGCATTTATACCTTACAAATCAGAATTGCTACAAATCAGGGCTTGACATTGTTTTGCTGATTATCTAGACTTAAGAAAATGTTAATAATGCAAATTAAAAGCAAATGTGCATACCTTTTTTTTCTAGAGAGCCTGGTTGTGTTAAATATTTATCAGCACACCTCTGTTGACAAGCAAGTTACTTAACCTCAGCCATTCAGTTTCCTTATCTATAAAACAGAATCAATAAGGGTATTACCTACCTCAGAGGATTGTTGTAAGAATCAGATAATATATATATAAAGTAATTTGCAAAACAATGCTTTATATTGTTGTTTGTTATTCTTCAGTCACTTTTCAGTGGTGTCCAAATCTTTCTGACCTCATTTGGGTTTTTTTTTCATCAAAAAAATAATGGCGTGGTTTACCATTTCTTTCTCCATCTCATTTTACATATGAGGAAACTGAGGCAAATAGGGTGAAGTGACTTGCCTAGGATTATATAGCTAGTAAGTGTCTGAGACCAGATTTGAACTCAGTAAGATGAGTCTTCCTGACTGACTCCAGACCCAGAGCTCTATCCACTGTGCCACCTAGCTGCCCCAATGTTCTATATAGATGTGAGTTATTATTGTTTTCCCTGCTAAGATTCCCCTGCTGCTCATACTATATCCTGACAAGCTCTTTCCAGAGAATGTTCCAAAAGTTTAGCATTTTACTGCCCCCTTGAAACGTGGACATTTCATTATATCCTCCTTTCACCAACTCAATTATACAACCCTAATACAATTACAGCAACTCTAATACAACAAAATTGTATTAGACCTGTGCTAGTACTGATTCCTCATAGATTCCATCATTATCCCTTTTCCATTCAGATAAGTCCATCCATCCCCTTTAGTGCCTGGATCTAAGCCAGGACTCTATAAAGGAGAAAGAAATGTTAGCCCCAATTCCATGGTGAAGTTAATCAATTTTTTCATAGATTTTAGTTATGGAATCTTGTCAGAGACTTTTGGAAAGGCAAGATTAATTACATCCAGTGGAACCCTCTTGTTCATCTCTTTCTTTACTACCTCAAAGAACTCTAAAAGATCAGTCAGGCATTGATGTTTCTTTAGAGAAACCACGTTGTCTTTGCCCCAATAGATTATGTTTGCTTTGTTGTGTTTGTCCTTCACTCTCAAAGAGGACTATGACATCAGGGAAATGACATGACTTGCAGTTGACTTTGATTTGAGTGAGGGAGGTCTGTGCAAGGTCACTAGCCTCACTTTCTCCTCCAGAGCCCTTATGTTTGCTTAAATATTCAGTGATCTGCCTTTTTATTACAGATTCTATTATTTTTTTTCTAATGTGGAAGGATGACTCATTAATCTATAGTTTCCAGAATTCCACGTGGAATCCTTCGGATGACTGGAAGTCGTGATCCCAGAAGCTCAAAGCTGGACGGCACCTCAGGAGGCTGTATCTGATGGCAGTTCTCCTTTGTCATACCAAGTAAGCCATCAGCAAGGCTTTACTGGAAGGTCTTCATCAAGGGAGAACCAACTATCTCTTGAAGCAGTCTATTGCCCTTGGGGATAGTGCTCATTCTCAGGAAGTTTTTTTTTCTCTTATCATATATGACATTACAGTCAAACTGCTGGATTTTCTGATTGACCATGGGCTACTCTATGATCTATGATCAAAGATTTAGTATTAGAAGGAACCTTTGATAATAACAACAATAGTAATGAAAATAATAGTATTTATACAGCCCTTTTGAAGTTTGCAAAGTGCTTTACAAATATTATTTCATTTTATCCTTATAACCATCCTGTGAGGAAGATTTGACAGATGAGAAAACCAAAGTGGGCAGAAATAAAATGACCTGCCCAGGGTCACATAGCTAACTGTCTGAGGACTGGAGTCTTACAGACTACAGGTGGAGTGCTGTATCCACTGGGTCACCAGCTGCCCCATATCATCTGGTCCAATCCCTTCATTTGATGCATGAGGAATCTGGCAGTTAAATGGCTTACCAAGCATCTTATAGGCAGTAAGGAAGAACCAGGATTTTGATCCAGGGCTTGAAATTTTCAGGTGCTTCCCATCAAGTTCAGTGTTCTTCTATGGAGGATTTTTCTTGACTCATTAGACATCAAAATCCAGCTCTCCATGATCTGCCACCTTCAGATGAATGGTTAGATGAAGTAGGGATGGGAAGAGGAGTACCTTTTAAGAACCACCAAATCACCTCTCTTAAATTCTCTCCTAAACTTGATTAATCTGTCTTTAGAGAATCATGAGAGCTAGTCTCAAAAACACCTGCAGTGTCTGTATTGCCTTTACTATTGGCTTTTAGAGTCGGCAGGAGTGAAAGTGTTGGAGGTACTCTCCTGGAACAAATAACCACCATGTCTGTGTCCATCTTGTTTTTGTCTCCACATTTCTATTTTTGCCACATTTTTTATTTTGGCGAGGAGGCAAGTGACTTGCCCAGGGTCACACAGCTATCTGAGGTCACATTTGAACTCAGGTCTTCCTGACTCCAGAACGGGTGCTCTGCCTGTTGCACCACCTAGCTGCCCCTGTCTCCACATTTTTTGCTCTTTTAATCAAATCCTTATCTTTTTTATTAGCTCAGCTGTGGTTACTCAGAATCTACATGCTGTTTTGTCTACTCCTTCTTGTTTTATTTCATCTCTCACATCTTGACCTTGCCTTGAAATCTACCTGCTTCCCTTTTCCTTCTAGTTTGTCTGATTTTCTTTTTCTTTTTTTGGAGAGGCAATTGGGGTGAAGTGACTTGACCAGGGTCACATAGCTAGTAAGTGTCAAGGGTCTGTGACCAGTTTTGAACTCAGGTCCTCCTGATTCCAGGGCCAGTGCTCTATCCACTATGCCACCTAGTTATCCCACTGACTCCTGGAGTCTTTAATCCAAGTTCTTCTAGTGCCTTTCCCCTCCTGAGGCTGTGGCAGTCAGGCAGCCTCCTTCTTAAAGCAGCTCCCAATTCTGCAGTCCTCCATGCCTAGAGTGGTACACGGCCCTAAGTTCTGGCTGGCCCTAGCTTTTATCTGCTCTCCTTGTTCTGCTTTGTAGCTACCCAGGGCCTAGTGTTCACAGAGCGAGGAACATCTTGAACAAAGTATGAGTGTGCAAACCCATACCAAGGCACATAATGTTAACATATTTCACTCTGAAAGATAATACAGATCAACACCTCCTTCCTCCTCCACCCCCATACTACCCCCCACCATCACCATTGTTGGGCTTCTACTTGAATTTTCAGTTTTCAGCTGGCTGCCTCCCTGCAATTTTCCATACAAACTTCTGAGGACACTGACTTTTCTTCTGCTCTGGATCTCTCTTGGTATAGATAAATCCCACCCCCCCCCCAATTTAGGATTGTCTCCTTAGTAGCTCATCGCTGATCTTTCTCCTTTCCCTGACCCAGACTCAACCCAGACTACCATTGTTTTGGGGGAGGATCGTATTTGACTAAGCAGGAACTCAAAATGTGCTTATAGTTTAGAGTATCAGAGTCCTGAAACTCATGACCCAGATACACCCAAGAGAAGAGGAAATGTCTAAATAGGTAGTGTCAAGGAGGCAACTGTTGCTGACCTTGTAACACAGATTCACCACCAATCCCTTTGGTGTTCTCTGTGCCCAAGACCTGAGTAATTCATAGCATGGAGCAGGACACTTCTCCAGAGACACAGACACGCAAAAAACGGAGAAAATGCAGATACCGCACAACAGACCCCTGCGACTATACAGGCTTGGCTTGGATTCTCTCTCTCTCTCTCTCTCTCTCTCTCTCTCTCTCTCTCTCTCTCTCTCTCTCTCTCTTCAAGCGGCAGATCAAGCAGCACCTTCTGCTTGGAAATCTTTCCTGATCCCCTCAATTACTAGAGGTCTTTTCTCTCAAACTACCTTGTATTCGACTATTTTGTATTTATTTCTAATCAACAGATTTGTAAAGCACTTTACAGATGTTATCAACAATTGGGGAAGTCAAAGCCACTTTTGTCCCCATTTTACATGATGAGGAAACTAAACTGTCTTCAAGGGTCAGCTCAATTGCCACCTTCTTCAAAAGAAATGAACATCCATTTATTAGGTGCCTACTATGTGCCAGGCACTCTGTTGAAAACATTTAATCCTCAGAATAACCCTGGGAGGTGGGTGCTTTTATGATCCCCATTTTACAGTTGAGGAAACTGAGGTAAACTGAGGTTTAGTGACTCGCCTACAGTCACACAGCTAGTAAGCATCTGAGGCCAGATTTGAATCCAGGGTCTTCCTGACTGCATTGTTTTATCCATTGCACACCTAACTGCCTTTCTTTGATCTCTTTATATTTGTTCTGAATATATATATGAATATATAGGTATATACCTACAGATACCCATATATATTCTTGTGGTGTCTTCTGTTAGGATGTGATTTACTTACAAATAGTACATTTACATAGTAAATTTTAATAATACTTACAAAAAGTACATTTATTGTATGTGGGTCCCCAGTGCCTTACACAGTGCCTAGCACATGGTGAACACTTAATAAATGCTTCCTGATTGACAGATTAGCCTACTATCGTTTCTATGGTATAGGATTTATCTAAAAGTATAAAGCAAATCCTGTACGAAGGTGAAAATATAACTGAGAAGTTTTGGT
This sequence comes from Phalanger gymnotis, assembly GCA_028646595.1. Classification (NCBI taxonomy): domain Eukaryota; kingdom Metazoa; phylum Chordata; class Mammalia; order Diprotodontia; family Phalangeridae; genus Phalanger; species Phalanger gymnotis. The sequence continues at coordinate 294,771,073 of CM053622.1, read as the reverse complement.
CAGTCTGTACTGCCCTTACAATCTTATATTCTTTCCTCAGTTCCTTCTGACTATGACATCTGATTTTTTTATATGTTTCTTCTTTTTTCTGATATTTTAAAAAAGAGCCATTCAAAACCATTGCAACTCTGGCTTGAACCAAGCAAAATAAATAAACCCCTAGAAGAGTGAGAACAATTGACATCTCTCACCCTTCTCTACCCTGGCCTGGCTGCTAAGAGGTATTACTCAAGAGAAGCTCCAAAATGTCTGTAGGCATTTGGACAAACTACCTGCCTTGATCTTCACTTTTACTTCTTCACTTGGTCTCATGAACCTAGAAGGAAATTACTCTATCACCTCCCCTTGAGCTCAGTGAAAGCCCAGAAGCATCCACTCAGAGAAGGACTAAACTCTTGGAAGCTTCCCAAATTTGATCTCTGGGAATGGAGTAGATGAGGCAGTAAGGGGGTGATATTTGGAGTCCATTGAAAATCTCCATAGATAACTATGTAGAGATTCTCTTTGCATTAGGACTTCGGCAGGAAGCTACTAATTGCTCATCAAAGGCAGCGGAACAAAGTAGCAATACAACCAAAAGAAAAAAAAAAGTCAGACCATAGATTTAGAGCTGAAAGGACCCTTATTACTATAAGGGTCACCTAGTATCTACCCTCTCATTCTACAGATACTTGGTATAAATAAATAAAGCCTCAGCAGCTCCCTGTAACCAAATCTCCAGAAGCATGCGGGCGTGACAAATTGGCTTCAAGGATTACCAACAAGAAGAGTGAAAAACCTCACTCCCAGCAAATATTGATGGCTAGGAAAATTTTGCAGTGACTTGAAGAGAACACAATATCCTTGTGTTTTTGTTAGTGCCAAGTAACTGCTATGTATAAAAAGGAGAAAAAATTCCCACTATTCTTCGTCCTAGAAGAGAATGAAAAAGTTGGAGTAATACATCTCCATGGTTCAGGAAGGGACACAGACAAGCTAGGGAGTTTTTGTTTCTATCACGCTAAATTTACTATGCACTTAAAAAAAAATCAAAGTACACAGAAGCTTGTGATTTCATTTACAACATTGTTTTTTGTTCTTTATATAGTATGACATTCATGTTTGTTGATTATAAATTTGTAATTTAAGAAAAAGAAAATTTTGATAAAAGAATACCTCTCTACTCTCCAAGTTATTAGGTAGAAAAAATATTCCATGAAAGAATGGAATAACTGCTTCAGTATAAAAAAGAAATAAGAAAGTTCTGAAGAGCTAGAAGGAAACAAATCCTAACGTCTTATTAGGAGGTTGGTGGCTATATGGTACGTACATGACAGAGGAAGAAGCAGGACCACTGAATAACTGGAAGCAAAGTAATTGACATTATACTTTTCCCATAGTAAGGAAACCAGACTATTTTAGAAGGAAATAACTTCTTTCATTCCAAGGAATAATAACATAAATTCATTAGAGATGTCAAGAAAAAGACCATTTAGAACTACATCATTTTAACCCTATGGGCAGTCTGACCAGTCTTTATGACTATATACATAAAAGAAACCATATAAATACAATACATATACTTCACGAATTACCTACAGTACCAGGATGAAGGTGCTGACTGACTTCACAGACTAAATAAACCTTGCTCTACACAGTTGGAAAATACAGTGTTTTCACTTCTGGGAAAAAGTAAGAGGCCTCCAGCAAACAAGCTACAGGCTTATAGGAGACTGAGTGTGCTGAGCTGTACCAGGAGAGGCAGTCAGTCCAATCCAATAAGCAGGTATTAAGTGCCTACTATGTGCTGTGAACTGTGCTAAGAAAGAAAGAAAGAAAGAAAGAAAGAAAGAAAGAAAGGAGGGAGGGAGGGAGGGAGGAAAGAAAGAAAGAAAGAAAGAAAGAAAGAAAGAAAGAAAGAAAGAAAGAAAGAAAGAAAGAAAGAAAGAAAGAAAGAAAGGAAGGAAGGAAAGAAGGAAGGGAAGGAAGGGAGAAAGAGAGAAAGAAAGAGAGAAAGAAAAGAATTGTCTGCCTTCAAGGAGCTTACAATCTAATGGGGGGGGAGATAGTACCCAAAAGGGGGTAAGAAAGGTGTGTGTGTGTCAGGGAAGAGAGACACCAGGGAGCATACAGCATCTTGTTCTGTGCAGTTGAAAGCAGGCAAAGCAGATAGACAGCTAGATGGCACAGTAGGTAGAGTGTGAAGGCCTGGAGACAGGAAGACCTGAGTCCAAATCCAGCCTCAGACACTTACTAGCTGTGTGACCCTGGGTAAGTCACTTAATTCTGTTTGCCTCAGTTTCCTGATCTGTAAAATGAGTTGGAGAAGGAAATGGCAAATCACTTCAGTATCTTAGCCAAGAAAACCATCTCAAAGGGGTCATGAAGAGTTGGACATGACTGAAAAATAACTAAATAAGAACAAGAGCAACAGATACAAAGTAGAGGAGTTGAGAGTCCAGTTTCTACTCTCTACAAAGGACTGCTTTGAGAAGGTTGGTACTATAGCCTCCAGCTGTCCAATCAGAGGGGAGAGGAGGCTGAGGGTGTTAGTGTCAATCAACACTTCAGTTAGTAGCACAGTGGTCAGACTGGAAGTGATGAGCTTATCCCGAGAGGGGCATCATGTTCTATGGCATTGAAACCAGGCAGAGTGGCAGATGCAAAATGGAGGACAGCTTCCACAATATATGTGCTTCCAGATCACTCTAATTGGAGTCAATCCTCCTTTTCGTTGTTTTGGAGACTTTGGAAAAGGAGAAATACTCGGGGTTTTATGGAGGCTCTGCTGTGACTTGGATTTTTAAAAGAAGGAGAGATGAGTGAGGATTCAGAAGAGATTGGCAGATCTGGTAAATAAATAACTGCTTAAGAAGATGGTGTCTGAGAATGGGATTTGTATTTCTGGATCATAGATATCAAAGATAAGAAAGATGGACTCTTGGCCATCTTATACTCACTCAGGAGGTAAAGATCTTTGTAACACTGCTCAAGAGACACTTCACATTTACCTCAAATCCATATAGGGCAAGTTCCTCACAAGCTCAGATCCCCTGCCCAGACAGAAAGAGCAGAGCTTGGGCTTTCCTTCTTTCAGATCCAACATCTTCCTGGCAGTAATCATCTTCTTCTTTGAGGAGATTCTGTGGAAATCACCTCCTATTGGGCCACCAGCTTCTGACTCAGAAATTCTCAATCTCTCAGACTCATGAAATAATGGATTGACAGGGATAGAAACATCCAGATTCTGTGACCTAAACCTAGGGAAAGCAACACAAAACAGAAGAAGTAGGCAGAGACTTAAGGTCTGGTCTTAGAATCATATTTGCAAGTACATGTTCTCACAGCCATGTATTCTTAACCTCTGTAGTTGCTGGGAAGGAGAGGGGAGAGAAATCTGCTCCCCACCAGAAATCCATAAGAGAGCTAGTTTCCAAATAAGAGGGGCTCCAAAAGAGAGAGGGGTAGAGTTTTTGTATGCTTCTAATAGCCTATTGACAGGGTAGCTGTTCCTGGTTCAGTCATCAGTTATCTTCAACATGATCTGTATTCATGATGACATAAAAGACTGAACAGGAGTCATTAGTTATGTTTATTATTTAGCAGAGGCCCAAATCACGTGGCCCACTAAAAAGAGTCAGACACTCCTGCATTGTTGGTGGAGTTGTGAATTGACCCACCCATTCTGGAGAAGAATTTGGAACTATGCCCAAAGGACTATAAAACTGTATATACTCGTTGATCCAGCAATACCACTGCTAGGTCTATATCTCAGAGACATCTAAAAAAGGGGGGAAAGGACCTATTTGTACAAAAATATTTATAGCAGCTCTTTTTGAGGTGGCTAAGAATTGACAATCAAAGGGATACCCATCAATTGGGGAATGGCTAAATAAGCTGTGGTATAGGATTGTAATGGGATGTTATTGTGCTGTAAGAAATGACAAGCAGAATGGTTTCAGAAAAACCTGGAAAGACTTACATGAACTGATGCATAGTAAAGTGAGCAGAACCAGGAGAACATTGTACACAGTAACAGCAATATTGTACAATGTAGAATTGTGAATGACTTAACTATTAGCCATACAAAGATCCAAGAGAATAATACCAAAAGACTAATGATGAAGCATATTATTTGCCTCCAGAGACAGAACTGATATTGATTGAATACAGTTTGAAGCATGCTATGTTTCACTCTCTTTCATTTTTTATTTGAGTCCTCTTGTACGAAATGACTAATATGGAAATGTTTTACATAATTGCACATGTAAAACCTATATCTGATTGCTTACCATCTCAGGAAGGGGGGAGGGAAGGGATAAAATTTCGAACTCAAAAGTTTAAATGAAAATATAAAAAAAATTAAAAGAAAGAGTCAGAGCACAAGCTCAGATCCATGGGAAGTATTTTAATTCAGAAGATTTGTGGAGGCTGGGCTGGGGTGGGGGGCGGGGAAGGAGGAGTTGTCTCTTGATTTCCTCCATGGCAACTATATTCAATATATTTGCAAATGCATGTTTCAGGAAGCTTTCAGAAATTAAATTCTAAAAGCACAAATGAGAAAAAATTTACTAATCTAGAAAAAGAGATAAAAAGATAGATATGAACAAAGAGAGAATAAATAAGAAGGCAGCATATTACAACTGTAGGACTGCTGGATTTGAAGTTAGAAGGCCTGGATAATATCTGTGTGACCTTAGACAAGTCACTTAATTTCTTTGGACCTTATTTTCCTCATAGGTAAGATCCCTTCTAATTCTAAATCTACATGTCTCTGATCATTAGATTTCCAAAAGATGTAGACAGAAGATGTAAGCAAGGGAATGAACTCAAAGCAGTGGGAGGATGTTGTAAGGACTGTATCAAAAATGTTAAAGCACAGAATGAGCAGAAGCCAGCAATGCATGATGGGAACAAAAAGGAAGCCTTTTTCATATGGCTATATCAAGGAAAAGAGAAGACAGAAGAAGGAATAGGACTACTGGCCCGGATGAGGTGGATGAAAGTTGAAGAAAATGCAAAACTGCCCAATGCTGATTTTGCTGCTTTTCCCCCTCAAAGAGCATGATCTACTATCTTTAAAACAATAGAGCAAAAATGGTGCATTGGGAGTTAAATTCTCAAGATAAAGAAGGAAACAATGAGAGAACACTTTGCTGCTCCTGGTGCACCAGGTCCCTTAGAAGCAATATCCTGGGTGCTGACAGAAGTTGTTGATGTCATTGCTGGACTATTTTAAGTATTCTTTGAAATACCTTGGAGAAGAGGAGATGCTGTGAACTAGAAATGGGCAAATATTGCTTTTAATTTCAAAAAAGGGAAGTGTCACAGCATCATCATTAACAGCAACAACAACAACCAGTTATTAGGAGCCTACTATGTGCTAAGGACTGTGTTGATCATTGGGGATAAAAAGAAAGGCAAAATTGTGATCCCTACCCTCAAGAAGCTCCCATTCTAATGGGGGGGGAGGTGATTTCAGATGAAAGGCACTATAGGGCTTACCAGGATTGGTAAGAAATAAATTTCTGGAAACATTTTTGAATATACTACTGAAGGGATGGTTTGTGAGCATTTGGAAAGAGAAATGGTAATGCTCACAAACCAATATGACTTCATAAAAAAAATGGTTCATAGCAGACTAACCCCAGTTCCTTTTTTTGACAGGGTTATTAAATTGGTACATCAGCAGAATAATGCAGTCTTCCTAGAACTAGATTTTGGCAAAAAAAAATCATTTGACAGATTCTTTCATGCTAGCCTGATGCATATACTGGAGAATTATGGGTGAGATGCATAGGTGTACTGGAGCCAGCTCATATCGGCTCACAAAATTTTCAGTGTCAGTATTTACATTTCAGAAACTGGCAAATGACAAATATGGTCTTCATTTATTGTTCTGATTTGTGTCTTGATTTAAGAAAGTAATAGAGAAAATGTTAATAATTCATATTAAAATTTAAAATGTGTCCTGTGTACATCGAGGAGAAAGAAGAGAAAGCTGGTTGTTAAACATTTATTATCACACCCCAGCTAAATGATGGAATCTTTTGTGTGTTCAGGACTTGCTGAATGACCACGCCAAAGGAACAGTCATTAAAAGTTCAGTGTAAACTTGGAGAGAAGTGCCTAGTGATATGTGGCAGGGCAGGCTCTATTTCTTGATCCCCTTTTAATTATTCTCTGCTTTTCCATGTGATTAAAGCAAAGTTCTAAGGGCCTACATGTCTCATAGCTCCCTTTTGCTTTTGGTAGTGTTGTCAAAAAGCCATTTTCCCTCAAGTGTCTACCATTTTATTTTGGATTAACCCTAAATCATTCTTTGGCCAACTGGCTGTTTACAAATAGACATTCTTGTCTGCAAATAGGTAGGTTTCTACATATAAGGTATAACATCTAGCCTCACTTTCAGTTATTCAAAAGAAATAAACTGAATTATTTTAAGTCAACTGACATGCTAGTGAATGTTTGCCAACTCTTTAGGGTCTGATCCTATGCCTTTGTGTATACTGGACTCCCAGTAACGGCCTCACCAACAAATTCTTTTGTCTTTTTTGTGCTGCTCTTTATGTGGCTGTCACTTCTATTGAATCACTTGACTCGACTGCTCTGGGTTATGTCAGAATTAAATTATGTGGTACTTTGTAAGATAGGATGTGATGCAAGTTATGTTTTGAAGTTTTTTTCTCTTTTTCTCCTAGAGGAATTTACAGATTTTAAATTTAAGAACCGGGTGGTTTTCTCTATGACATTAGGAGCATTTAGTTTGGGGCCATACTTTATACATTTTTATAAATAAATGGATTTAATTTCTGAACTCTCAAGTCATGTGAGCCATCGCTAGTGACTGGGTGATTTTGCTTCTGCTTAAAGTTCAGCAGAAATATGTACTTTTCACATGTTAAAGAAGTTCAAACAATGTTCTCAGACCTTGGATTTTTTAATCATAATTGGGATGCCAGTATTTTAGTTAACTTAAGCTCATTTTTCAACAAGTATATTTTCTTGGTTTCTTTTGTTAACTTTTTAGTTAGCTAGCTGGACCAAGAACTAGATGTACCCTTCTTCTCTTCCCCTCCCCCTCTTTTTTTTTGGTTTTCTGTGAGAACAAGAACTGCATTAAAAAATCATCAGATAACACAAGCCATAAGGATTTTCATTCACAGTTAAAAGTGTTGTGTTTTGTGAAAAGAACTGACAGAAAGACAAAGCTGTATACCTAGGCATATTCTAAGCCCACACATGCTCAGTGACCTGTGAACTGAGGGTTAGTGCAGGGTCAAGCCTTTAATACTAGAGATGGAGATGAATTCAGAGTAAAAATTCTCAGTCCAAGATTCCTAGAACATTGCTTCTTTGATGAGCAGCTTCAGCAAGATAACAATTGATTACTTCAATTTGAAGAAGCAGATTTCTGGCATTTCAGTGGCTCAGAAAAAAAAAATTCATACCAGTGCCTAGAAACCTAATCTCTTTTAAAGCATTCTGTTAATTACTGGGAATGGGAATGGAGGGTGTTTGAAATGAGAGTGAGATAGCCTAGCCCTTTGATACAGTGGCAACTAGGAGAGGTTGACAGAAGGTAAAAAACATGACAAGGGAAAAATGGCAGGTTTCTTGGAAGAAGTCTTTGTAGGGCATAGCTCACTGATATAACTATCTTATGGATTTTTAATGTGATGGAAAGAATGGGGAGTGGCTGAACAAGTTGTAATATATGATTGTGATGGAATACCACTGTGCTATAAGAAATGGTGAGCTCAATGATCTTAGAAAAACATGGAAAGACTTGCATGAAATAATGAAGAGAGAAATGAGCAGAACCAAGAGGATGTTGTATACAGTAACCGCAACATTGTTTTAAGAACAACTTTGAATGAATAAGTTATTTTAACTGTTACAACTACCCAAATTAACTATAAAGGACATATGAAAAAAGACACTATCTGCATCCAGAGAAAGAACTTATATATAGAAGTATGTATAGAATAATTTTACATTATATATACATACATATACATATATACATGTATACATGTATATATTATGTGTGTGTGCATATATATGTGTATATATATATATGCACACACACATACACATACACACACACACACACACACGCCTATTTTGTGTCTAATGATGGCCATCTCTTGGGCAGAGGGAGGGAAGGGAAGAAAAAAAGGAAAAAAGGTTACATGATAACTTTGTTGTATATTTAAAAGGAAAAGAAAGTTGTAGATAGTAGATTTGCAGTTTCATGTTCAATTACCTTTTTAATTATACTATGTTATGGAAATGCTTCTTTAGTTCAATAAATTAAAAATGAAATAATTTTTTAAAAAGAAAGACTAAAGGATAAGATAATCTCTAGCATTCTGTTGAAATCTCTAGGTAAATAAGGAATAAAATAAAAAATGATAAAAGCCACTCCAGATTCAATAACACTTCCAGCTTGTGTATAGGGCCTGCTATACTGAGAGACATTGTAACTTAAGAGAAAGAGCACAGCATGGCCACTTGCTACTTGTGTGACATTAGACAAATCCCATAACCTCTTTTTCCTCATCTGTAGATGCTTTCTGTGGTAGTTCCTTACTTCTCTCTCTGTGCCTTCAAGCTTCATCATCAGTTCTTAATGCTTACCATCACCCCTTCTTCATAAGGTGGAACCTCTGTCTAGCTATATGACCTCTGACCAGCCAACTAACTTAGCTGGCTCACCTGTAGAATGGGGATGACAATGTTTCCATGACCTACTTCATAGTATTGCTGCAAGAAAGCATTTTATTAAACAATAAAATACCATACAAATATGATCTGACATTATTTTTATTATTATATGGCATTTTTATGTCTCTGATCCCACACATATAACCCACTTATGATTGAGAATACAAATATAAACCATATAATTTTTGCTTGGTGGGATTTCTTGTTGTTTGTTTGTTTTCTTGGCACAGATACTGGAGTGATTTGCCGTTTTCTTCTCCAGCTAATTTTACAAATGAGGAACTGAGGCAAACAGGGTTAAGTGACTTACCTAGGGTCACACAGCTAGTAAGTGTCTGAGGTCAGATTTGAGCTCATGAGTATTCTTGATTCTCTATGACATAACAGATATAGGACTAGTTTTGAAGCCAGAAAGAGTTAGATTTAAGTATGGCCTGTGATATATACTGGCTATGCGACCTTGGGCAAATATTCTATGTGTTTTAGGCAGCTCTCTAAGGTTCTGAATTGCAGATAAGGTACGTTGCTGGAGAAAGTTCGTCCCCAAAAGCTCTCATCATCTCAGGTCCAGTTCCTATCCCTGTCCCTCAGTCATTGCCTTATAGAAGGTAAGGTTGGGATATGGTTTGGAAAATTTCTGAATTGACCAATAATATTATTATCTTATTAATGTTCCACTTAAGCAAATTTTCCATGTAACTGAAACTCACTTAAGCACCAAAACATTTTTTACAAAATTATTTTATTAGGTATGTCCTTGCCTCTTTAATAAGAGTAGATTGAACACAATTTTATTTTTTGGTGAACGCTCAATTACTATTGTGAATCTCAGTTATTACAATTGCTGTAATTTGCTATCGGAAGGGTGATTGGCGTTCATCTAGTCCAAACTGCTTATTCTTGAGAACTGAGGAAACTGAGGCCCACAGACTTTTCTGGAATCTCTCAGATAGCAAGTGATAGAGCTGACATTTGAACCAAAGTCATTGTTCTCCGAATCCATTGCTCCCCACTTTAAACCCTATCATTGCTAGTTCCCTCACACTTCTGCTGATTCACAACAAAAGCTGGTTTCAGGACATCAAACTTGCACCAGTTGTACCTGAATGTAGCATGTCCTTAATTCAGGCCTAAAAGAAACTTCACTACTGGCTATAAAAGAGAAATAAAGAGGTGTTTGGCTCTCTCCTTTAAGCTCAGATAGCTAGCATCTTGACCAAGGTCCCTTTGCCTGGTTAGTTCTCATGGTTTCCTGAGGTTGGGAAAAGAGGAGCTGCCCAGCCTCTCTCCCACATACACATACCCAGATGGAGCCCACACAGTCAAATGTTTGAGTAGTTGTGTTTTTTTAATTCAATTCTTATTTTATTCATTTTCTCTTTGGTTCTATGCCTCTCATTTTCATTCCCATTCAGCTGCTTCACATTAAATTCTATTTTCTGTGGTCAAGACATTTCCCAAGATGGTCTCTGGATGAAACTTAATAAAATTTAAAACAGAAGCAAGTTCAGAGTAGAATCATGGAGCTGGAGGGGCCTTAGAGATGGTCTAGTTCACCGCCCCTCAATTTACAGATGAGAAAATTGAGGCCCAGTGAAGAGAAATAGCCTGCTGAAGGGATGACACAAACAACTCATTAGTGTCAGAGTCTGGATCTTAAACCCAGGTCTCTTGATTTCAAGGTCAGGGCTCTTTCTACTACACCAAATGCCCCCATTCTTTAAGGAGGTTAATGCATTCATCTTTGGAGTTCTTGCACCAGGAACTAGCTTAATTAATTGGTGATTAAGTGAGTTCAAACTAGCCCATTCTACTAGCTGGCTTTAGATACCGGAACAAGCTTGACCTTCCTATGCAATCCAGTCAGGCCATTTTGTGATCTGCTTGCCACCATGGACAAACCCTCTCAGTCAGCAAAACCTCTGCTCCACCACTCCTTTCCACCATTTGTTCTGGAAATTGTAATCAAATTAATAATACTATCATTTCTGGAAAGGGCATGTTAGCTGATTGTTCTATACATTACATCACCCTCTCTGTGACTCCTCGGGTCCAAACTGCCTTCCCTTGTCACCATGACCAAAATATTTTATCTTTCTTTATTAAGATATAAGCTCCTCGAGGGCAGAGATGGTTGATCTTTTTAATATTTGTATCCTCAGCACTTTTCGGAGTGTCTGGAATATAATCAGCATTTAATAAATGTTTTTTAAAATTAATTCATTCATTTAATTAAAGGAATGACAATTACATTCAAGGTGAATTCCACTGTTATTCATTGAGTACTTATTATTTACCCAGCGTTGTGGAAATGCTAAGTCAGCATAGAGTGCTAATCTCAAGAAGTTCACACTCTTGTTTTGGAGATAAGATTTATACACAAAACAAGTAATGACAGATAAAATACAATCAATAACCAAGAATTGAACAAAAGAATCAAATGCCAAAACAAATGGTATAAGCAACCAGGAATGGGGGAAGAGGGAATTGTTGGCCAGATTATTCATTGATCTTTTTTTCAAGTTTCATCTTCCTTGGTATCTCTGTAGTCCTTGAACCTTGACCATTCTGTCCTCCCAGCTATTCTTTCCTCCATTGACTTCCACAACCCTTCACTGCCCTGTCTTTCCTTCCACACTTTTCTCTTTGCTAGTTCCTTCTCACTTCCTAAATATTAGTGTGTCACAAGGTACTGTCCTTGGCATTCTGTTCTCTCTTGATCTCCCTTGGAGATCACATCAATTTCCATAACCTCACATCTATTCAGATGTCTGCCATATTTACATGTACACTGCCATCTTCTCTAGTCCCTCACTTCTGACTGCTGGCTAGATATTTTCTTCCATCTACTCCCTCAAAGCCTGGCATTTGATAAGACATCAAGCTGACTCTGGGTTTTTGAAGGCTAGTCGGTAAAATTCAAATTCTGAGAATTCCCCTCAGGCCAGCAAAGCTTCAAATCTGGCTCTAGTGATGGACTCGTCTGAGTGTAAGGCATTCGTCATGAGAAGTTGTCCATAAGTAGACAGATTTTCTAGCAATAGCATTCATGAAACCATCCGCTAAGGTAGAGAAGCTATGATCTATACTAGTGGAAGGTCCCATACTGATAAAAGTGTTTAAGCCAACTCAAATTTTTCTATCATTCTTTTATATCTATACCTGAAAATACTGATGTAAACCCTCTATCATCCCCAAATCATTATGTCTGAAGCCAAATTCATTCCTCCTCCCAATCCCCAAACCTCCTCTCTCTCTAATGCAGGGATGGAGAACCTGCAGCCTCAAGGCCACACTTGGCCTTCTAGGTCCTTATGTGAGGTCTTTCAACTGAATCCAAGTTTTACAGAACGAATCCTTTTATTAAGGGGATTTTGTTCTGTGAAGTCTGGATTCAGTCAAAGGGCCACACTTGAAGACCTAGAGGCCTTGAGGCCACAGGTTCCCCACACCTGCAAAGTCTAATGCCTCCATTTCTATTAACAAATGCCTCCATTTCTATTAATAAAACCAACATTATTCCAGGCATCCAAGCCGAAGACCTCAGTCATCTCTAATCTATCCTGCAGAAAAATGCCAAATTGATTTTACATCATTATTATTATCTCACTGTCCTAAACAACAAACAAACAAACAAACAAAAAACCCAACCCTATCAATGCCACTTTCTCACAGAATACTATTCAAATTTCTTAGTCTGGTGTTCAAGGTTCTTTACAGTCTGACCTCAACTGATGTTTCCAGCCTTACTACATGTATCCATGAACTCTTTGCTCTGCTCAAACTGGTCTATTTGCAGAATAGACCTTCTGCTCACTGCCTCTGGGTCTTTGTCAGTCTGGCAACTTTTATATCTTCCCTCCCTCACAACAACCTTCCTTGAGGGACCAACTTTCACCTTACTTTTTTCCTCTTGACTAGCCCATTCTGAGATCATTGAAGCTTTCCTTCCCTCTGAAAGGGCCTCTCCTTCCCATGAACATCTCTAACCTTGTTTTGTCCATACCAAGAGTGTCAAGCACATAGCTCACTGGCTGTCCGAAACTCTGGGGTGTGAATGAACCAGATTAAAATGTGGTTGGAAAAATGTAAAGTAAGAAATAAAAATACAATAAAACACAGATGACATTACATTTAAAACTAAGTCACTATGTAGCCCTTAAGGATTCTTATGCAAGTTCAATGGCAAAATTTTTATTTGGTACCACCGGTCTACACCTTTCATTTGGGATTTATCATGCGCTACTGTGTTTCATAGTGATTTTTTCAAGTCATATATCTTTTGGGGGGAACTGGATTATAAATGCTCAGAGTGTAGTCTATGTCTCAGACTTTTTTTATATTCCACTACTAGCTCTAGGCTAGGTGATAGATGACTATAGATTAGCAAATAGATAAGTGGTGGTTTATGTGGCATTATTTGAAGTGCCCCATAAAGGCTCCAACTGTCCAGAAATACTGTCCTATTGGAAGTATGTGAAATAAATGTTTGTTGAATGAAATTTTACTGGTAGAGAGCCATTCCTTTGTGTTATGCATTGACCTCATCTATTGATTCTCTTGAAATTCAAATATTCCTGGGACACATTTAAAAAAAACATGTTAAATAGCTCATTTCTTTTAATTTGTTAAATTGATGTCTGCACAGAAGAATGAGACAGCAGGACTATTTAAGAATACTATTGGCTTATGCTGGAGGAAGGAGGAAGGGAAGGGATCATTCAAAGTGGATAAACAAGAAACAAAGACAAACTTTGGCAACCTTACAATTTTGCCAAGGGCTGGGCCAGTAGATCCATGTGGGAGAATTGTCTCCTACAATATGTGACATCTATAGTCTGAAATTTATAATACAATGAATTCTAACTATTCATTTTCTCCAAAACCACACATGATCTAACCAATTCAAACCCAGCCTAAATTTCTTTTCTAACCCAGTTTCTGGTGAAGAGCACCTTGCACATAGTAGGAACTTAATGAATGCTTGTTGAATCAAACTCTACAAAGGGATGCAGCCACTTTAACTGAGACAGTGTGTGAATTCAAGGCTTTCTAAGAGCAAAAGAAAAACTTTATAAAAGAAAACAAGCCTCGTATGAAGACTGAATTATGCCTCTTTCAAGCCGAGTAAGGTAGTAACTGATTGGAAGATGAAAGGACTAAAAAAAGTGAAGTGGAAGGTTATCTATCTTCTGTGCATTCCAAGTACTTAGCATGGTACCTGGCATATAGTACGTGCTTAATAAATACTTATTGATGATGATGTTGTGATTGGGGAAAGGTTGCTACTTGTTGAGTCATTTCAGTCACGTCCAACTCTTCCTGACCCCATTTGGAGTTTTCTTGGTAGAGATAACGGAGTGGTTTGCCATTTTCTTCTCCAGCTCATTTTACAGATGAGGAATTGAGGCAAACAGGGTTAAGTGACTAGCACAGGGTCACACAGGCAGGATTTGAACTCATGAGGAAGATGAGTCTTCCTGATTGCAACCCCAGTGCTCTATCACCAGGTCACCTAGCAGCCTTGAAGTAGTAAGAGATGCCTTTAAAAGCTATTACTTCTCTTCCTGTTTCTGCCTCATGAAAGAAAGGACTTGAGGCCAAGAAGCTCAGAGTTATAAAGGATCATAAAGGCTTAGATCTGGAAGGAATCTCAGAATTCATCTAGCCCTTCAATTTTACAAATGAAGAAACTGAGGCCTTAACTGAGGATAAGTGACTTGTCCAATATCAGTATCACAGCTAGCAAGAAATTAGTAGAGCTGAGATTCAAACCCACATCCTTTGGCTCCAGACCTAATATTCTTTCCTCCTTACTGCTCTGTCCCTTTAGCTCTCCATCAGACCTCTGAGCATTTTTTTCCATGCTAGGTGAGAGAGGAGAGGCTCAGAATGAAGTTACATCCCAAAGTGGTAAAAGAAGTTATGGACACTTTAAATTCAATTAAAGTTGGAGCAAAATGTGAAGTTTTAGTAGGTGAGAAAACAAAAATTTGCTGTTTTTGTATCATAAAAGAAAGAAGATGGAAATGTCTAAGAATCGAACTCAAGAGATGGAAGAAAGGAAGCAAAGTACATTTACTAAAAGTTATTGAAAAAAATCTTTGCAGCATCTGTTAAATCTTGTCTCTGTTTTGCTCTTTTAAGTTCCATTTTAAATATACCATCCAAATTCCATGTTGGTTCTTGGACTTCTTTTCAAGGTTGAGGCTCTAAGCCACAAGGTCTGAGGAAAATCAATGTTGCTCCACAAAACCACAACAACAAAGAGGCGGAGTGAGAAATGTGTAAGTGAGCTTTGGAAACTGCAATTTTGTGAAGGAGATTTATCAAACATAATTCCCCTTCAAAGAATCCATGCTGCATGTGAAATCTATTTTGAAATCACATATTATATTAGCATACAGATAGTATCAATCAATCAGTAAGCTTTTATTAAGCACCTACTGTGTGCCAGATACTGTGCTAAGTGAATGTTTGTCACATTTCTTTGATTTGGAATCTTTCAGAGGGTTGCAATCTATTATGTTGTGCCCAGCCACGAATACCACTTTGAGCTACCATGTTACACCAGTCAAATAGTCAGAGATAGCTATAAAATTCAATACTGGTAGGTATGGAGGAAAACAGGCATGGCACTGCATTGGTGGACTGCAATCTTTTTTGGGAGGAAATCTGCCAATATGGAATGAGTCATCACACTGATCATACCTGATAGGTGGGTAGGCTAAATATGAAGTCTGAAAGTCTGCACCAATGGAGGGAGCACATACATTGCTCCAGATCCACCATAGCATCTGAGCGGCTTTACCCGGGATCATCAAAGCTCAGAGTTGAAAGAAACTTCAGAAGCTACCTACCCTATCCCATTCCTGAAAAATCCACCACCGCCACCATCCCCAACAAGTAGTCACTCAGCCTTCATTTCAAGACCTTTAATGAGGGAGAAGCCTCCATCTTCTGGTGCGCGGCCCATTCTTATTTTGAATAGCTCTGATTATTAAGAAGCTTTTACTTCTCTTGAGCCTAACTTTGCTACTCTACAACTTCCAACTAGTGCTTTGAAAGTACCGCTGTGAACTTCCTTAAAAACTTGAGGGAAAGACACTTTTTTTGGGTCTCATGGTCACTCAGTTCAAATCAATTCAACAAACATTTGTCAAGCACTGGTAATGTGAAAAGCTCTGCAGAAGGTACTGAAGACCCAAAGACAGAGGGAGAATAATCTTTGCTTTCCTGGAAATTCTATTAGGCTAAATATGAAGTCTAAAAGAATGTTAAAGGGATATTTATATACTGAACCATTAGACTATGGTTAGTCTGGTATGGCCTAGTTTAGTGTAGTCTAGTTAGGCTAGGATGACGATTGCTTGTTTTTTTTTGTTTTGTTTTTTATCTGGATCTGTCCTTTTGTAGAATCATAAATTGACCTTAGAAGTCATCCATTCTTCCTTATTTTACAGATGAGGAAACTAAGGCCCGCAAAAGTTAAGTGACTTCCTCAAGGTCACACAGGTAGTAACAAAAGTCAAATTTGAACCCAGGTCCTCTGTCTGCAGAACCATTGCTCTTTCTACTGTTGCCTTACTACCTCTCACTGGTTTTATTGCTCTAAGTAACGCTGAGTGTTACTTGCTGATTGATTAGAAATTACTTCTGCTAATACGAATTGACAAGTCATCTGTGACTTGGTTTTAAAGGATAACTCAGAGCACTGTGGGATATAAGTGGTATGCCCCTAGTCTCGGACCTAGTGTGTGTCAGAGGCAGGATTCCCACCTGGCTCTCTCTGACATTAAGATCAGCCTTCTGGCTACTATACTAGAGGATAATATAAAGAAAACCACCTCAAGTTGACACAGTTGAAGCATTACCAATTGAAGAAGGAGTGAGCTATCCCCAAACAGACTTAGAGAAGCTTGGTTAGCCAGTTAACCATGTGTGTAACCATGAAATCCTCCAATAACAATGTAATTTATGACAAAATTTCTTGATAAAATGTGCCAAAATGAAGATGATATGTATTATGACCTTTATGGCTCCATTACAATTATCAAAGTTGCAATTACAAAAGCAAACAGTATAGTTGATTGATGCATTTTTTAAAAAAGATGATTTATAAACATTGCTATCTTGTCTGCTACAGAAAATGTGGGTCAGTGAATATGTGAACTCAATTTCCTAATTCTGAGTGAAAAGAAGTACTTGGAATATTTCTAACTCATCTTTTCTTGTAGAGGTTGGGGTAGAAGCATTAGTTAGGAAGAGGGAAGGAAAGAGTTTGAATAATCTAAGTGAGGGCTGAAGGCTGGTGAGTCCCATATATCAGTGGCACTGACAAATTGACATGAATAATATAATTAATGGATGTCTTGAAGTACAGAAAACTATTTTGTTTTTCCTTCAACTCATCACCTCTCAGTTGGACTATTATAATAGCCTTCTAAATGGTCTTCCTGCCTCAAATCTTTGACCTCTATAATCCATTTTCCAATCAGCTCCCAAAGTGATTTTCCTAAAGTGTAAGTTTGACTTTCCATGTCATCCTACCACCCTCATTCAGGAAACCAGAGCCTCTCTGTTACCTACAGGATAAAATCATAAATCTCTCTATTGACATTTGGTCCCTTTTTATCTTACCAGTCTTCTTATACCCCAGTCTCTCAACACTCTACAATCCAGTGACACCAGCTTACTTGCTGTTTTTTACACATCATACCCCATCTCCTATCTCAGTGCATTTCCCCACACCTAAAATACTTTCCCTCTTAATAAATGATTATTTATTTATTATTGACATTTTTGTTAAGAATGGCTTTAAATTGTCCACTTTGTACTTTCCAGTTAATCCTACCCCACCCCCTCCTCCATGTGGTTGAATATTATGTGAGGGAAACTGAGACAAAATTTATAGTCTTCAATGAAAACAAAATTTTAAGAAATTTCATAGAAATCCTAAGAACTAGAAATAATATATCTTCCACATGAGAATGGTTCCTACTTCTCTTGTATATTCCTGTCTTCTCCACTTGTCATAAGGTCCCATAATCCTTAGGGAAGAGAGATAAGTTCTCTTGTAGGACAAGAGGTCAGAAGAAACAAGCTTTTGATTAGGGAGGAGAGAAGGTGAAGTGGGAGTCAGCAGACAGGCACATTCTTTGTGATGTTGGATGTATAGTTATCCCTTCCACATCACAACTTTCCCCATCATGGTTTTGATATATCAAGGGTCGGCATAAGAAATTAAAGTGGAATTTGGGGGGAGTTTTGCAGAAACTGGCAATAACACAAGAAGGCCAGCAGATGACCCAGAACCTATGACCAAATACTTAACTCAAATTTTACAATAAGGTACTGTAAACACTCCCTTAAAGAAAAATAAAAAAATCCAGGCTTCTTCTCTTGTATGAAAGTAGGGCCAAAAAATTTTACATGGATTTTCCAGATCAAGGGATATTGTGCCCCTGACCCCTGTGATGTGGAAGGGATAACTATACTTCCTAGAGTTGTATCACCTTTCTTTGAGAGTTCATCTTACCTGTTGGGCCCCTAACTATCCTCTACCTTCTAGAAGTCCTTAAAGTGTAGTCCAAGGACACTAGGAGTTCCTGAGACCCTTTCAGGGGGTTCAAATGTCAAAACTTTTCCTAATAATACTAAGACATTATTTGTCTATTAAAATACGCCTCCCTTTTCCAATTATATTTCTGCGTGAGACTGTATTTGCTTCATATACACCAACTAAATCACAGCAGTTTGAATGCAGAAACAGTTATAAGAACGTATCAGTGTTTTAAGCCAGACATGAAAGAGATTTGCAAAAATATGCAAAACAAGGACTCTTCTCACTAATTTTTTTGTTTTGGAAAATAGTTATTTTTCATTAAATATGTTATATTAATATGTAACGAGTTTGTTTTTTTTAAATAAATGTATTTCATCAATTGTCAGTTTGAATTTCTAATATGGTAAATATTGACAGATAAGACCCACATAAACAAAAGTTTTTTGGGATCTTCAATAATTTTTAAGAGTATAAAGGGTCCTCAGACCAAAAACTTGAAGAGCCACTGCTCTATTCTACCAAATTTGCCACTCCCTGATTCCTAAGAGACAGAGCACACAGGGAACACTCACCAATCATATAGTCTTTATTTCTAGTCAGTATCTGTCCTGAGTCCCTTTCTCCTTCCCTACCCTAATAAATTAGGCTGGACTTGTGTCCTCCTTAGTGCCCTGAGTCTAGAATAGTCCCAGAGAAACCATTATGAAGTAGCCTGCTCCTTCCTTCTTCCTTCCTGAGCCCTACTGTGGCTCCTCTGTCTCTTCGAAGTCAAATACATCATCGTATCAAAGGCAACCACAAACCCAAAGAATGACAAAAGGCATTCTATCCCTTTACAAATTTTTCTTTCCTTCTTCCAAATGTTTTCTTCACCACTCTCTACTTTCCAATCCTGTAATGCACATACCTACAAGGAAGAGGAGAGAAGAAGATAGTTGTTCCTCATAACTACCCTGGGACAAAGTACTGTCTTCTTTCCTTCCAACTTTTTCATCTCTTTCAACATCATTCCCACCTTTTCTATTTCTAAATGGGCCCTTTACCTCTCCTTTGCACACCTTCCTCCTTTTTAGGTTCTTTCATCTGATCTCATAGTATTTATATTCTAAGTTATGTTATGTACATAATCTATATGACTTTTGTTCCCTGAACTAGGTAGTAGTCCATGAGGGCATGGACTATTGTTCATTTATTTTTGTGTGTTCTCCAATATCTATCCCAGACCATTACACACGAAAGGTATTTAACAAGTGTTTGTCATCATAGGAACATAGATTTAAAGCTGGAAGGGACCTTAGAGTAGCCTCAAATATCCTCATTTTACAGAGAAGGAAACTGAGGCACAGAATGGTTAAGTAACTTGCCCAGAATCATACATCTAGTGTTTGAAACAGTATTTGAACTCATTTCTTGACTACAAGTCCAATGCTCTATTCACTGTGCTACAGATCTAGTTGTCTAAACAATATCTGAATATTGAATGAATCAATGAATGAATAAAAATAACTGAAACTTTTATAGCACTTTAAGATTTGCAGAGCATTTTCCTCATCACAGTCCTATGAGGTAGGTATACTTGGGTGTCCTTGATAATCCCTAGGATATCTTTATGAGAAAACTGAAGATGAACGGATTAGAATAATATCCTCTTAGAGTGGAATGGAACTGCGGTTGCCACCTAGTATTTCCCCCTTAAATCTTCTCTACAAAATCCCCAGCAAATAATGATCCAGCCTCTGCTTCAATGATGGGGAACTCACCACCTATCAACACATCCCTTTTTATCTTTGTAGTTTTAGAAATTTGCCCTGATATTGAACTAAAATCTACCTCACTGCAGCTTTCACCTTCTGGTCCTCATTCTGCCCCCTGAGGTCCATTGGAAATTGGAATATGTCTACATAATTGCTATCTATCTCTCTATTTTATCCACCTACCTACCTACCTACCTATCTATCTCTCTATCTTATCTTATCCTATCTGTCCATCCATCCGTCCATTCATCCATCCATCCATCCATCCATCCATCCATCCATCCATCCATCCTTCTATCTATCTCTATCTATCCACACATACATCATCTATTTATCTATCCATCTATCTATCTATCTATCAATCTATCTATCTATCTATCTATCTATCTATCCATCTATCTATCTATCTTATACAATCTCCCTTCCACATAACAACCTTGCAGATATTTGAAGACAGTGATCTCTTTTCCAACTTCTTTAAGTTAGACTGGGGTCGATGTTCCAGAAGCAGATGGCTCTACAATCACTACCATGAATGAAGAACCAGAGAGAATACCCAGCATAGCAAGTTTCTAGATCTAGAACAAGGAGACACCTTTAAAGTCTTCTTGTCCAACCCTGTCATTTTGTAGGTGAGACACTAAGAGGTCCATGGAGGTGAAGGGCTTTGCCCAAGGTTACACAGAAAGTGTCAGAGCCAGATATTCTGATTCATTAGATTGTGAGCTCTTTGAAGGCAGGGACTGGTTTGTTTGTTTTTTTGCCTCTTTCTGCACAGTGCCTGGCCCATAATAAGCACTTAATAAATGTTTATTGATTATTATTGATTAAAATATTTAGCATAGTACCTGGAAGATAGTTGGCACTTAATAAATCCTTATTTAATGTGTACATATATACACATATATGCATATTATATATGTATGTATGTATGTATGTATATATCCACATATTGCTAATCAACTATTATTGCCTAAAGCCCTTAGAACAGTGTCTAGTACATAGTACATACTTAATAAACATTTATTGACTGATTGATTCCAGACTTCTCTCCACCATGCAGTGCCAATAGACCCCTGCCCTTTCTAGCACCAACTCAGTGTCCCTGAATATGGTGGACTGCCAAGCTGATGCAGGAAGCTGTCTTTTCCTTCTGCCTCCCTGGCTCAGAACTAGTACCCGATGTGATATGACTCACTGCCTCCAGAAGAGGGCAGCACACACAACCATACATCCCTGACTATTGCTGAGGTGAGGTAAGATGGCCTGATCCTACCATTGAAAATTAAGGAAGCCGTGAATCCCATACAGATTTTGATATTAAAAATAACAAATAAACCAGTTAAAGAGAAAGAGTGTTAGGACTTTGGGATTTTGTGATTGGTTTCTGTTCTAAAGATTACAAAACAACATTTTTGAAGACACTAAACTTTCATCATATGAAATCAAAGTTATTGGATTCATGGAACATTAGATTCATGGCAGGAACCCTAGAGGTCATCTAAGTTCAACTCCCTGGTTTTAGCAGTGAGAAAACTGAGGTGCTAATATGAACATTAGAAAGTGGTATTAATATAAGGTCATGTCCCTTTTCTATGTGGACATTTTATTTGCCAAAGCGGGCAGAAAAAGGATATTCTTATGAAAAAATAAACAGCTTAGGACAGTTCTGAGGACCTGAGGAAGACCAGTACTTTGATAAATAAACTCAGAGGATCTATTTGCAAGCAGATCAAAGTCACAAATAATGACTGAAAGTGGGGATGGCTTCAAGGCCCTATTGTCTATAAGTTCATTTACATATGGCTGTTCCAAGATTTTAAAATATATAGATAAGAGACTATATTTCAAAGAACTTTTGGAGAGCTATGAAGAAATGGTTTTATTGTTTATATACCTCATAGAAATGTAGTGCTGAGGTTTTTTTGACCTGAGTTAAACGCAGTGCCTAGCACATATATAGTAGGTGCTTCTTAATAGATGTTTGTTGACTTGTTGGGTCATGATGGAACACTATTTGAAAAGAAGCATTGACTTGAGGATTAGAAGATAATAGACAAGGGAATGAGAAGTTAAGGAGATGGAAGGGAAAGACATAGCAGCCACCTAAAGAAAGAAGCTGATGGTAGAAACTGCCCTTAATTCCTTGAAAAAAGTAGAATCAGAAGCTGAGAATAGTTGCTTGAGGGAGAGTTGATTGAGAGAGCTAGTTAGAATCCTACAGATTCTGTAGCTGCTAGAAGATGATTGGAGGAAAGCAGAATCCCAGGCTGGGCTTATTGCTCTTTAGTGCCATCTATAGTCTGAAAGAAAAAAAACCTCATAGGGACTTGTGTTGTCTTCTACTGCATTCTGTGTCTTGAAACGGAAAGAAATGAGTGGTAGCAATTGGGGAGCTTAATGAAGAAGAGGCGTTGTTTTGCTGAGAGCTGATTGGAGAAAACAGAATTCACAGCTGTTTGAGAAGATGTCTGGGGAAAGACTATGTATTGTCCTATTGCAACTTACTATATTCTAACTTGCATCTATTTGTGTATGGTTCTTGTTCCCTGAACTAAGTAGTAAGTTCTTTGAGGGAATGGACTTTTGGTCATTTACGTTCATACATTGTCTAATTCTTTACACATAATAAGAGTTTAATATGTGTTTGTTGAATATATCATAGGAACATAGATTTAAAGCATCTTTACTAATAGAGATTAATAGTTTCAGTGGCCCGAGAGTAACAGAGAAGTACCTTCTTCTAGCAGGAGTTTGGAGGGATTCAGAAAAGGAGCAGATGCCATTGTTTAAATTGCTCTGTAAAAGAAATCAGTAACACCTGTTCCAGAGTCATGAGTTACCCTGGGCATATGAATTGCCTTACTCATGTGCCTCCTAGGTAGGTTTTTAGAAGTGTATACCTGCTATTCCCACATAAGCATTGTGTGTATTATTGGGCAAATGTGACCCAGGTTTATGGATGACCTTTTCTGTTGTGATTATTCCTGCTTTTGCCTTATATTGAACAAATATTATAATTATTCCTACTTTTTCTTTCTCAATAAGTAAACTTTTTATGTTTGAGTATATGGTATTATTGTGGTTGATTTTGTATATAGGAGAAGCACATCAGTGGGGGATCAAGAGCTATAATGATAAGTAGTAAGAGTCTATCCTTGTATACCAAGGTTACCCCTAGGAATCTGATAAAAAGAGAGAGAGAGAGAGAGAGAGAGAGAGAGAGAGAGAGAGAGAGAGAGAGAGAGAGAGGATAGTGTCCACATGGCCACCCCTCCAGGGACACAACCACAACCCATCAGCATGAGCACAAGTTTAGGGTGATCACGTCAACCAAAGCTCAGGGATAAGGAGATACTGGTGAGAGTTAGGGTTGGTGTGATACCTGAACTACACGGTGAGGTTGATTCCGTCAGTAGAGTTAACATTGCCTCAGTCAGAGAAGACAGATACATAGCTTGTTAAAATGAAAGGGTCCATGTAAGCATAGTTTGTATATAATAACCACAATGTGGGAATAAGAACTACCTTTTAGTGCTATTTTAATGACAGCTTTGGAACAGGCATATTAGCAGTCAGACAGACATTAGCTGTAGTGGAAGAAGATTACTTGCAATCCTAGTCTTAAAAACAATAGTTATTCATACCAAGTGACCAGACTATGATAACAACCAGGATGAAATTTAATAAGGACAAAGGTAAGGTAGTATGCTTGATGGCCCATATGATCAGTGTTCTGTACTATGTACTCCTTTCCAGGGGTGTAAATTGGGTGTAAATTCATTTAGTATTAATCAGATAAGTTGTGCTACACCGGGATCTGACCCTAGCCTGCATCGTCACTTACTTTCCCAGTTTTGTGTGCTATTTGTGAGCTTTGTAGCAATAGAAGCCACAACTCTGGACTACCACACACACCTGTGAACATCTGTGGGTAGTAGGGTAGGGCTGGAGAAGTGGAGGCCCAGGTCTGAACAGCATGAATGTCATAGTCACCCAATGTCTTTCAGCCTGAAGCAGTCTGTTTTTAGCACACTGACTCCCCTTGAGCCAGCATATCTGGACTCTTGTGATTCCTTGATCATGACACTCTAGCTCCTATCTTCCCATCTCTGGGCCTTTGCACTGGCAGCCCCCCATGCCTACAATGCTATCTCTCATCCCTCTTAGAATCCCTGGTTCTATTCAAGATTCAGCTTGAGTATCACCTGCTTCTAGAGACTTTTCCTGCAGCTCCCAGATGCTAGCCCCTTCCTCTCGCAGGCTACCTTCCATCTAGTCTGTTGTGTCTTGTTTATATCTACTTATTCACATATTTTTCTCTCTCATTAGAAGGCAAGCTTCTCAGAGGCCAAGAATTATTTTTGCATTTCTTTGCATCATCCAGGGCTTAGCATAGTGTCTGCCATGTCGTAAACATAGGTTATTACTGTATCTGAGGGATTGATCAGGTGTAATAGCCACTTTAGTCCAAGACACACCAGCCTGCCTCCCCTTATCTGCTTCCCATAAATATGTCTGGGACAGTACTGGTCCAATCAGCTGCCACTTGGTTCAGCTATCTTTTGTTGCTCTGGCGCTGAAGGAAGCATCTCTGAAGAATCTCCTGGGTATATTGCGAAATGCTCTGAATGTTCTTTGTGGCCTCTCTGCACTCGCAGTGGCCTTTTTTCACTGACATCTGAGAAAGAAACCCAAACTCATAAATAGGATATAGAAAAAAGACTAACTACATCCCTGGTTAGAGTAGTCATCATTGGTAGCGAGCTGGCCAGTAGGGTATGAGGTAGTGGGCGTTGTCTAAATAGACAGTGTGACTTCACAAAAACTGTGATTTCACTAACAAGGGGTGTGGAGATCTTGGAGGGTGAGGGGGACAAATTGTAATTACAGACTCCAATGGGGTGAAAATAAGATGAAATTTAAAATTCAAATTTAAATTACTATAAATCTTACTAATGTGAATCTCAATATTTCAGAAATGTTAATCATTCTGGACTGAAGTTTGCCTTTGTCCAGCATGTGATAAAAAAAAAAATTTCCCAACAGCATATGTTCATTTGTAGGAGGCAAGTTTAACCTATATTTGGAGAAAAAAATTGATACAAACAGCCTGCTAGCCTAATTTAAAATAAATATTATCTCTTCATTTCAGTGGGTCTCCAAGGACCTCGACTTGCTGATATTTTCTTAGCTTAGTGTCCCCGAAACTAACAAAAATACACTTCTTTCAAAGAAAAATCAGATTCAGGCTTTCCACTAATTCTGGGAGTCCATTCAATTTGAATTAATAAATGTTTATTAAATGCCTAATATGTGCAAGGAGTTGGGGATACAGTGATACAGAACCTTATCTCAAGGAGTTTATAATTTAATGGGCTGGAGGGAAAAGAGCAACCATGATGAGGGGGAGTGAGACAAGCAGCAAGCAATAGTCCAGGCAAAGTCCTATGATAAAAGAAAGAGAGCGCTTTCTTTTGAATGGAAATGAGAGGTAAGGAGCGTTTCAAGAAAGAATTCAAGCAGGAGTTTAGCCCTGAAGAGAGGTATTTAAATAAAATGGTGGTAAGGCATCCATTCCAGATCCGAGAATGGCATGAAAATAGTCTGGAGAAGGAAAGGCTGATAAGAACAGAGGAGAGAACCCAATCTAATGTGTCTGAAAGATAACGTCTATAAAAGATATAAGAAAAGGAGGGAGAAGTAGACTGGAGGCAGATTACAAAAAGCCTTAAATGCTGGCATAAGGATTTCTACTTTTTTCAGTTCATAAGCAGCCATTGACATTTACTGAGTAAAGTAGTGTCATGATCAATGAGCTGCATTAGTAAGATTATCTATAGGAGGCTGCATGGTGGGAGCAAGTGGTCTGGAAACCTAAGGTCTAAATTTGTTGTAGTCATCAGCTAACCGTGTGACCTTCAACAAGTCTCTTACCTATGGTGGCTCAGTTTTCTCATCTGTAAAACAGGATAATAATGGCTCACTCTGCCTGCCAGACAGGGCTGTCGTAAGGATCAAATGAAATACTATTTAAGAAGGTGCTTTGGAAATGCTAAAGCTCTACACAAATGTAAAGTATGGTTATCGACAATTATAATAATTTCTACCAGCCTTCCCCATAATTAGTGCAATTTGACTGTATGGTGGCTACCAATCCAGGCTATGAAAATGAACTACCAGTGAAAAAGGGAGGATGTCCTGTTTGTTAGCTAGGAGAAAGCATTTATCCAGACTTTCTTCCAGAAAAAAAAGATAGATGTTTTGAAAGAGATGCCAATTTGTCTTTGTGTCTCCTGAATATATGCCATGTAATTAACTTTTTGTGGTTTCTGCCTGAGGTTGGCATCATTCTCTTTTTAATTTTCTTTTCCGTAGTCCTTTACTTACTCTTTCTCTTCTCCCATCCTAAATAAAACCCTCCAAACATTGCCCCACCCCCACCCACAATTCATAATAATAAAGTCTACAAGAAGTATTATAAAGCACTGGGAAACCCTGAGGATTCAGCATGGCACTGAAGAAAGACTGAAATCTACCCACTATCCCTAGTGAGTCTGAATATACTGTGTATACGTGTATATGTCCTGTGTATATATGGTGCCTTTGGGTGACCACTTGGCTAAGGAATCTACTTTGCCAGAAATGTATTCTCCAAGTAAATTCTTCATTCCTCCTTCTCATCTTTGTATTCACAACTACCTATCACAAAGTGCCTGGAATATGATAGACACTAAATAAATGTGCCTTGATCAATTGTATAAAATAACTAATTTATAGACCAGCTCTTTTATGATACTGTGCAAGAATATTTGGCATGCCATGTTATGTCAGGCTTTTACATAGTGGTCTCATGTAGTGGAGGAAGAGGTTGGTTGAGGCACAATTTGATGCAAAGAACATCACAAACTGTGTTATGATGAGACATCATAACTGTGATAAAAATTCGAATTTATGTAGTATTTTTTAGTTACAAAGCACGATGCATTGGAAAGATTACTGGATTCAAAGGAGAACATGGGTTTAAGTCTTATCAATGTGATTTTGTCATATGACATTTCCCGGCTTCAGTTTCCTCACCTATAAAATGGAGGGAATATACTAAGTGATTTCTATGGTCTCTTCTAATTCTCAATCTATGATCCTATCATCATTGCAAGAGTGCTGTGAGGTAGGTGGTATTGCTATCCCTATTTTACAGAGGAAGGAACTGAGACACACGGGGGTTAAATGATTCACCTAAAATCCCAGAGTTAACAATTACGAGCTTTTATTGCCATTAGAAATTGTGCTGCACAAAAACCACGGAATGAGCTGGGCTGTCGCCCCTTCATCAGAAAACACTTATTTTTCTAAGTGTAGAGGAAAGAGGGCTCTTCTCCTACCCTTCTCGTTAAGATCCCCAAGTGAATCTGGCTCCCCCAAGCCTGTTCCTAGCAGATTGGGCACTATCCCCCCATGCTCTGCAATCCATTTAAACCAGCCAAACCCATGGAGTCCAGCATCAAGGTTCATTGCTGAAGCCCGGGAAGAATACCTCGAGCCCCTGACACATAAGCAGATTCAAAGAAGCATAACTCTCTAAAGGGCTGTTGAGGTTTATACTTAAAGGTTGTTTAAATTGTCTACAATGGGAGGAGCCCTGGCTTTGGTGGCCCTTGGGTTTGAATCCTGGCTTTGCTTCTTACTGACCCTCTGACCTTGGGCAAATCACTTCCTCTTTCTAAACCTCAGTACAAAAGCAGGGAGTTGGACACGAAGGTTCCTTCCAGCTGAAAATCCCCTGGGACTGATAAATAACCCTTGGACCAGAGAAGTTGGCTCTTTATCAGGTCTCTGGACGATTATAAAATTCTCTTTCTCACATGCTTAAAGGCAACTTATTTATGTACTTACTTCCTGAATTTATAAAACATTTTTCCTCCTTTATCTCTGGACTAGAGTTATTCCTTGATATTTTTACTGTGGAATCATGTCCTCCCTCCCTATAATTTGCACTTCTCAGCAGATTGTTCATGTGAAGAGAACACCTATAATTAGAAATGTGACAGTAAACTGCTTGTCAGTTTGGTGGCCCAGCTCTCCTTGGGAGAAGGATTTTTCCTGATTCAAGAAGGAAATAACAAAGGCAGAGATAAAAAGATATTCTTCTTAAAAATTCAGGTGTTTCTGGTATCAGGGTTGTTTTCCATTTCCAAGGGTCAGCTAGAATTTACTAAGTCCAAAGTTGTTATTTTTAGGGAAATGGTTGTTTCCCTTTTCATTCTGAAAGTTGGTCATTTGAGTTATGGTTGCTAAATGGTATAAGTTTAAGAAAATGATATAAATGTGATTTTTAAAACTGAAAAACCTAGTTGTTATTATAATACAGATGCTTACCAGCTTCTAAGCCTGCCCTTTGCTAACACTGGCTTACTTCCTAGAGGGAAGATGAATTTAGACCTCCTGGAAGATTTCATGGCACACCTATGGTCAGGCCTCAGAGTAGGCTTTAAGATGTGTATCTGGTTTAACTTTAAGAAATTAAGTTTGGGAGAAGGTGCTCTGTGCAGAGAAAATTGTACAATGGCTCATCAAAGCTATTCACTAGAGTCCTCTTATAAATGAAGCCCTTGGGGTGCATTAGGGGCTAAACCCCCTTGGATAGTCTAAGATAGACCTATTTTGCATTGAATTGTGCCTTCTAGAAAACGACAGATGGAAATTGAAGGGATGCCCATCAGTTGGGGAATGGATAAACAAGTTATGGTATATGATTGCGATAGAATACTACTGTGCTATAAGGAATGATGAGCTGGTTCATTTTAGAAAAACATGGAAAGACTTGCATGAAATAATGAAGAGCGAAATGAGTAGAACCAAGAGAACATTGTTTACAGTAGCAGTAATTTTGTTTAAAGAATAACTGTGAATTACTAAGTTATTCTGAGTATTATAAATACTCAGATGAACTACAAAGGACCTCTGAAGGAAGGTGCTATCCATCTCCAGAGAAAGAACTGATAAATAGAAGTATGCATAGTATGGTTTTACTACATATATATATAATATATATATATGTACACATATATGTGTGTACATATGTATGATATGTGTGCTAATATACACAAATGTGCTTGTACAGAGTGGGGAGGGAGAGAGGCAGACAGTTTGGAACTTAAAATGTAACAAAAATAAATAAATTTAATTTAATTTTAAAAAGAAAGCAAAAGAAAGTACTATCAGAGCAAAGGCTTAATGTAGTATAGTAGCCCATAAAAATGCTCTCTGAAGGCTGATGAATTAAAATCTTCTCTTTTTTGTCCCCAAGTAGCTTTCTTTTTCATTTTTCTTCAGTAATGTGCCTGGTATCTGCCAACAATAATGAACTTTCATGTATCCTGATTTTTCAGGGACCTCCCCTATCACTAGTTTCCTTTTCCTGTGACTGATCAGAGCTGTGTGTTCCAGGGCATTTAGCTCCACTCTTTTTCTGTCCCTTCTTATCTTCCGGGAAAGCTGAACTCAACCCACATATGGGTCACCGATGCCTCAACATTGCAGAATCTTCCAGAGGGGCTTGGATTCTTCCTCTTTGCCTAGTGATCTGCTCACCAGGAGCAGGCCCCACTCACTGTCAAGCTTAGTGCAGGAGAAACAAGTGAGCAAATTGAACAGGGAAAAACCAAAAACAAAAAAAAACCCTTTGCAGTAAAACAAAATCCAGTGACATTAAGTATGGAACAACACATTTCCTGATGCCCAATGCCTACTTAACGGAGTCAATAAGCTCTGTAAGGATCACCACATCAACAAAGAAAATGTACAATCTTCAGAGATTTCTGACAAGTTGCCACCAGTGACAAATACTCAGTGGTCCTTAAGCCTCATACTAAGAAAGATTTTAAAAATAATTTTTGTTATTTTCTTTAAGCTTTTGAGTCTGGTTCTATCAATAAACTGAGTCTGCTTTAAGAGGGCGGGTCTGGCTAAGCAGGCTTATCACCAGCAGGCAGGCCATTTGGTAATGAATTGTTTGGTGACTGGCAGCACATTAAAAAAAAAGGAAATTTAAAAATGACCCTTAGACCTGTGTAAATCCCTTCCACAGTGATAGAGAAGAGTAGCAGAGAAGGAGGCAGAGGGTGTTAAGAATTGCATAGTTTTTAGCCCATTTAATTTAGCTCTTAGTACTCTAAGAGCCATCTCAAGTGACCAATGAGTGGATCCACTGGAGAAACTGAACTCTTTCAATCTGGATCAGTAAAGTCTTAAAATAAATGATTATATATGAAAGAATGATAATAAAGTAAATAATAATAAATATGACAAAAATAAATGATAATATATGAAAGAAGCAAATTGTCACTAAGAGTTCAAGGACTTGCCTTGAAGAGCTTTAGCAGAATTGGATTTATTTTGTGCTCAAAGGCAACAAGAAACAACATTTTGTGGGATATTTGATCTTATATTGTAGTGCTCCTGGTAAGTATTTGGGAAGGCAGGGAGGAATTGCCATGAAAATAATTATGGCTTAAGCGCTACAAGTTGTTGCATATAATTAAGCAGTAGAGAAACTTAATGACCTTGATTAAAAAAAAAACAAATTAAATCAACATGTATTTTGATACATGGTGACATCAGTACAAAGGTGGGAATAGGTAAGGATGTCGTATATGAGAAAATATGGATCAGGAAAAGGTAATTAGAAAAACCAAAGACTTGTAGACTCAAGAGGAGCCTCATGCCTCCATATTGTGAACACTTTCTTCTTTGAGGAAAGAACTGGTGAGTGCTGAATAACATCACACGCAGAAAAAGAAATTGATTCTATTTTAACAGATAGGGAACAGATTGTTACTGATATGGGGTTATTCCTGAAGCAGCTATCTGCATACCATCAACTTGTTAGAGCAAGAATCAAAATTAGTACAATGAACCCATCTTTCAGGCTGGCTCAGTGGGAGCAACAGGAAAAAATGCAGCCCCAAATTCTTTGTCCTGCCCCCATCTCGGACACGGAGAAAAATCTTTATTCTTTAAAGATAGCATTTTGCGAAAGGGAAAAATTTTAACAGCTATTTCCCTAGTTCTTTTAGGGAGAAATCTTCACTCAGAATTGGAAAAGATACCAGATGTCATTTTACCCAAATCCTAATCTATTGAGACCATGAATCATCCTAGCTTCTGATTAAAGACTTCTGATGATGAGGAAGTCACTATCTCCTGAGCCATCCCTCCAACTTTTGGAGAACTCTAAATTATACGGAAGTTTTTCCCTTGTGTTGAGCTCAAATCTGCCACCCTAGAACTTTTACCTGTTGGCCCTAGTTTTGTCACAAAAGGTAAGTCTGATCCCTGTTCGATTTCACAATCCTTTAAATAGTTAGACTCTTACAATGTTTCCCCAGGGCTTCTCTTCTCTTTTCCATAGGCTAAACTTCCTCAAATCCTTAAACCCATCCTCACATTGCATAGCTTTGAGTCCCCTCATTCCTTGGTGACCTTCCTCTGTTTATAAAATGTAGTGTCTAAAATTGTATGTCATATTCCCAATGAGGTTTAGCTGGGGCAGAGTAACAAGAGAATTCAAATTCTTTTCAAAAATTAGGACTGAAAATTAACATAGAGAATAGAGTTCGTTTGTGTTTTTTCCTCGAGGCCCAAATTCTGTCTTCAGTGAGGAAATTTGAGGTGCTTAGACAACACATAGTAATAGTGACCCGCTTTCTAACCTTGACATGGAGTCTCTTCATCTCACAGCTTTATGTGACTGTTTGCTCCAGTTCCTATGATGATAAACTTGAGAAATTTCCCTCAAAGACTAGGAAGACACCGCTGTTTTGAACATTCCTCCTTCCCTAAGTAACCAATTTCATCTTTAGAGAAGAAACACAGAGCCAACTTGACCCAGAGGTTAACAAAGAAATTCTCTTTCTAATCTTAGAGTAGGGCTGGAATTACTGACCAGTCAGTATTGTGAGAATGACACCTTACTGTCAAGGGTCTATTCTAAACTGTAAACATCTGTTTTCCCCTAAAACCCCAAAAACGTGGTTTGCAAGATAATCCATAATGAACATTGTACATCTCTGAAACGAATCAAAGGATAATTGTTCATATTTATATCAAACAAGAAAGGAAAGAAATTTTATTCTGTGGCTGACTTTTTTTTAGGTATATCTTGAATTCTTTGGAATCTACTAATCTCTCGGGAGTTTAAAGAACATCATAAAAGTACATGGAGAGAACTCTTCAGCTGGTCACATATTTGGAAGAGATTAACAGACTTAGAGAGGATTGAGGGCAATGCAAGAGGCCTGATGCGTTGTTATATATTTGCTCTTAACTCCTGGAACTAAAGTGCCAGGGATCTGATATTGAGTGGGAAGACCCGGGCTCAAAGCCTGTTGTGGATATATGTGGTCTGAGTTACCCTGGACAATTCACTTAACTTCTCAAGGCTTGAGGTTACCTCTCTAAGAATCTAAGTTGCAGAGAAGGACTGACCTACATTGGTAAACAAAGTTCTTCATCAGGAACACCATGTACCAATGAAATCACACAGCCAGTTCCTACTCCTGTCTCTAGATAGGAACACCTGGTGACAGTCTGACACAGTAGGTGGTAGTGAGAGTTCCCAAGAAAAGACTTTCTTCTTTCTAAAAACAAAGATAAAATCTTTGTTAAGGGAAGAATAGAATTGAAAAATCTAGAGATGTTTTACATCATTTCCATAGCACCTGTCCCCCTATGGTAAAGGTGGACCCCTGCTTTGATTTTATAGCTAGAATCATATAGTTTTTAATTCTTTCTTCCAAGGATGCTGTCACCAATTACTTGGCTCCCCCATTCTGTTCACTGCTGCTAACATTAGAGGTGGGGTCTATGATCACTCCGTTCCAACAAGAGTCTGCGAGCCAAGGCTCATCACAGACTAGTGACATGCCAGGGGACCACACAAGAACACTCCTTCTCCAGGACCACCCACCCCTGAGAGCAGATGATGGAAACCCAATCTCCAGGGAATGTGGACAAAACAACTTTGTCCTGAGCCAGAGACTATGGTCCCCTGACCTTGGGCAGGGCAGACAAAACTCAGCCCCAGTTAACTCCACATTTTACACTTTTTCTGCTCTGGAGTCATGTACTAAATCAAGAGATGTTGACAGAGCACCTATTTCAGAATATGCAGGACACTGTTAATATTTAACTGAATTCCCTAAATATTATTAAGTACCAATTAGACTCAAGGCACTATGCTAAGCACTAGGCATAAAAGGAAGAAAAAGCAAAACCAGAGTCTTCAATGCAGAGGGAAGGGTCAGAAAAATGAGACATGGTCTCTGCTCTCGAGGGGCCAAAAGTTTAGTTCGAGAGCAAAACAAATTTGCTAATAGGAGATTATATATGCTTTATGACAGATGAGTGACATATAAAGTTAAGTGCCACCAGGCTTCAGAGGAGGAGGAGAACACTATGGATAAGGTGGTCCTAGACAAAGTTTTTATGGAGGAAATGGGACTTGAACTGAGGGTAATTATTCAGACTCCAATTACTGTTATGAGGTTAGCCAAACAAACACATGGCAACAACCAGAACTGTGTGTGTTTACTTTTCATTATCCGCATCTGATCTGCATTCATGAGTTTCCAATCCAAATCTGCACCTGCAGGCTACATATTTATATTTTCATACTCACATCCATAATGTTGAGGGCAGAAACCACAGTGGAGACAAAGGAGCTGCCACCACCCTGTGAGAAAGGTATGGGGTGAGAGGGTGAGGGAGGGCAGCAGGGTCACGTATTGGGAACTGGGAAGTTTTAGAAAGCAAAGAAGGTGTGAGGAAGATAGGAAGATAGGACAGGGATACATAGGATATTTAAGCAGAGTTCACGTGTGGACATAGGATTTCAGTAGTGGGGGAGAAAAAGAACTTATTCCTGCCCAATCCACATATGTGATTTTATCCAAAATTTGTGATTGTTCTTTTTTAAAAAAAAATTATTATGTTTTGTTTTTACAACCTATATTTTCCATTACATGCTTCCCATATTCCCTCTCAGAGAGCTATCCTTTATAGTTGAGTATGAAGAAGGGGACAAAGGAAATGTCTGAAAAAAAAACAGAGAAACAAAAAGTCTGAGGGTAGTATCCCATACCCATGGTCCCCCGCTTCTGCAAAGGAAGGAGGAAGGAGTTGTCTTCTCATATACATTCTTCTTTTAAATTACCAAGGCTTCAAAATGTGTGTGCTAAATTAATATTACCCATAATTATGCAGGTTACAGAGGAGGAGCCAAAATTCATGTTTCTTTGATCCGATGAGATGGGTGGCCTACTGGAAACAGCTCTGGGCTGGAAGATAGGACACCTGGATCCTAAACCCAGTTGTGCCGTGAATTATGGCCTCAGGCAAGCCATTTAACTACTCTGAGCTCTTATATATATTACAAGGATGAAATACAACAGCACATATATGTAGAAAACAGCTTTGTGTTTTTTTCAAAGGGAAAACTTCAATGTAAACTGTATTACCTAAACCAAGGCAAACCCCATTCTGTTTTCTCATGTCTCCACTTCTCGGCGAAGAAGGGAGATGGTACAGATTTTCTATAATGTACAGAAGGGAAATTTCAGGCATTGTAGAGAGACAAGAAAATGGAATCAATGAACCCATTTTGACTCAAAACTAGAACTCTCAGACTGAGTAAGGGGATCTAGGTGGCACAATAGATAGACCACCGAGCCTGGAGTCAGGAAGATCCGAGTTTAAATTTGTACTTTGTCACTCTAGGCAAGTCATGTAATCTTATTTGCCTCGGTGTCCTTATCTGTAAAGTGAACTGGAGAAGGAAATGGCAAACCACTCCAGTACTGTTGTTAAGAAGAGTTGTGGGGGCAGCTAGGTGGTATAAACAAGTAGAGCACCGGCCCTGGAGTCCAGAGGACCTGAGTTCAAGTGTGACCTCAGACACTTGATACTAACTGGGCCACCCTGGGTAGGTCACTTAATCCCAAATGCCTTGCGAAGAAGAAGAAGAAGAAGAAGAAGAAGAAGAAGAAGAAGAAGAAGAAGAAGGAGGAGGAGGAGGAGGAGGAGGAGGAGGAAGAGGAGGAGGAGGAGGAAGAGGAGGAGGAAGAGGAGGAGAAGGAGGAGGAGGAGGAGAAGGAGGAGAAGGAGGAAGAGGAGGAGAAGGAGGAGGAGGAGAAGGAGAAGAAGAAAGTAGAAGAAAAAGAAGAAGAAGAAGTTGAACAGAAGAAGAAGAAGGAGTTGGATATGACTGAAAATTGACTGAACAAGAAAAATCAAGCGAAGTACAAATCATTATGTATTAAGACTATTGTTGAGCTATCTGGAGCCTAATGGGATAAAGAAGCAAAAATTCATGCAGATTAAGAGAATTAAGAATTTAAATCTTAATTTTCTTTTTTTATAATCCCTACAGCTATAGTTTCTCTTCCATTCATTCGCTTTTCTCCATTCACACAACCAATCATCCGAGTTCAGGCATCAACCAGCTCTTACCTGAGAGAAGCATAACAGTTTCCTAATTGGTGATTCGGCCTCCAATTTCTTCACTCTAAATCCTTTACCTAGTTTCTAGGGTAATAGTTTTAATGTTTTGCTCCAATCACAGGCATCCTCTCCCCTCAGAACCTTCTGTTGCTCTCATTACCTACTAAATAAAGTACAAACTCCTTAGCTTGGAATCCTAAGCCATCTGCTTTGTATGCCACATGCCACTCATCTTTTCTGAGCTCCGTACATCTAACCAAGGAGGCTCTTAATGTTTGCTGAAATGAATTTCCATTATTTAGAAAGATTGTTTTGGAAGACTGAGCTATCTTGGGAAGCCTTGTGTTGTCTCTGATTGGAAAATCATCCAGAAAAAGTTGAGCGACTACTTTGGAGGTATGTTGTAGGTATGTTGTAGGGTTATAGTTTTAGGGCTGTCAGGGACCTCAGAGAACGTCTGGCCCAACCCCCTTATTTTACAGTCGAAGAAAAATGAGATTCTTATTGAGACAGGATAGTTTAATTAGATGATCTCTAGGGTCTTTTTTGGACTAAAATTCTTAAATCCTGATTCTTCTGGGGGTTTTCTCCGTTTTTATGTAGGAGCAATCTTTCAAATCTAAATAGAGAGGGGGAAATCCTGTGAACTCTCTTCTGCTCCACCTTTCACTGTAAATTTCAAATCTCCTTAAACTACAGGTGCTCCTTAAACTCAGGCTGAGGAATCCATATTCAACTGTAGCTGTTCTCATGTTACCAAAGGCATCATTCCTCATTGTCTGCTGGATTCCTACAATCAGCATGCCAGGGCTATGGCAAATCTACTAATGTGCTAAGCCAACTTTTGGAGCAATTGTCCTTTGATATGGAAAGGAGATTGTAATTTCATCTTGGAAAGAACTTCGCAGTATTTTTATTTTCCCCCCATCCCAGCGTAAAATGAGAGATGAAGAACTCTTGGCTCCCTGAGGGGCAGTGAGAATAGCTTTGTTTGGTGGTTGAGCGGGAAGGTCTCTGCTCTGTGCCGATGGAGGAAGTTACATCAGCCTGCATAATTAAGCAGCTCCAGAGCCTTTAGCCCGTGAGCCTCAGGAGGTGGGAGCTCTCGTTTTCTCACGGTCTAACAAGTGGGCGACTTTTTCTAAGTGCAGCCTGGGACTTTTCCCCTAAGAAATGTAGCACGGGACAGATCGCAGGCTAAAGCGGAGAGCTATGAGGGCAGCGGGGAAGTGTCAGATGAAATTTTTCAGGGTACCGGGGACTTCTGCACAGTGTGCGCTCTCTTGACAAAGTGGATTTTATGGAAACATTTTTGACATTGAGTTTGGAACAAAGGCAGTGCCAACATGAATCCCAGAGCCCCTGCTCCCAAGACCCGAGGTGATAACTATCTGAGCATAAAGGTATGTTGGGATTAGAGGAAAGCGCCACATTCATGGGGAAGTCTGCGATGCAGATGGAGAGACAACTCTAGTTACCTTCTTCCTCTGTTAGTTCGTGGGAGGAGGAAGCATTGACATTTTGATAACTTTTTTGGTTTGATTATTTGACATCAAACTGGTTTAGAAAATTCAAGCCCGGCAGCTCATAAATATTTGAAAGAAAAGGAACTCAAAAGCTTTGCCTTTCAAGGGATATTTAGACCCTCAGGATCTGAGTGGGGTATGCTGGACAAAGGGGGGCATTTAGGAACATTTTGCCTATATTGTATTTCAGGCTTCCCAAGCCGGGGATGGTAGTGAGCCCTAGTGGGTCTTCAGTCCAAAGCATGTAAAATGAACCCCGTGAACTCCATCGGGCTGGAAAAGAAAAGGAATTTGTCGCCTTAAAAATACTGGGTTTGGCTTTGATGTAGGAATGTCTGTTGGCTTAAATAACGGGCATTGCTTAGTAAAACGAGGTGATCTTTCCAGCTTTGGATAAACGTGACAGAAGCTGTTTTATATTTCTTCGTGTGAATTGCAAAAATGAGTTGATCTGGTCTTTGCTTTTTCCTGTGAAAGCTAAATTAAAGACTGCTTTTCCGGCAGTTAATTACACTTCTGTTGCTCAAAAGCAGGTTAACACACATTTAGTTGGTTGCTTCAGGTGCCTAATTAAGAATTAAAGTGTATAATTAAAAAATTAAATGAAGCATGAGTGAAACTTGGTGCATGATTTTTTTTTTTTTGGATTTTGAAACATTCTCAGTAAGTGAGGCCAGTGTGAAAAAAGTTGTTTATACTAAATGATGACCCTGCTCAGGGGAAGGTAAGTATCCCCTACTTCAAGTAAGATTTTATGGCATATATGAGGCAGTTGAGGTTTTGGATTACAGTAGGATTTCCTTTAGTGTAAGATACAGTCATAGAATGTCCCGGCTGTCAAGGACCTCAGAGATCACCTAGTCCAACCCCATCATTTTACACGAGGAAACTCAGCCCCCTGAGAAGGAAGGGGTTACCTAAACATTACCAAGCTAAATAGTGACAGAGTTGGATCTTGAACCCAAAGCTCCTCAGTCCTGATCTAGGGCTCTTTCCAAGAAACTACTTTGCCTCTCTAGGAAAACATTTTCTTCACAGAGGCATGCACTCTCTATTTTATAAGGCATTTAATAGTAACAGATTTCTGTCTGTAATGAGATTTTATTCCCTGAATTGACTGCAAGGTTAGTGTCTACCCTTACAAAGTTGCTCTTTGTTTAAAGGAAACCACTAGGGTTGCTAACTTCTTTTGTCTACTAAGAAAACACCAATATATTTAGAACATATGTAAAGTATCACACTCCTAAAATTGGCATTTGCTTTATGTAAGCAGATGCTGAAAGACCTAAGCATCCTTATGGAGTGGGAAATAGCCAAGAACAAGCTTCTATCAAGGTTCTTATGGATAGGGTGGCATTTAGTTACCTTAATATACCTCCTTCTACATCATTGTAGCACCTCCTTTGAAAGAGTCATAGGATGATAGATTGAGAGTAGACCTCAAGGACCATCCAGTCTCCCTTCTGAGTCCCCTTCTTTTGCCTTCTCTCACTCCCCACAAAAAACTGGGATCAGTGAAGTTAAGTGACTTGTCCTAGTGCTCCCTACCTCTCTGTCTCTGTGTCTATCTCTGTCTCTCTGTCTCTGTTTCTCTCTGTCTCTGTCTGTGTGTGTCTCTCTTTCTCTCTCTCTCCCTCTCTCTCTCTCTCTCTCTCTCTCTCTCTCTCTCTCTCTCTCTCACACACACACACACACACACACACACACACACACACACACACACACACACACACACACAGTCAGTATCAGAGATAGAACTTAAATGAGGGCCTTCAGTTCCAGAGCCTGAGCTCTTTCCCCTGTACAATCAAATGAGATAAAGTTTGTAAAGCTTTTAGTACATTGCCTGGCACATAGTAGGTACTTAAAAGTGCTTCTTTCCTTAAAATGGGTGTAGGGACAACTTTTGGTGCTGCAGTGGTTTTTAGCTCAGTGTTACCTTATGCCATACATATTAAACTCCTAAATTTGGGACTGGCAGATGAATTAATATCCATATGATTTTTGGTGCTCTCAAATGAATACTTGGTTACTTGAATAATGTCCAGAAAAATTAAGACTGAGGAAATGAATTTTTTAGCCCTGAATGAAACTCTAAGCTTAATTAGGAAGTGACCACAGGACAAAATAATTAAATCAAAGGCAATAATAGTTTTGATCCTTACCTAGCCCTAAATTCATAGACCTTAGAGCATATTATGTTCATTTTCTTAGTAACCTACACATGTGTATATAAAAACAAAGTATTATTACCCCCATTTAAGAAAAAAAAAGAATGAGTATAGATATGTGAGTGGCTTCATAAAAATTGCAGCAAACTATTGGTGGCATTAATTAGTGACGAAGATGCCAGTCCACGCAAGATTTTTTTGTCATTTGCTGATGCTGTTGATGATGACAAGGATGATGATAGATTATTCAAGACCTCCATTCTTGTGCTCAGCTCACTCAATCCACAGCCATTCTCTGGAGAAAGGGCAGCTCTTACCTTGGAAATAGTGGAGTCCCCCCTGCCTCAATTAGCTGCAAAGCAGAGAGGAGCCACACAGAAAAGAAGGAGCTTACAGTCTGCTGCAGGGGAGAAGATAGGCATGCAAATAACAATTGGACAAACAATACTTATAAATACTATAATAAAGGCATAAATTAAGTGGAGGGGGAGGGGGAGGGAGGGAAAGGAAGAGGGAGGGAGGGAGGGAGGAAGACAATGCGCTTAACCACTGAGCAGAGGGGATCACAGAAGGCTTCATGAAAGAGGTGATATTTGGACTTAGTCTTGAAGGATGAGTAAAATTTCAACAGGTGGAAGTATAGGGAGAGGGCATCTCAAGTAGAGAGAATAATAAAAATGAAGATGTGGGGTTTGTTGTTTTTACAGTAAAGTATGACACGCATGTAAAATATATGTAGGGACAATAGTGTGAAATCATATAATACTTTTAATGATTCCAAACCGATCTCTGAAAATCCCATCCTTTTTGACACCAGTATTGTAGCTGTTGTTGTTCAGTCATTTTCAGTTGTGTCCAACTCTGTGACCCCCTTTCGGGATTTTCTTGGCAAAGATACTGGAGTAGTTTGCCATTTCCTTTTTCCAGATTATTTTACAGATGAGGAAACTGAGGCAAACAGGTTTAAGTGACTTGTCCATGGTCACAGAACTGGTGAGTGCCTGAGATTGGATTTGAACTCAGGTCTTCCTGACTCCAGGCCTGGCATGCTATCCACTGAGCCACCTACCTGACCTAATATTCTTGCTATACCACTTTAAGTTAAGGGACACCCAAATCTCCAGAGTCAGAAATTACAGGTGACTCAGCAAGAACAGAAACATATAATGGTGGTAAAAATAGGCTTTGGCATGTAATCAATAATGACTTTCACTTCAGAAGTAGCATAAAATACATTTTCTGAGATATGTGTGATCAGAAAAGGAGGCGAAAAGATCACATGGCAAGCTCAAGGGATATTAGATGGACGGCTCAAATATTGCTGGCATCCAGGGAATGTTAAAAAAATAAGACCTTCATTATATGGGGTGGTCCCCATATGGAGGATTTACAAGGGACCGTGCACAAGAGTCACATAGAATGAAAAGGTGTGGATGAATTCTAGTCTGTACTGTTTGAGGGAGTGCCCATGTTGATGAGATCACAGATTCAGTGAAGAGTCAACTTAGTGTTGGTAGAAGTTTAAAATAAGGCTGGAAAAAATAGATCAGAAACATATACAAAAAAGTCTTGGATTCCAGGTCAAGGAGTCTAGGCTTAATGCAATAGAAAATGGGTAGCTAGTAAAGTAGGAGGACATGACCAGAGCTATAATACAGGAAGATAATCCAGCAGTGGTGAGAAGGATAGACCAGAGAAGGGAGTGACTGGCATAGGCTAGGGTGCTCTATTGAGACTCCCAACCAGAGAATGAGGACTGCATGGGGGTTGTGGGAAGACAGCCAGGGCAAACATTTGAGAACCCAGTGCAATGCCAGAAATGCCAGAAACTCCAGATTGGGCCTGAGCAAGACTACTAGAAAAGAAAGGAGGCATATTCACCAGGAAGAAATGTGTAACTTCTTCTCTTCCCATAACCCCCTCCCTAGTTCCATCCTTCTTAATAGTCAAGACCTAAGAGATCCAGATTGACCTGTATTATGAAAGAGACAGAGACACAGAGAGAGACAGAGACAGAGATAGGGAGGGAGGGAGGGAGAGGAGAGAGAGACAGAGAGAGAGAGAGAGAGAAAGAGAGAGAGAGAGAGAGAGAGAGAGACAGAGACAGAGACAGAGACAGAGACAGAGACAGAGACAGAGAGAGAACTGGAAAATATACCTCTCCTTAGGAGGGGGTGAAGGATATGGTGCACAATAACATATGCCGCAGTGGGAATTTTTCTAGTTATCCTGAAGCTGGCTGAAATGAGCATATACACAACTTGTGCTCAGAATGAAAAGGATCATTTCAATGTCCTCCTATTCTTTGAATTTGCTCATGAAACAATTGGAGGGAGGGGTTTGTTGGATTTGTGAGCAGGAGACTTAGGCTTTATTTACTCAGCTTCTGGGAGTATAGTTTGTTTTTCAGGCCTGCCTCATCCACACAGTATTGAGGAGTATCAGCCGGCATTGACAACTGAGGGCCTAGTGGTCAAGAGGACAAGAGGTCCAAACCCTAATCAATCCAATTCAGTTATGGCATAAAGATTATGCTTACGAAACAGATAGAGAAACTAGGTGTAACATCTGAAGCAGGCAGTGGCTTTACAACAATGAAGACAATTGTAAACTATTTTCTCTTAGTTCTTTCCTTTGGAGTACAACGTTACATTGGCATCGCATGACATGTCCCAGTCTCCCAAAGGACACACTGGTCCTTCTGAATCCATTTTCTACCCCTTCATCAGCTAGGATATCATTGAACAAAACTCTACCCATGTAGTAAAATTGAATGACAACATTTGGCTTGTTATTACTCTGATGCTGGCTGTCATCAAAGGATGTAGATTAGCAATGTCAGCCTCAAAGGGCTTCTTGTTTCCTCTTGGGTGTCCGGCCTTTAATTAGGATGCCTTGCCATCTGGTGAATGGGGGTGCCTGGACCTCGTAGTCCACAGAGCCAGACTTGTCGTCACTCTGTTTTGTTTCCCTACTGCTTCTGTTGGAGTTTTCCCTAGTGCCGCTTTATGTGGCATTGAAGTTCTTACTCCTTGGGTTTCTGCACTTCTATCCAGGGACAAGCTGTGTTCCTTCATAGATGCTTGTCTTCCTCTCTTTTCTCTAATCTTCAGCTCCTCCCTCTCAAGGTCTGTCTCAGCAGCAGATAATGGCTGCTTTTATTTGGACTCTTTGGACCCTCTCATGATACCGAACATCTTCAGTCAACACTTGGAGTGGTTAAAGATTAGAACCAAGAGTTGATGGGAGGAACTGAGTTCAAGATAAAGAGAGCTGAAACTTGAGTAGAAAAGGTTTCAGTGTCAACACAAAAATCTAGGAAAGCAAAGAGCACATGGAATGCAAGGACAGAAAACAAAGCAATGGGAAGACCAGCTGTCCTGATCACAAGGCCATAACTGAGGCTCCTCCCGTGGTCATACTTCTCCCATTTGCTTTTAAAGGTCCTGGAAGGAAATGGACTATCTCATGAAGGCTGGCCTTGAAAAGCTAAACTTCTGAGGTGAAAATCACCTCCAGACGATCCTGATGA
Organism: Phalanger gymnotis; assembly: GCA_028646595.1. Classification (NCBI taxonomy): domain Eukaryota; kingdom Metazoa; phylum Chordata; class Mammalia; order Diprotodontia; family Phalangeridae; genus Phalanger; species Phalanger gymnotis. Next base: position 294,728,315 of record CM053622.1, on the reverse strand, counting down.
TGCTTGCCACCATAACTGTCAATAGCTAATGACAGCTTTTGTCAGTGGCTAAAGGTTTTCTGCTACAACTAGGTGGCATAGTGGATAGAGTTCTGGACCTGGAGTCAGTCAGGACGACTCATCTTCCTGAGTTCAAATCTGGCCTCAGGCACAAACTAGCTGTGTGACCTTGGGCAAGTCGTTTAACCCTGTCTGCCTCCGTTTCCTTATCTGCAAAATGAGCTGGGGAAAGAAATGGCAAACCACTCCAGTATCTTTGCCAATAAAAGCCCAAATGGGGTCATGAAGAGTCAAACATGACTGAACGACAACTAGGGCACAACTTCACCTGGTGCTGAGATCAGATAATTCTAGGTTTAGGTCTGGAAGGGACCTTAGAGGTTATCTAGTCCAACACTTTCATTTTACAAATGGGGAAAGTGAGACCCTAGAGAGTGAAATGACTTATCCAAGTTCATACATGTAGAAAGTAGCTGTTTCAATTGCACTCATCGCATCTAGATGTCCCTAATCATAGGTGTGGTTCAGAATCTCATATGGAGCGTATGCCTCTAAGTTACTCCAAATGCTCCTGGACTTTTGATGATCTTCATGATCTGAGACAAGAAATTTCCCAAATGGCCAGAGGTAAACTCTGAAACCAACTTCCTGTTCCATTACTATGTCATCAGTTACATTTTAAGTGAAATAAAAGCAAGCCTGTCCTCATGCCGCTTGGCTCTATTGGGGATGATGGATGATTCAGATAGAAGAGTAACAATTCTGATGTGACTGACCAATCACACTAACCCTAGCTCTCTGACTCATTGCTTAGTACAGCGTCCAGAACATACTAAATGTTTAATAAATGTTTCTTGACTGACTAACTACTTTGTATGGCTCTTTTCCTTGCTGTTTTCAAAACTGAACATCATTTGTTGCAGGCAGGCAGGAGCTACAAGAGCTACCAAGAAGGCAATTGAGTCCTGGCTTTCAGGACAATCTCCTTTGAGTTGAGAAGTGGTGCTGACCACTGGGCTTCTGCAAAGCTCGGGGGGCGGGGAGCTGAATTAATTTGTATGGATGGATACAGGAGCATCTGACCAGGGAATGCAGGAGAAGCAAAGTATCAGAGATGATGGGCGGGTAAACCATAGTGAATTACCAAAGTTTGAGTCAATGCAATGAATGCCAAGAAAGGAAAAGGAAGCGGGTAAGAATGAAAAGGACAAGGGCAGCTAGGTGGCATAGTGAGTAGAGCACCGGCCCTGGAGTCAAGAGGACCTGAGTTCAAATCCAGCCTCAGACACTTGACACATGTACTAGCTGTGTGACCTTGGGGACAGGTCACTTAACCCCAATTGCCCTGCCTTCCCCCCTCCAAAAGAAAACAAACAACAAAGAATGAAAAGGACAGATAAGGAAGAAAACTGGGAGCTGCCTGGATGGGAACTGCAGAATGCCTCTCTTCCAAGACCAACTATTGAATGTCAGAATTGAATGAATTTGGGGCTGCTTCGGATTGGAGGTGTGGTGGTGGGCAGAGCCGCTCTATAGCCATTGTCGGTGAGTCATTTCAGTCGTGTCCAGCTCCTCGTGACCCCGTTTGGGATTTTCTTGGCAGAGATACTAGAATGGTTTGACAGTTCCTTCTCCAGCCCATTTTACCGATGAGCTAACTGAGGCAAACAGGGTTGTCATTTGCCAAAGGTCACACAGCTAGTGAGTGACTGAGGCTAGATTTGAACTCATGAAGATTAGTCTTCCTGATTCTAAGCCCAGTACTCTATCCACTGAACCACATAGCTGCCCCTATACAACCACCGCAATATACTAAAGGACCCACAATACTTTGAACTTGTTCATTGACACCTAACACTGTGTTTAAAGTATTTAGGATATTGTAAAAAACATCCAATACAATTCTAAGAAAAGACCACTTTACTGAGTGTATTTCACCCACAGGTCATTAATGTGAGGAAGGGGGCAGACACGACAAGCCTAGTCCGATAAACGTATGGTTTTTAATGTTCTTAGGAAAGAGAGAATTGCTTCTACTGCTAAGCTCTAAACTGAAGAATATGTCTATCATTCCCCTTCTACAAATGACTTTGAGATACAAGGCTCCCGGAAGCGTAAGCTGGAGAGAAGGTTGTGGGAAGCGTCAGGTTTGAAACTGTGACAAGCAAGCGAGCTGTGCGCTCTGGAGGAAAGAGCCGCCCCGCGCAAGGGGAAGCTCAGGGAAGTGTATGATTACAGCTATTAAGAACCACACCGATGGGACCTAGGACGGCCTTGAGGCCGTCAACACGAAGGAAAGAAACGGAGTTTCATTTCAAGTAAGGGAAGAGACTGCCCTGAATATGGTTATTGAAGATGCTTCCGGTCACACGAAACAGGTTCTTAGCTGTACAGATACTCTTGAACTTGGAATTAGAAATGGGTTTGGGGATCTAGAGATTCACATAAGATTAAGCTGAAGATCAGAGGGAGGGACTACATGATTTCTGAGGTCTGAGTCATCTCTAAATATAGGATCCTATTGTCTCCATGTGTTTGCACGATCGACGATTCTATGCTTCTGTGCCTATTTGGTTTTACTTTTCCTCCAAAAAAAGCTTTTTAACTGCAATTTTCTCTTGGTTAAATTTAGAGAAGAAAGTTTCTCTGACCACAAGATTCAGGGGCAAGTCCGCTTTCCAGCAGAGGCCAGGCAGTAGATGGTAGCAACAGGAAAAGAAGGAAGAACCAACCCCCCCACCCCGGAAAGAACTTTGGAGTTCCAACAGAAGCTATTTCATATATCCTGGGGGCGTTTCATCACAGTATCGTACAGCTATGCCAAGATTTTAGGCTTGTGGTGAACCCTTTGAGCAGACAAACATGTTTAGTATCCATCAGAGCCGAGGTTTTCTGATATGCTCGTTCTCTCTCTCTCTCTCTCTCTCTCTCTCTCTCTCTCTCTCTCTCTCTCTCTCTCTCTCTCACTCTCTGTATGTGTGTGTGTATCTGCCTCTGTCTGTCTCTGTCTCTCTGTCTGTCTGTCTCTGTGTTTCTCTCTCTGTCTATCTGTCTGCCACTTTCTCTTTGTCTATGTCTCTGTCTCTCTGTCTCTCTCTCTGTCTCTCTCTCTGTGTCTCTCTGTGTGTGTCTCTCTCTGTCTTTCTGTCTCTGTCTCTCTGTCTCTCTCTCCCCCTCTCCCCTCTATTTCATCAACTCACAGAATGCAGTCTACCTAATACGTTCCTACCTTTCTCCTGTACCCAACAAGGCACAAAGTTTCTCTTTCTTTTATCTCCTTCCAGCACTTAGCAAAGAGCCCAGCATATGATGAGTGGTTAATAAATGTTTATTAGCAGACTGTCTGCTTAAAATCCTATTACAATTCATTGGGCATGATGATCATGCTGTATTTTTTGTTGGCTAATCCCGCAGGCGGAGCGGGGCAACAGATCAAGAGTCATTCTCAAAGCTGGGAGAAGCTGGGTTCAAGTCCTGTCTCTGTCACCTACTGGCTGGGGTACCCTGGGCAAGTCATTTCAACTCTTGGTGCCAATCTCTAAGAACCCAAAGTTGCAGAGAAGGTAGCAAGGTTCCTCACTCGGGAGTTACCTATACTAATAAAATCTCAATCCCTACCAGTATTACCTTTCATCCCAAAGGAATATGGCAAGGATCCAGCTAGTCATGATGAGGAGGAGGAGGAAGAAGATGGGCATTTACGTAGCACTTAGTATTATTATTACTTCATTTCATCCTCACAGCAACCCTGGGAACTAGGTGCTGTTCTTATCTCCATTTTACAGATGAGGAAGCTAAGGCAGAGAGAGGCAAAGTGACTCGACCAGGATCACACAGCTTGTAAATATCTAAGGCCTGGTTTAAACTCAGGTCTTCCTTACTCCAGGCCTGATACTAGATCCACTGCACCACCTACTTGCCTGCGGGGGAGTAGGGAGATACTATGGCTATTGCTATAGTCAGAATTAATAGGATCATCTATCTAGAGTGGGAAGCCTAGCCCAATAATTTTACAGATGAGGAAACTGAGTCCCAAAGAGGTTGAGAAACTTGCTTCAGGTCTCACTGGTCATAAACATTAGAAGCAGGATATGAATTCAGGTCAACTGACTTCAAAACCAGTGTTCTTTCTACTGGCAATGACGGCAGTAGCATCTTTGTATTCCTGTGGAATTTCCCAAGTTAGGTTTCATGCCTCTACATATATCTGTATGTATTTAATAGGGTCTCCAGGAGCTTTACTGATTGCGACTTTTAAATGAAGGTCTTTTCTTCACATATCAGTTACTTCTTTATTTTTCAATCAACAATAGATATTTATTGTTTATTGAATATATTAAATGTATTGAATAATACTTATTGAGTATAGCATTTACTAGGCTTATAAGGCTTTATGCCCAGTGGTTGAAAACTTACTTAAGTGATCACGTATGATTTTTTTCTCTCTAAGATTCCTTTCATATCCATAATGAGGATAGAAATATCTTTTCTTTAGAACAATAATGAAGCTATCTATGGGTCTAAGTAGGTCCTTCGGTATATGATAGGAAGATTTAATTTTATAGCTTCCAAAAAAAGTTCTTTGAGACCTTGGGGGTACCTTTGTAATGAAGAAAGGCCTAAGGAATCTATGATCTATCTCTAAAGTAATCTTTTCTAGGTTCAGGATAGCCATAGAGGTCTTTAGACTTAAGGGGACACCTAAAAACCTGGGACTGTTCCATTGTTACTAGCGCTTCAGTGAGAAGTAGCTGAAGAGTCTGTGTCCCCTGGGGTTACAAAAATGTCAGCCCACATGCAATCATTCCATTCTGTTTCTATAGCAAAACAGAAAACAAGATTAAATTGTTTTTATTTGTATTGGCTAAAAGAGACTTCCTTCTGAAAGCATGGCCTAAAGGCCATTGTTTTATGTGCTCTTTTAAAGCTATAACAAAATAATTTTACTGTTGGGGGGAAAATGTATTGTTTTGCTTAAGGGTTCTGATGATTTTTGACAAGTTGTATTCCTTAAGTGATTACCTATAGTCCTGGAGTATCTCCTAGGATTTGTATGGCATCTGCTTTGTGTCATGCCTTTTCACAAATACCCATACCATAGAGGACAGCAGTGTCAGTGTTGGTTACAAAGTGTGCCATTTAATAAACCACAATTTATTAATTGATTGGTAAAATTTAGGGAATGATTTCTTTTTTCCCTAAATCAGCTCAGTCTCCCAGATATTCTGAAATACTTCATGAAACTAGCAGGTAGTTCTGAGAACATGTTTATTGACAATGAGATCTTAGAATTTACATTTGTCAAATTCTATGCATTATAATGGGCATCGTTGCCAACCAAATTGAGATGGATAACGTGACTTTAGGTTACTGTGGATGGCCAGACATGAAGAAAAGTGCCTTATAAGGTTTTGAGTGTGGATAACTGGGAAACTACCAGGAAAGGATAGGAAAGATATTGACTGGGGCTTTTACTGATATAGGGAACTAAATCCCTAGTGAAAAAAAATTCCTTTGCCAGTACAGGTCTGTCTTAGAATTCCTAGAGCCCTGAGAAATTCAATGCATTTCCCAGGGTCACACAGCCAGTATCTGGGACATGAGGAAGTAAACAGGAGGAGCAAGATTTAGGGATTAAGGGGGAAAGGGGTTGGACAAGATTGATTTTGGATATGCTTTTTGCACCAAGATTTCCTGATTAGAATATGAATTTCCAGGAGGAAACATCATCTTCATGGATTTTGTCTTTTTTAAATTCTTGCTAGTCCCCACCATCGGTGCAGCTGGGTGGCACAATGGATAGCGCATAGGTCATTGAGTCAGGAAGACTCATGAGTTGAAATCTGGCCTCAGACACTTGCTAGTTGTATGACCCTGGGCAAGTCACTTAACCTTCTTTGCCTTAGTTTCCTCCTCTGTAAAACAAACTGAAGAAGGAAATGGTAAACCACTCTAGTATGTTTGCCAAGAAAACCCCAAATGGGGGCATAAAAAGTTGGACTGGACTTAAAAACAACAACATTTTCATCATGGAGGAAGCAGCAGCAGCCAGATTCCCAGAGGAGGTACTGCATGGGTAGAGAAATAAGCACCCTCTGGGAGTGCAGAAGTTCCTTCATGACTTAGGTTTCTGATAGAAGTCAGGGCTGTGAGCTTCTGAACCCCAAGCAACCAAAGTGGCCATAGCCCTTCTAATGCCAAAACAGCAGCAACTTGCAGAGAGCTGGCAGAAACCACTGACAGGCTGAGACCTGGAATCACTTTCAGTGCTTAGGAGCCTTATAGGTGAGCAAAAGTTCATAGCACAGTTCAGTTTAATGGGAAGGACCGCTCACAAACCAAGAATGTGTCAAACTTTTCACTATGTTTGCAGAAAAAAAAAACTGCTGTTTAATGCAAGGATTCTTATCCTGAGGTCCATGTACTTTTAAAATAGATAGATAGATAGATAACTATTTCAACATAATCAGTTTCCTTTATGATCCCAAGTATTTTATTCTATGCATTTAGAAATGGTATCCTAAAAAGGTGTCCATTGGTTTCGCTGGACTGCCAAAGAGGTTCTTGGTTAAGAACCTTTGCTGTAATATAACAATATGGTTTCTATTCCAATACTTTTCTACATTTTCATCACACAGGTTTGAATTTATATCTGTTGTTTTGTCTTGGAATAAAGTGATGAATAGTTTGCCACAATTTATTCCAAAATTATCATGCGACATTACTTATCAGTATGCCAGAATAAAGGAATATGAGATTTCAGTTTTAACCATACTATTTTTTTTAATTTGCAAATTTACAGGCATAGATGAAGGTTGAGAAAGATTAAAAGTAGGCCACTAAAAACAATCTCACCTGTTAAGTATTTACATTCTTCAGTGGGGATGAGGACAAGGGAAATGTATACACACACACACACACACACACACACACACATATATGTATATATAGACTTGTATATGTAACTTACATCATCATGGTTAACCTTTGTATTGTTCATCTCACATACTGAAGCAGTGCCTAGCATAACCAGGTGTTTCCTTTAAAACTAAAATCTGGCTGAATTGATTTTTTTCCTTGGCACCTTATTCTCATTTGTCCGTCTCTGCCTTTTTTCCCAGGATGACATGTTTTACTGTTCCCAATTGCACACATTTATTTTTCTATTTGGTCTCAAACTGTATCATTAAAACAAGGACAAATGAGTAGATAAAAGGAGATTCTGGTAAACCTCAAAGGAATTGGGATTTTAGTTTGATTTATCAGAGAATATAGAGAATTAATTGAACCTTGAGAAATATTTCTCTTTCCCAAACTTTTATGAACTCATAAGCAATGTTTTTGCTTCAATCCAATTTGCTCATGTACATATCTAGAGCCCCGCACATGCCTCTTACTGCCTGTGGTCACATCACTTAACAAGGTGGTACCTGAGAGTCAGTGCAGTGTCACACTGAGACAGTGTTGGCCTTGAAGTCAGGTTTAAATCCTGCCTTAGATACTAAAGGGCTATGTGACTGAGGACAAGTCACTTAATGTCAATTTCCTCACCTCTAAGTGAAGGGGTTTTGACTTAATGACCATCTCTAATCTGGGATCATGTGACCCTTTAGTGTTAAAACCTTTGAAGGGATCATGTTCTTAAAAGGAAGGGGGAAGACTTTAGTACAAAACTTGAGTCAAGTAATGTTGTAAATGAGTGTCCAGCCCTGATGCCTTCTCCACCCAAATATCAGTTAACACTTGCTTCTGCAACACCAGAAAAATGACAGACAGTATTTTTCAAATATCTGAGAGGCGGGTGCACAAGTCATACCCACAGAGAAAGCATCCTTTTGAACAGAAGGATGCCACAATGAGTTACAGAAGCCAAATTCAGGAGGAAGAGAGCCCAGAACCCCAGAGGACCATTCTATGTTTTGGTTGTTTCCCATACACCTTCCAATTCCTTCTTCTGATTTTACTGTATTTCATAAGGGTATCACTGGCCTAGTTAATACCACCAACATCAATCCACAAATAAATTAATTATCACTTTTGCAGTGTGGGATCAGCTCCTGGCACTTCTGAAATCCATGCCTGTGTGTTTTACCATCTCAACAGCCTTGGAGTCTAAGGCTTTTCCCCCTGACTGCTGATGACAATGAACTCGACAATAATAATAAATAGCATTTCTATATACCTGCTATTTGCTAGGTTCTATACTAGGTGCTTTGCAATTTGACCCTCACAACAACCCTGGGAGGTATCATTATGTTCATTTTACAGTTGAAGAAACTGAGGCATACAGAGGTTAAGTGACTTGCACAAAGTAATATAGGTAGTGTCTGAGATGGGGTTGAAGTTAAGATCTTCCTGACTCCAGGCCTAGTTCTTTATCCACTGTACCACTTCAATTTCCGCATCTGTAAAACTAAGTAAAAATCCAATGAGTTAACCACAGAGATGGCTAGTAATCCCTAATCTAACATGCTACCTCCTCCACCACCACCCCTTGGCAGCAGGGATGCACAAGCTGAGCCAAAGGCTTGCAGCAGAACTTGACTGTACAGCCCCCTCAACCCCAAGAGCTGCAGAGATCCAAAGGGCAGGACTCCGTTGCTGGCACAGCAGTACAGTAGCATAGCAGCATTCTGTGCCACAGCAGAGTTCATCTAAGAACTGAGGAACACAGAGTTCTGGCAGGGTGTGTGTGTGTGTGTGTGTGTGACAGAGAGACAGAAATAGAGAGAGACAGAGAGACACTATCTTAGGCCTGAGGGAAAGAACAACCTAGGGCTAAGTTGGTCACTTAGTTCAGAAACTGAGGCTAGTAAACTGTGAATTTTGCCCATCTGGTAAAAAGCTGAGAAAGCTTTGAGATCCAACCCTCAAGGAAACTACCTGCATAGATGAGGGAGTCAGAAAATGAGCAATAAGAGAAAATTGACAGGAAAAAATTCAAATTACCGAAGATGTCAAGAGGGAAAAATCCCCCAAAACTTTGAAAATAATTAGATAAACCAACAAGGAGGATATTAATAAAAAAAAAAAGGAATATAGCTTACAGATCAGGTAAAAGAGTTCAGGCATTTGTGTATAAATATTACAAGTTTACATGTGTAAGTATTGCTAATACCCAGATGTATGCTTTTTTCTTTTATAAACAAATCTATATTATGTTTTAAAACATAGGCCATACACAATAGCATTACTTGGTTTGGTGAAAACACAGTATGAGAAGAAGGAATGTTATAGGATGTGTTTTTAGTGATCAGGTAAAAAGGTTACAGCAATAGGTTGCAGTACGGTACTGGGGTTTGTTTATAATGTCTAAATAAACTTATTGTGGAATGGTGATGATCAATACAACCTTATCAGTGTGATGTCCACGTGGTGTTGTTTGGGAGTGGTCTATGCTTCAGTAAGGGTTACACTAGACACTCTCTTTGGCGCCATACAGTTTTATGATTCTGATACTGCCTTACTTTATTGTACTTAGCTATTTTAAAAGAGATTTAGATTTTCGTTTAAAAAAAGAAAAAAATATGCTCATCTAACTTTTAAGTGAAAACATATGCTTTGGCCAGTATGGCCTTCCAGACCACCACTCTGGGACCCTGGCTTCTCATTGATGAGCTTTTACCACATGTTGCCTGGGGCAAGATCCACCTTACTGCTCCCCAGGCATCTTCATGCCACATCAATGAGGACGTATCCCCTCCCATCTTAACTCTACTTTCCTACCGTACTGCAGCTGAAAACAGAAATCTATTGCAAGACCCCTACCTGGTCACTGCTCTCCTGTGGTGTATGTTGTCTTCCCCTATGTAAGCTTCTGGAGGTCAAAGTGTCTTGCTTGTTTGCATTTGTATTTGAAGGGCTTAGCACCATGCCTCACACATAGTAAAAGCATAGTAAGCCCTGTTCCTTTTGGACCATGGACCACACAGTCACTGCCCCCTCACCTATATTCCCTCGTGCCAGGGTACCCTAAATACAGCCAAGTACTCAAGCTGAATTAACCATAACCACCTCAGGAGTGATGGATGCCATAACTGAAATATTTTCAAGTGACATCACTGTCCTTTCCTTAAAGATCTTTCAGAAAAGAAGTTCTATAGTGTATATATCAGTATAGTGTATATATCAGTATAGTATATATCAAGGAGTTTTTGTTAAGTGCCTACTTTGTGTAAGAAAGGTCTAAAAACCTTTGAATCATGGGCTCTCATGGTTGGAATGGGGACTTAGGAGCCATCTAGTCTGACCCATATCGTTTTTCAAAATTCTGGTCTGAAATAAATATTGGAGACTTAAAAGTTGAATGGTCCCAACAAATGCCTTATGCTAACCTAGTTTTGCCACATCTTCCCCCTCAAAACAGACTCATTTACCATAAGAAAGTTTTTTTTCCTTTGGCCTCATATCTCACCTATTCATACAGTAGATTAAGAATAAAAAACAGAGGCCCCAGTGCTCAGGGTTTATAATGCAATGATATCAGGGGACAAAAAGAAGACAGAAAACCACAATTTCTCTTGAATTTCTGTCTTCATCAGTGAAGAGACTGGTCTTCTCATTGAAAGGGTTAAACAACCTAAAGAGGGAATTGCTACCCAGGATAGGTAGGCAAATATTAGGAAAGCTCTCACCTACTTTAAGCAACTTCAAATCTCCAGGCCAAAATGAGTTACGCCTCAGGGCACTGAAGACCATTGCCAACAGTCTTTGAATCATGAGAAAAGAATTTCCTGCTTTCAAAAAAATTAGTAGAGGGATCCAGAAATGAAAGCATAATGAGCTTAATAGTGATCATAAAATTATAGAACAGACTGGTAAGTAGTTTTTGAGAATCATCTACTTCTAAAGAATAAGAGTATGCTTATTAATGGAAGCCACTATAGACTCATTAAGAGTGTCGGGTCAAACTAATAAGTTCCTTTTTTGTTATGAAGTTACTGGATTGGCAGAATGTCACAGACACACTGTATCTTGATCTTCCAGAGTATTTGACAGTCTAATATAATATATGTATTTCTGCTTTGTGATGCCACCAGTGGAGAAATACTCTTGCTTTACCTTCCTATCTCATGGGATTTTTGTCCTTGACCTTTCATAAATTCTTCATTAAGAATCCAACTAATGTGTTAGAGGACTTTCTCTGGTTCTTTCAGTGTAACAAAATAACATCCAGGCTACTCAGACATTGACTCTCATCTTTGCTGCATGACCAGGCCACCTGCTTTTATGGAAATAAATGTCCTTGCTGATCTCTTGTACTACCTCTCATGCAAAAGCCATTGTTGGTAAGGTTAATAAAGACTATATATACTCACCATGGTTACTTTCATTGCCCTCTGGGGCGCACGTAAGTCTGTTTCCTCTGAGATCTTGTTCCATAATTCATAGTCATATAGCATCGATGTGAGTGTGTGGGTGTTGGAGAGATGGGTATTTGCAGTGATAAGCGGCTCAGGATCATCAAAAACACTACCCAGTTCCCTAAATTCAATATAATCTGAGCTTTTCTGCTGTTCAGCATTTGTTCATCATTCTACTTTGGTGCTTGTCTAAGTACATTTTGTTACTGTTTAGTCATTCGGCTCTATTCAACTCTTCACAACTCCGTGGACCATAGCACACCAGTGCTGTACGTGGAGTTTTCTTGGCAAAAAAATACTGAAGTGGTTTACTATTTCCTTCTCCAGTGGATTAAAGCAAACAGAAGTTAAGCAACTTGCCCAGGGTTCTGCAGCCGTTAAGTGTCTGAGGCTGGATTTGAACTCAGGTCTTCCTGACTCCTGGCCCAGTGCTCTATGCACTGAGCCACTTAGCTGCTTCCAGTCTAAACACACACACACACACACACACACACACACACACACACACACACACACACACACACACACATTCCCCAAATTAGAGAAACAAGAGTATCTTATACTCTCTATACCTCTCATTTGAGTGACTGTGAGTTTATAATGTTACTGAAAGTCATTTACAGAGAACCTGCCTATTTTTAAAAGTATTTTTCATGAAGAATATATTTGTCTGATCATAGACCATTATAAAAACTTGATGGTAGGGATTCTTAACCCTTTTTGTGTCATAAACTATTTTGGCAATCTGATTGATCCTATGGATGCCTTCTCAGAATATTTCTTTTAAATTAAAAAAATAAAATATTTATGATTACAAAGGAAATCAGCCATGTTGAAATATAGTTATCAAAATATCAAATGTACCCATATACCTCAGGTTAAAAACCCCTGCTTTATAGATATGAGATACTAGACATGGCTTGGTATTTGCAGATTGTTTTCATCTTTAATTTTTTTTTTATAATAGCACCATCTATGACCTTTTCTATTCTTTTGGAATCTTTTCTTTTTAAGATTTTGAAAATCAATCCCTGAACACCTTTAAAATATATTGCCTCAAGTATGGATTCTTTGTCTATATATATATATTTGTTCAGATCTAGGCATTCTTCCCAAAGTCATCTTTAAGTGCCATGTACATATCCCTCATTATCTCTCTTGAACCTGAATCACTGGCTACCTGCTGGACAGCTCCCCTGGCATATCCCATAGTCATCTCAGACTCAATGTGTCTAAAACAGAACCCAAGAGCTATTGCTCTAAAACCATTCCTCCTTCAACTTCCCTATTTCTATCCAACATATTAACATAACTCCAATCTTACAGGTTCTCAACCTAAGAGTCGTCCACGTTTTCGCCCTCTCCCTCACCTCCATGTTAATTCTGCCTCCACATCCCTCACAATTATCTTCTTTCTACTCACGTAGTCACCACCTTCATTCAGGCTCTCCTCCTAATTGGTTTCTATGCCTATAGCTTCTTCCTTCTTCAATTTGTCCTCCACACAGAGGCTGAAATGCTATTCCTTTAGCTCAGGTTCGACCATATTATTTCCACACTCAAGAAATTTCAAGAGGTCTCGACTGTCTTTTAGATAAAATGCGAACTTGTCTGTTCAGCAGGTAAGATTTTCACAAGCTGGCCCCCTCTTGTCTTTCCAGACTGATTGCATTACTCCCCTATATGTGATATTTCACTTCCTGCTACTATCCTTTGTACATATGTTTCCATACCTAGATTGTTCTCCCTCCTCTCCCCTACCTCTTGGAATCAAATCAAGGTTTAGCTCAGGCAACTCACCCCAAAATGCCTTTCCTGAACCTCACATTGTTAGCACAAGTTCCCTCTCCCACTTCTCTGAAAAATTTCATTGGACTTATTTAACTGTATACGTGCTCTATTTCCCCAGTAGAATGTGAACATCTTGAGACCAGGGACTGTTTAATTTTTTTGTCTTTATATCTCTAGCAAATAACCTAATATTATCACAGGTGATTAATCAATGCTTATTGAATTAAAGTGACAGCCACTTCCTCACATAGTGCATTGGATTTGATGATGGTAGAAGTCAATGTGGTAATTTTACTATAGCCACTGATGAGAAGAGATCACCATAAAGATAGTGAAAGATCTGTCCTGTTTTTGCAACTCTTTGTAGTCCTTGTATCATCAATAACTTTTTTTCAGGATGATGTGACTTAGCTAGATCTTATATCAATCCCTGAAGGCTCAGTTTCTTTTCAGCTGTTTTGTTTTCTTATTGGGCAGTAGTGTTTTTAATCTTTCATTTTTCTGATCAATAATGTTTTTTGGAGAACTTTTACTCTAAAACAGTGTTATCTTGCTCTGCCATGGTTATCTGCTGTATGAGGAGACCACATCTTAGCTAGCGAGGAGGATTTCTGGGCTCTTTCATTGTGGTCACTGTTTACATGAGGTAAATTTTTGTAATAAATAGGATTTAGAGTCATAAAGGCCCCCAGACATCTAGTCCAACTGCTTCTTTTTTAAAATGAGGAAACTGAGACCTTGGAGGTTACATGACTTTTCCAAAATCATGTCAGACAACAGAGCCAGATTTTGAACCCAGGACTTCTGATTCCATATTCAGTACTCATTGTATTACTCCAATGGTGATAATTTATGTTTTTCATCCATTTTGCATTTTTCAGTCAGTAGCATATTTAAACAAAGAAGGTTGGAGCTTTTGAGCTCACATGCAGTGAGCACTTCTAAGTTGTTATGTACTTGGACGTTTGTACGAGCCTGTGCAGATCTGATGATATCTGACATCATAGTCATCATCGGCAGCAGCAGCATCATCGTCATCATCATTAACATTTATATAGCACCTCTTCTGTGCCAAGCATTGTGTTAAGCATTTTACAGTTATTATCTCATCTGATCCTCACAACAACCCTGGGAAGTAAGGTGCTATTCTTATCCTCATTGTTACAGTTAAGGAAACTGGGGCAAACAGAGGTTAAGTGATTTGCCCAGTGTCGCAAAGCTATTAAGTTTCTGAGGCCAGATTTGAACTCAAATCTCCTGACTACAGACCCAGTGCTTTATTTTGAAGCAACTGCTACATCTATAACAAGTCATTGCATTTCTATAAAAACAGTTAATTGTTTTTGTGTCTGTACTATCATCAGGTGTGCACCATGGCAAGAGATTTCTGACTTTCTTCTTGAAAAAAAATGTATCAACAAGCATAAGATTTCTGAGTAGTCTGTAAGCCTTTGACATCTTTGTTTCTTGATCCTAAACCTTTTTTACTAATACAATTTTCTCCATCTTTTCTTGGGCCACCTGGCATTGAAGTCACCAAATTAAACAAGGTGTAATATTAACTTTGTAGGATCTTGTTAAGTTCTTCACAGAGTTCCTCTCCTCCTTCATTCTTTGGAATAAATATTAGATTATATAAGCTGCAATTATTTTCATAGCTGTCTGTTTGCTTTTGCCTATCATGGGCACTGAGAAGTGAAATTACCAAGTTCTATGACATGGTTTTTCTTATTATCTTTGTGCTCACAATGAAACCAATTCTTCTGTTCCTCTTTCTGAGGTGAACCTGTGAGTCATTCCTTTACTTGGCTACAATTTATTTGCTTTCCGGTTTTATTTATAGTGAGAACAAAAACATGGATGTGATAGAGCCACTCAATTCAATGAGCATTTATTTGGCTCCTACCAGTGTGACTCTGCCAAGCTCTAGGGCTACAAAAGCAAAAAAAAAAAATGGAACAGTTCCTGCTTAGGAGAATATAATATGTACAATGATGATAAAGTCATACACAGTATACACACAGCAAGTAAGAGGCAGTTTCAAGGATGGAGGTAAAATAGCAATAACTAGGGAGTCAGGAAAATTGAATCAATATTTATAGGTGATCTGAAAATAGTTCTTAGGACTGAAGACCTTTTTTATCATCTATTTTATGTACCAAATGGATTAGCCCCCAAAATGAATCAGCTAGCAGCTACAGCTCTGTTTATGAGCCTGTTCTGCATTTAGGTAGGCTGCTCTTAAGGCAGTAGCTAAACATCTACAAGGTTTTCCAGCTTTGTCAGACCTCCAGGAGCTTCCATCCTTCTAAACAATCTAGCCTTCACAAACTTCCAGGTCATTTTCATACTACAGTGAGCCTTCAGAACATGAGTTTGTGCAGGAAGATGAAATTTGAAAGAATTCAATGTAAAGTCTCAGATTTAAATTTTAAAAATAAATTGTACAAGTTTAACATTGAGTAGTTCAGCACAGTCAGCAGTTTGTAAAAATGATCTGGTGGTTTTAGTGAACTACAGTGTAAAGAGCCAACATGTGACTCAGCTACTAAAAAATAAAAGCCAATGCATCTCAGGCTGAATCAATAGACTATACCTTTTAGATTATAGAAAGTTATGCTTTCAGTGTACTGTGCTTTGTTCTGATCACCTTTGGAGAATTGCATTCAATTCTACATGCCATTTTTAAGTGTATAGATAAACCAGAATTTGTCTAGGAGAAGGTGATAAGGATGGGAGGATATCTGGATATCTGACTCCGTATGAACATCATATGAAGTGTTCTTCCAAAACCTGTTAAAAGAACTTCATGATTTTTGCCTGAAAGATAGAAAGCTTAGGGGAGCTATGATAGATGTTTGCAAGTATTTGAGAAAATTATTAAGGAGATCAGAGAATAATTTGTTTCATGCTACTCCAGAGAAAGAGCAAGACAAAGAATGGTTGGAATTTATAGGGAGGTTGATTCCAGGTCAATATAAGGAAGAACTTTGCAAGTGCAATATTTGTCTTACCATGGGATAGCCTTCATTATTGGGTGGTAAGCTCCCTCTCATTAGTAGTTTTTAGAGAAAGGCTGGATGAAATCTGACAGGCATATTGCAGAAATGGTTTCTGTATTGGGTGGTGGATTGGATAATGTAAAACCTTTGAGGTTCCTCCCAAATCTAAGATTTTGTGATTCTAGACATTCAAGTGCCTACATGCCATACGTGTAGCATTGTGGAATGGCAAAGGTGAAGGAGATTGCTACAACTTCCCATTGCCCTCATCTTCTCATCTCACCCACCTATCACTATCCCATCCCTTCATCTTAACCCACCATTCCTCTACCCTCTACGATCTTCCTGGATTTCTACTTGCATTCCACTCTAGGGAGCACCATTTCTCCCTAAAATTCTGGCCTCTTTAGAAAGGTAAGGGTCTAGTACATGGTCACCTCCTAAACTAGCCTATTCTAATTTTGCATGTTTTTTCTTGTATTAAGCCTAACTTTTCCTCTTTGCGACCTCTACTCATTGATTCTAGTTCTGACCTCTGGTCCAGGTGGCATAAGTTCTAATCCCTCCTCCAAATGGCCAGAAAATTATTTAAAGAAAGCTAACATGGTTCCTAGGTCTTATCATCTAAATGAAAGATCCTCAGTTCCTTCAACCTATCATCATTGTTCAGTAATACAGAAATTCTATATGTGATACTATTCATCCCTCTGCATCTAAAAAAGATGATTGTTGTCTACTTCTCAGGAATAGAATGGACAAGAGCCTTCCTTGACCTGCTACTTATGACTTGTAGGCACCAGTTCCATTGAGCTTATTTCTTGATGCTCCAGAGTAACCTGAACCAAATTCTGGTCAGCCTGTGTGTGTAAGACAAAAATTGGAACCAGGAATACAGGCCAGAGAGTGTCTGAGAAAATAAACATTTTGCTCTCAAAGCTTTATCTGCATTAATGTTTGTGTGAGTTTAGCTGTTTTCATAGTTATATTTTTATCTCAAAAAAGGTGGAGTCATTACTAGTTATGCATTGTTGGGGGTTTGAATAAAGATCTACCATCTCCAGTCTCAAGGAAAATAGATAGAGCTTGTATTTAAAACCATGAGGCTGAGTGTAGACCCAGCTGCACTCTGATGGCAGCCTTTCTAAATGTAGCTTTTTGAAAAGTTGAACCATTCTTTGAGGCAAAAACTGAGGGGGAAAAAAGAGTCATGAGGTGACAGCTTTGACAAGGAGTTTAGTAAGTTGAATAGAGATTTTAGAAAGTCCCACCACAGAGAGGTTTCTCTAGCTGTGAATGTTCTCCTACTGAATATGACCAAGATGGAAGGTAACTTTCCTTCTAACCTGGGCTCTAAAGAATAGATAAACTGATAGCTTGTACTATCCAGTTTATCTCAGATGTGTTCATTCACAAAGCACCCACATCACATTAGATGGGGTCAGCCTAATGTTCTATCCAGCCCAAAATTAGCTGTATTAGCTGTAAGGCATATACTACAAACAAATGTTAATGAATTGATCTAAATCCTATTTTTCAATCTGTTTATGCCTTGACTCTTCAATGTCTTTTGGAATAATGAGTTTCATGAATTATTACTTGCCTTATAAAGCAATAATTCATTTGCCTGTAATAATTTATGTCTTTGATGCACTGTAAGGTTAATGGGGAATAAGATCTTCCCTGCCCATCAATAGGTCTCATGTGGAGCCCATTAAGGGAAGTTTACTTGCTTGTAGGAAGGCTTACATACCTTTTGTTAATTTCTAATTAGGCACTGAACCTAAAGAGTATATATTCTGAGAGGTGAGCTTTTGTTTTGGGGCCTCGCTCATGAGAAAGATGTTGTGATTCCCTGGTTGAGACTCTGAGCGGCTGTATGTTCAGAGCTCTCCAACTGCTCGGAGGTAAAGGCTCTCTTGGTTCAGTGGTGGATGTAAAGTATATAGCAGTATTGTTTTGATTCAGGCAGTAGAATCCTGTCTGTTGGTCTTTATTTCTCTTCTCTGTATTTTTTCTGTTTAATTAAAGAAGATCGTTGACCCCTGAAGCAGCTGTTTTTCCTAGTAAAGCAGATAAAAGAACCTGTGCTAGCAGCCATCCTAGGTATGCCAGTGTGGTTGCTGTTACATGCATTAAGGGCTTCACTCTAGCTCTTGATCTCCAGGATTTGATTAAAAACCCCTATATTTACTCCACTCCTCTTGTATTTTTAGAGACTTCAATGATCTCCTTTTGGACCGAAGCTTTCTAACTCTTTTTTTCTGACTCAGAGAGCATCTTTCTCCTTCCCTCCCCCATTATTCCAACACTCTCATCCTTTGGTCATTTTAGTTGCTCTCATTTAAAGTTTCCTGAAGTATGGAACTGTACCTGCAGACACATTGTGGTTTAAAACAAGTATAATGTTTTATCTTCAATCTTATACATATGGTTTGGATTTATCTTTCCCTAAATATACTAACACTTACCTACATTGAAACTTCTCTGCCCTTTTTCTGCCCACATATCTAACCTCAAGAAATTTTCCTACAATTTCTATCTGTCAGCTTGGCTAGTGTATCAGAATTTAAAAGACTTTTAGGATCATCTTTAAGCTTGAAGACTTCATTACTTCATTATATGCTCCCCTTCCAGAACATTTTTAAAAAATGTTAAATAACACTAATCCCAGTATTCATCCCCAGGTGACCTCATTGTTTATACCTTTTCAACCAATGAGAAGTACACATTTATCCCTATCCTCTATTTCCTGTCTCTATGCCAGTTCCTTGTCTGTATAAAATATATTCCTAATCCCATGGTGATTCAATAATTTAAAAATAGGGCATGCTATAGTGCCTTGTTAATCCCAAAAGTCTAAATAAATGACATACATGGGTTCCATCTTGTTCAAATATTTACCTATAAACACAAATGTTACTAATTATCACCTAAGCACCCAATACAATGATATTTTCTCAATTACTATCTTTCTTTACCTGTCTGAGCATTTGAGGACGCTGACTGCTCTGTCCTCCTCTTTTCTCTCTGGTTCTTGGTCACACTGGTCTAACTTCTTTCTCTTCCTAAATGTCTGAACAAACTGTGGGTATACTCCAGGTCTCTGCCTAGGCCCTGCTCATCTCTCTCTCTCTCTCTCTCTCTCTCTCTCTCTCTCTCTCTCTCTCTCTCTCTCTATTATCTCCCTTGGTGACATCACAAGATAACACGGGTTGGGTCATTACCTGTACACAGATGACATCCAGATTTCTATATCTAGCCCTGGTTGAACTCTTGAGCTCCGGTCCAGAATCACCAACTCCTTATTTGATTATTTAAACTGGATGTCCCATAGACATCTCAAATCCAACATTTCCTGAACAGAGTTCATTATCTTTCCTCCCCAAACATACCCATTTTCTAAACTTTCCTATTTCTGTAGGAACCTGTACAACCATTCTAGTCATCCAGGTTCATAACTTCATTGCCATCTCTAACTCCTCATGGTTTCTCACTATGCCTAACCAGTAAGTCACCATCTTGTCAATTCTACCCCCACAGTATCTCACCCATCAGTCCCTAGCTCCTCGCTAGCATGGCCAGCATCCTAGAAGGTCTAGTTCAGGTCTTCATAATCGGTCACCAATAGCTCCTAATTGGTCTCCTTGCCTCAAGTCTCCTCTTTCCAAAACTCCATCCTCATAGCTGCCAAAGTGATATTCCTAAAGCACAGATCTAATCATGTCTCTCCCCAACATAATAACCTTCAATGGCTCCCTATTATCTCTAGGATCAAATGCAAACTCCTTCCTTTGATATTTAAAGGCTTTCACAACTTGGTTCTAATTCACTTTCCCAGTCTTGTTATGAGTTATTCTGATTCACTCTCTCTAGTCACTCTACATTCTACAGCCAAAATGGCCTTCTTCCAGTTTCTCACCCATGACATTCCATCTCTCACCTCTGCACCCTGACACAACCTGGGTTAAACCGGCAATGTGCCAGTCCTCTGTTGATTTAACCTTGTTGGCTCAGCTTAGATATGACAGTGCACAATAGAAATCATTGCACTTTTTTCTTGCTTATGACAACAGGCAGAGCTCAAGGTGAATTCCTTTCCAAACCTTAGTGCACCCACGGGTGTACTGCTGGAGTCAGCTTGAGTTGGCTCCTGAGAGCCAATTGCCAAATTTTCAGTGTGAGCATTTACACCTCAGTAATTGACAATTGCTACAAATCAGGGCTTGGTTTATTGTTTTGTTGTTTATCTAGACCTAGGAAAATGGTGGAAAAAATGTTAATAATGCAATGTTATCAAAACACATTTCTCTATGTAGATGCAACTTGAGAAACCCTTACCAGTTTACATAGCTCCAATGTTCACTATGGATAGAATATAACTTCTAATGCATTTAATGTGTATCTCATGTGCTATTGTTATATGTCTTATTTCCTTAATATGTCGAAAATTCATTCAACAAATATACCAGTAATTACCACTATGCAAAACACTGTGAAAGGAAAATGCAAAGTTTAGATAAGGCAAGGCAACTGCCATCATGGAGTTTACACTCGAGTAGAAGTTAGGACATACATACAGTTACAATATCATATAACACATTAAATGCATGAGAAAGTTGTGAACCAAGGTGCTGTGTAGTGTCCATGGAGGATATTCTCTTTAAAGTTGAAGATTAGGAAAATCTTTGTAGAAGAGGTGGCATTTGAATTAGGCTTTAAAAGCCAACAGATGAAAAAAGGGAGAAAGGACTTTCAGTCACAAGGACCAAGGTGATTCCTGTGGGTAATGAATAGTCCAATTAGCAGAAGGGTAGAATGCATAGAGGGGTGTAATATGAAATAGGGCTGAAAATAGGGTGGCAACATTTTATAGAAAGTTTTGGATAACAAGCAAAGTAGTTAAAATTTACTTTCTAAACATTAGAGAGGTACCAAACATTTCTGAGTAGAGGAGTAACAAGGCCAGGTCTGTATATAATTGAAATAGTCTAGTAATTCTGTTGGTTTTCTTTCTTTTTTTCCAGCTTAGGGAAATGGGAGGAAAGAGGGATTAGAAATCAGCCAAAAAAAAAGAAAAGAGGGCTATTGAACCATGTTTTAATGCACAAAAGACAACAGAAGGAAGGCCAAAAAGAATCACAGACAAGCAGTTATATGTTTAACTGATTATGTATTTAAAAAGAAAAGCAAGCTGTACATAAGAGATTCTGCAGTTTCATTTACAATCCTCTTTTTCTATTCTATTATGTAAGTGGAAATGGTAATTTTATTTAATGTTGAGTATAAGTGGAACATCCATATGAAAATGTTATAGATTGATTAAAAGAGACATCAAGCTAGAGGTATTGACTTGGGAATCATCTGCATGGAGATGGTGGTCGAAGTTGTAGGATTTAATGTGATTGAATAAATAAACCAAGAGAGGTAAAACGAGTTGAGAGTCATGCAGCAAGTTACTAGCAAAACATGAACCTGATTCTCCTTGAATCCTGGTTTAGTGTGTGGCTGTGGTGTGCCAGAGCCAGTTCTAACCTGTTTGAGAGTCAAGCATTCAGTTTCAGTGTGAACAGTCATTGGCGATTTCTAAAAACCAGGGCTTGATTTATTTGTGTTGTTAATTATGTAGACTTGTTGTTGCTGAGTTGTTTCAATTATGTCCAACTCTTCATGACCCCATTTGGGGTTTTCTTGACAAAGATACTGAAGTGGTTTGCCATTTTCTTCTCCAACTCATTTTACAGATTAGGAAACTGAGGCAAATAGGATTAAGTGACTTACCCAGGATCCCACAGCTAGCAAGTGTAAGCATCTGAGGTGGGATTTGAACTCAAGAAGATGAATCTTTCTGACTCTAGGCTAGGCGCTCTATGTACTATGCCACCTAGCTGCCCTTGTCTAGATGTAGGAAGTGTCAATAATGCACATTTAACTTGAAGCGTTTGTACATACGTTTTCCCCTTGGACAGCCTGATGTTAAACATTGACCTGATGTCACCCCTGTAATGTTCTATCAGTATTTCTTGAGCTCAGCAGAAGGGCAATAGAAAGTTCAAGGAATACCTGGTTGGAAGTCTGGTGACTATAAGCTAGTTAATAATATTGATAATAACAACAATAATGGGCATTTATAAAGCACTTTTAGGTTTGCAGAGTACCATATAT
Source organism: Phalanger gymnotis (assembly GCA_028646595.1). Lineage (NCBI taxonomy): Eukaryota > Metazoa > Chordata > Mammalia > Diprotodontia > Phalangeridae > Phalanger > Phalanger gymnotis. Next base: position 294,705,997 of record CM053622.1, on the reverse strand, counting down.
CCATTCTATTACAACATCTTGGTTTGCAGTATGGTGTACAGAGCACTGTTTCTACAGTCAGAGACCCTGGGTTCGAAACTGCCTCTGATGCTTGCTACTTGTGTAACACAGAACAACTCACTTCACCTCTTGGGCCTCAGTTTCCAAACTGGTAAAATGAGGGGTTGGAGTAGATGGTCTCTTACAGTCCTTTTGAACTAATCTTATGAACTACATAGCATCACTTCTCAAGGAAAATGACAGTGAGGAATAAAACTAGGAAACAGGGCAAAGGGATTTGCTCTCCACAGAATCTAAAACAGGAGAGGGTGCCTGTATCCCCGTCCTCATTGACAAAGGGGAACATGAGGTTTGAGGAAGTACTGCCAACTTACAAACCCCTTTAGAATAATGTCATTCTGTGATATAGGAATGGATATCAAAATCTTGTATTTGCTTATATGAGGTTAAGATCTCAGGCTAAAATCCCACTTTTAAAGGAGGGTTCAAAAACTGTGGCATAATCATTGATATCGAACAGCACCTTAAGGTTTGCAAGGTCCTTTGCAGTTATTTTTCTATTTGGATAACTACATATGGGATACATGCTGGAGTTATTTTCATCCCCAACTTACAAATCTGGGAACTGAGGCTGAAAGGGATCAAGTAGTTTGATTGGAATTACACAGTCACATAAGTGTCTAATGTGGGATTCTGGCCAAAATCTTCATGATTCTAAGTCTAGTGCCATGTCCACTGAATAGCGGACAGAACTCTCTGTCTGTCTGTCTCTTTTGTTTGGAGGGGGGAGGCGAGGCAATTAGGATTAAGTGACTTGCCCAAGGTCACACAGCTAGTATCAAGTGTCTGAGGCTGGATTTGAACTCAGGTTCTCCTGACTACAGGGCCAGTGTTCTATTCACTGCACCACCTCGCTGCCCCTAAGTCTAGCTGTCTCTCTCTCAAAAAAAAAACTGGCATTTAAATATTACTTTAAGATTTGCAGATGTTTTACATGTATCACCATTTAAACATCACAACACTCCAGTGACATAGATATTACCTCCGCCTCCATTTTTCAGATAAAGAAACTGAAGATCTGAGAGTTTACGTGACACGTGTTATGGTGGGCAGCAGCATAACACAGCTTGTAAATGTCTTAACCAGAATACTAGGAAATACTCTGCAAAAATACTTTTCCTGGTTCCAAAAGTCTAGCAATTTCTCCACTCTACTCTGCAACTTTTGTCTAGATAGGAAATGAACTTTCTTGTTAACAGGTTTTGTTCATGCCTCTTGTTTTTTGCATCAATGTCCCACTATAACTTTCTCTCATAATATAGAAAACAGTTTAGCAAAACAGATCACCACTGTCTGCAGCCAGTGGCATAAACACCAATCCAATGCTTTAATTCATCACCTTTCTCCCTAAAGGAGGAAAATGTATCTTCTCATCATCAGTTCTCTAGAATCAAAAGCTAGTCGATTTTCATCAATAATTGTCGATTGTCAATGGAGGGTTAGTATTTTTAAAGATCAGCTTGGCTTGCATTTTTATTGGAAAATATAGAACAGAATTTAGGTAAAATTTAGTTACATGAATGGAAAGTTTAGTGGGAAAAGCAAAGCCTCAACACTTGCCAAAAATTCTACCCCAATGAAAAATGGTGTGAAAGGATTGTAGTCATTACCAATCAAGTGGCTTATAAAACTATATTTCTCCATATTACAGGCCAAAGTTGATTTTTTAAATGCAATTTTGGCAGGAATAAGATGCCCTGGGACTCTCATTCCATGCAATATTAATCAGAAATAGTAATAGGAAAAGAAAAAAATATTCTTTCCCTTACACAAAAATGCAGTCTGGAAAAGTAATATATTTAAGATACCAGGCATAATATTATATACACAGTGATATCCCTGCTTAACTTCTGCTAATAAATCATTTAGTACCCAAAGCTTCTTTGGGGGAAAACAACTCATGATATCAGTCATTAACTGTCTCATTCAGCCTGAAAGATTAACTTTAAATTATGTGGTTCTATAAAAAAAATCTAATATGCCATATATAGTTTCAAAAAAGTTTTCCTTTGTTTTCCATTAGATAATGTTTTTTTCATGATCATTATTAGCATCAAATCAATAAAGGATTATTGAGTACCAGCCACATATAAAGCAGTGTGTATCTACATTAGGCACCATGAAGGTATGACCACTAGTAAATATCTTCCTTGGAATGCTACAATGGTATGCATATTTCTAAAAAGGTTAGAGAACATACTTTTCACCAGTAATTCAAAAACACAGCTACAGTTGCACTTAGCTTTTCTGTCAGTTATTGTGATAACTCTTGCCTATATTGATTAGATTCAAAATGAAATAAAGAAAATTCATTTTGAAATTATTATATTAAGTGTCTCTGCCCTCATTTATAAGTGAGAGTTACCAGTTAGAAAAATTAAAACATCCAAAAATACTAGAAAGGAATAATTGTTGTACTATTGGGAAACATCCACTGGGAAGGGAGTAACAAGCCAGGTGTGTCGTTTGAAGACAGGATACCAGACAGACATTGGCAAGGTGGTTTGACTCATACAAAAGACATTTTTGTTCATCTTTAAAGCTAGTTTGTTTTGGCTAGATTTAAGTGAGTGAAATTGAAGAGAGAAAGAGAATGAACAAAAGCAAAATACTTTGATGGACCAAAAGGAAACAAGGTTCATTTCCCCACCTTCAACTTTAGGATGTTAAAAAGAATTATTTTAAAGCCCTGAAGGAGTACTGAAAACATATGCTTAGGGAACATATTTCTTTCCAATCCAAGTGCTTTCTAGGCATAATTTTTTTTAAAAAATCACCCATTTGTTTACAGTGTTGTTTTGTTAGATGGGAAATATAGGCCCAGGGAGATGCAGAACCTGCTCAAATTAACTCATTCATTGAGATTGCCTGCAGTGTCTCAGCTCTCTACTCTGGGAGCCTTCATGCAACTGAGCTAATCCTTAAGACAGAATTTAATTTGAATAGTTAATAATTATCATCGAGTAGAAGAGTTTTGTTTTATTGAATTGATCCTGGAGAAGATGGAAGAGACCCTCTTTGGATTGGGGAAATATTGACTCCAGTTCATTATATGTTAGTACTTATTAATTCACAGGATAATAGATATAAACCTAAAAGATACCCTAAAGGTTTTTCAGCCTAACATTCTTATTTTATAGATGAAGAAACAGAGGCCAAGAGAGGCTAAGTGACTTTCTCAGGTTTAGTAGTATCAGGGGTGAAATTCGAACCTGGATCTTCTATCCTGCTTCCTGATTGTGAAACTAACACTATGATGAACATCAGTCTTATCTATGTGATGTCCCAAAAGTTTTAGTGTGGCTTTGAGCTTTCATAATTTCAGAAATATAAATGCTATATTTACTAAAAATGATTTGGAGGTTATTTAAATTTCTTTTATACTTAGTAAGTTTTGTACATTTTGAATAACCGATTTTTATTTTGAATTTTAACAAATAGGTCACCCTATCATTTTGGATTATGTGTGCCCAGTTTCTGGATGATATTTTCTCAGAGCATTGATGGGTAGAGGAGGGCCCTCTTGCTTGGCCACCCTGGTCGTCTAATCTATCCCCATTAGAATTTTTCTTATTGAGTCATATCCAAGCTATCATATATGTATCAAAATCTGAATCTTTGGATAACATTAAAACTAGTATTACAAATCAACCCTTTCATACATTGAGTGGCAGCTGATGAAAGCTTTTACAGAGTTTGAAAATCAACTATAGTGATGTATAGCACAAGAAGGTGGTTATGTTGAATTTTAATAAGAAACATCAACATTATAGGTAATTAACCTTTCAAATGGTACATTTTATAAGCTTATAGCATTTATACTTCTGAAGTTATTAAAGCTTAAAGCTGCACTAAGACTTTTGGGACAGGCTATGTAGTATAAATAACAAAAAAAAGGTTGTTTTTAAGTGACGAAGAACTTTGCAATCTCTGTGACTGTCAATTATTTCTTGCCCTCACAGAATGTTCCATGAGCAAGGTTAGCAGTCATTTTCTCGTTTTACGAATGAGGAAACATGCTGCAGGAACAGAATCACGCAATGGAAAGTAGATTCAGAGTTCAAAGGACGAAAATCTGGCTTGGACACGAACCATACTATTTGTGTGCCCGTGGGCAGTCACTTCTATACTCCACACTTCCATTCTTTCATCTGTAAAGTGAGAAGGCTGAGCTGTGATCTCTAAGGATCCTTTCCAGTTCAGATCCTCTGAAAGGTCAAGGCTCTTGTCCAGTGCTCTAGTTGGTGGCAGAGCTGAGGCTGCATTTGACAGTGCATTTGCTCGCTCTACCTGGGTTTTCAGTGTTTTACCTTCCAAACTAAAGTAGACCTCCAGGTCAGAGGTCCTGTGTAGACAGTGGAATGAGAACCTTTCCCTCCCACCCCCACCTCCCAGTCAGGTGGAGGCTTTTAGCAAACAATGGCCCCAGACAATAAATTCCAATTTCCCTTCTTCATGAACAGGCAACCTTTCTTGAGCAACTATTTCACATCTATTCTTCTCTTCTCAATGCCTTGGTCTACTCGTTTGTTGGCTTCTGCACGAGGACCCCATGTGCACAGTGAATCAGGAAGGAAGCAGGACAGGCCCCGACACTGTGACTCCAGAGTTGAATGTCTCTGTTCTATTTCCAAAATCTGATGTCGTTGTTGTCGTCGTCGTCGTTGTCGTCGTTGTCATTGTCGTCGTTGTTTTTCCAGTTGTGTCCAACTTGCTGTGATCCCATTTGGGGTTTTCTTGGCAGAGACACTGGAGTTGCTTGTCATTTCCTGCTCTAGCTCATTTTATGGATGAGGAAACTGAGGCAGACAGGATTAAGTGACTTGCCCAGAGTCACACAGCTAGTAAGTGTCTGAGGCTGGATTTGAAGTCAGGAACGTGAATCTTTCTGGTTCCAAGTCCAGTGCTCTATTACCACCTATCTGTCCCTAAAATCTCTCATACATATTTCCATTTCTCTCCACTTGCAAGGCTGCCTCCCTAGTTCAGGCCCTCATCTCCTTTTGCCTGGACTAATGCAAAAGAAGAGTAGTTGGGTTTTTTTTTATGTTCTTTCATTTCTCTAATCCATCCTCCACCCAGCTGCCAAAATGATATTCTTATAAGTGACTTGCCCAGGGTCACACGACCAGTAGGTGTCTGAGACCAGATTTAACTCAGGTCTTCCTGACTCCCGGTCTAGCGCTCTATCCGCTGAGCCACCTAGCCGCCTCTCTAGCACCATAATAAGAGCTTAATAAATGATTGTTGAATGAATTGATAGGAAAAACACCAGAAGATCCAGGCAAGAATCCATTGTAGCTGTGTGACTTTATTTAGGTATCTGTAGTATGTGTGTGTCTGATAGACTTATATGTTCGGTTGCATTGTGAGTTGTCCCAGGGCTCAGGAAAGGGCTGGGCAAGGATGACAGTATGTGACAAGGACCAAAAGTTGAATCTTTGAAAACATTTGCTGAACCTTTGTTTCTTGGGAAAAATGTCAGAAGTCATCAAGAAACTCTCATGTCTACCCCACACACACTAATAATTCCAAAGTCATCCATGCTATAAATGTCCATCTCCCAAGTAACCTTATCATGGGAGCCTAATGGGTGGGAAAAAATGCTTTTGACCAGCTGATGTTTAACAAAAATAAAAATCTGAGGCTTACAGCCATCATAGATTGTTTATCAGGCAGTAAACACCCATGTCACCATCAAGACTAGCGAAATGGCTGTCACTTCACTTCTCCTTCTGGATCACCTTTTTTAACTCTCTTTCATGACTGCCTTAAAGTGTGTGGGGAATGGGGGAGGGGGGAAAGAGAGACAAGGAAAGGAAGGTAGACAGGAAGATTGAGAAAAGAATAGATTCAAAAGGTAGCTACTCTAAACACCCTCAGAACTAAATTCTTTGATAATGTTTAGATGCCACCAGGACTTATAACTTTACATACTTCTAAGTGCTACTACCATCTTTTACCTCAATTCTTCTCTGACCTTTAACTACTGAATGGGTATGGCCTTATACAAACTGGGACCTGGGAAAGAACTTAACTTAAAAAGGCCAACGTCTCCCACTGTATCTTGGGCCATCACCAGTCATCCTGATCTATGACTTGCCTCTGAACCCTAATGACTCTGGAGGAGAGAGTGGGACTGATGACTTTGCACAGCTCTGCCTCACTTAAATCCAATTCACTTGAAAGTCAAGACATCACTCTCCTGATGTCATGGGTCCACTTCAAGAACGAAGGACAAACAACAACAACAAACAGTTGCTACTGGGAAATTTATGAAGGGATGGTGAAGGCAGATGGTTAAAATTCCTTGTTGTGGTAATCCTGAAAATCTGAGGCTTCTGGATTTTATCTTTCTGGCAATACCATGTCTATTCCTTTTCCTATCCCCTTTCCCTGTCTGGTATGTACTCTCTGTTCCTTCTCTGGAGACCTTCCCCTCCCTTGCTTGCTTGTGTGCCCATGCACAAACATACAGACATACATAAATACACATGCAGACACACACACACACACACACACACACACACTTACGTACATACATATACATATCAGTAATCATCCACCCTGAAAACTTCTATCTTCCATGTAATCTTTTTGATTGACACCTCCCTGCCTGTGACGTTAGGGGTTAGAAATAAGCAAGACCCTTCCATCCCTATAAAATGTATCTGACCCTCTTCCTTATTAGTATCATGTGGGACAGCCCAGGTGGCCTGCACCAAAGCGTTGGGGTGGCCAAAAGCCTGCCACACCTAGGGAGCCAAGATGGGAGTGCTTCTTGCTTGGGCCATTCATTGGTCCCCTTTCTCCTCCTGCTGGACCTGAAGATCCTCACAATAACATACCTGCAGCCTAGATGCCGTATACTCTTCCTTCCCAAGAGTTCTATTTGTATCCTTGACTCTTCAAGTGGTTCTATTCTTTGCCCACTGTCTTTTACCTTTCTTTTTCTCATCCCCACCCTGAGCCTTAATTTCTATAGTTAGCCAGCTTGTCTTATGTGAAGTCAAATTTGTCTTTAATATAAGGCCTATTGGATTTTAGAATTTTAGGCTGGCTTTTCTCTCAAAATTCCCCCAAAAGCAGTTATAATGGACTGGGACACCTGCATAGCATTTTTTTCTCGAGAGGTGCCCATACCATCACTCCAAATTCTTCCCAGATTCTCAGAAAAACAAATAACTCTCCGACTTATTCTTAATTAAATGTCTAATATTTATTCTAGAGAGTTGATTCATTTTAGCTAGATCAACTTTAGGAGTGTTTAATGTTCTTTCTAAATATTTTACAATATATTGGGAGACCTCTGTACAATCAATTAATAAGACACTTTAATTTAAGGAAGGCAGGACTCATAAAAGACCACTAGATTGGTCATCAGAAGACTGGTATTGTAGTTGCAGCTCTTCCATAAACTCATTGTGTGACCTTGGGTACATCCCTTAACCTCTTAAGGCTTGTTTGCATAGCTATAAAATGAAGAGGTTGGTCCAGATGGTCTCCAAGAGCCTTGTTGGCTCTATAATTCTATCACTATAATTAGGAGCATATACTTACCATCCAAGGTGATTATGGGGGTTTGTAGTTGTATCTTTGCTTCTCTGACGGCACTTTGACCATATCTGTGATTTATTTTGTGCTGAGCCTTTGGTTTGGAACACCACCCTCAATTATAACGTTGCTCCTATGGGAAAATCCATTCTGCACCATGCCAGTCTACTTTACAGTGTGGTTTCCAGCAATGGCCGTGGCAAAAAAGTTGAGGACTGCCTATATTTGGATGGAAGAACAGTGTGCTTAGGAGTCCAAAATGAGCAAGCTGTCCTAAACAAAGAGAAGTCCTCTCATAAAAAGTCATGAAATCACTTCTGATGGTCACCAGGATATAGATGCTAGAGAATGGTAAGGCAGGGCTATCTCTACATTGCATTTACCCAAACAAAGTTGCTTCACAATGGATATATAAATATATTTTAACCAAACTAAGGTCTTTTGTTGTTGTTTGGTCGTTTCAGTCACATCCAACTTTGTGACCCCATTTGGGATTTTCTTGGCAAAGATACTAGAATGGTTTGCCATTTTCTTTTCCAGCTCATTTTACAGATTAGAAAACTGAGGCAAACATGGTTAAGTGGCTTACCCAGGGTCACACAGCTAGCAAGTGTCTGAGGCCAGATTTCAACTCATAAAGATGAGTCTTCCTGACTTCAGACCCAACACTCTATCCACTGCACCATCTACCTGCCCATAACTAAGATCTAAGCCCTGCTTAGACATCATTAATATGTAATGCATTGTTCATATGGAAGCAACTAGCTTGGGTTGGGATAGCTAGACAGCAGGAGAAAGATTCTCTTTAGCCTTCCATTTTCCACGAGGTTCTGTGTGTAGCCAGACACAGAGATCTTCCAGGGTGTACCAAATGAACTGTCAAAAGTCTGTTTTTCCTATTCCAACTTTTAATCGGTTCTTCAAAGGTAGTTCATTAAACATCTGCTTATACCAATAAATTAGCCTGTGATAAAGAGTATAAGCAGGAAGAACTTAAGTTAATAAAAAAAAAAGAAATTCCAACAGTGGAATGTAAGCCATCTGGAAAGTCCATGCTTCGAGGTGGATTTCAGTCTAATGAAGACTAAATCACAGAAACAATGAATTTGGGGGAGGGTGAGGGGAAAGGCAAAAAAGCAATACAAGCTCATTTCTAATTCTTCCCTTCATCCTTCTTATAAACTTGAGAAAGAAGTTGGCCTGGCAGTAGTCCAAAGCTGAGCGGCTTCGGTTTAATTATCAAAGTGAAAAGTCCCAGCATGCTGAAATTGGCAGCTGCCCGGGAGTGAGGTTGGAACTGCTCAGATCTGTTAACGGATTTATCATTGGCAGTGAACCCCCAACACTCTCTAATCCACTGTCATCTAAACACTGACTCTAAAGTTATTGAATGCTGGCAGTTTGAGTGCTTTATGTCTATCTGATAAGCAATGTGTACATTAAGAAAATACCCCATAAGAGTTTAAATTTATCATGCTTTGCTTTTGTCTAACCCTCCTTCAATTAAATAATAGTAATAGCTGACTACAGTGTGGCATTTTACAAACTGCTTTACATACTTTGGTCCATTTAATCCTCACAATAGATATATGAAACAGGCAGGGTAAGCACCTCCACATTACAGATGAGGACTCTGAGGCTCAGTGATCTGGTTTATTCAGTACTTTGATGGATGGAACAACAAGCACATCTCTTAGCCTCAGGGTCCTCATCTGTAAAATGGGGATAGTAATATTTACTGCCTATCTCACATGGTTATTACAAGGATAAAGCAAGTTTGGGGTATTTTTGCTAGCAATTCATATTTGTGTAATACTTCAAGATTAACAAAGCAGTTAATTGATAATAACTCCTAGGTGGAAACAAACAAGTTACATATAGTGGTGGAGAAAAAGAACTATATATGACAAGATTACTGAGTCAAATACAATATCATTTTTTTGTTTTTCTTTTTTCTAGCTCTATAAAAATTTTTTTGGTAGTTTGATTGGTATGGCACTGAATAAATAAACTTTTTTTGTTTTTCTTTGGCTATCAAAATGTCCTACTTTATTAATATCTACTAAATCCATAATAAAAAAATTTAAAAAGAAAAAAGTGAATAACCTTTGGAAGTCAAAAGGTCATAGCTAATAGGTGGCAGACCAGGTTATAAGATCCTAGATGTAGAATTGGAAGGGCCCTTAGACATTATCAAGGTCATTTTGCAGATGAGGAAATTGAGGTCCAATGAGTTTTAGTGACTTGTCTGTGGGGTCACATAGGTTTCTAGAAGGTAGCAGAAACAGTTTTTGAACTCAAGTCTTGGGACTCCAAATTCCACCTTCCTTTCGTGGGAAGTAGAAAGTGATGTCTCACTAAACATGAGTACAGAATGTCAAAGTTCTCTTCCACCAATGTCTTCCTAACTTGTCCCTCTGCCTTAGGAGTGTTCATTGTTGCCCCCTAGCAAGAGAAGCTTTGTGAGTTATGAATAGGTGCAAAGTTTTGACTTAGGGTGTTTTTAAGGTATCCTCAGTCTCTGAGGGAGGATTGGATTTATATCCAAAGTAAATCAGACCTAATCTTCCCCGTTTTGGAGCCATGCTGAATTGCCCCTGGTTTTCCAGAGGCCTCCAAGAGGGCCAAATGATTTTAGGGACCCAATGGAATTTCAGATCCTTATTGAAGAAGGAAGAGTCACTCCAAATTAAGTCATTCTGAACCCCCCTGGGGATGTGGCCTCCTCAAGGACCTCCTAGGTATTTGCTCCAACTTAGGATAGCACCAGCATTCCTCTAACTCCCCTTAAGGCTTTTGTAAATAACCCAGTCTCTGGGGAATTCCCAGCAGGGCACCTAATGACCAGTTCAATTCCACATTTATTAAGCACATACCATTGCATAATATTGTGCTAAAGAAGGTGCAAAATCAACATGAAATGATCCATTTCTTTATGGCGTTTACAGTCTGGTAGACCAAAATGGTCCCAAGAAACATGACACTTAAAACATGCCAAAATTCCTTGCTGCCCGTGATTATCACAGAGAAGTAATTCATTTCTGAATGACACTGTAATCTTCCCTCTGGTTCTACTTCCTACTTTCAAATAATTTACACAGCTTTATGTGTAAACTGCAACTACTTGTAATCATTCCGGTTACTAATTACTAATTAATGAGTAGCCAGTGATTCTTTCTTTATCTGTAAGGATCACCCATTACTCTTCTTAAAGCATGAAATAAGTCTAGTAATGTGACTGGTGGAGCATGGAGAGCTGAGCAGGATGGATCAGGTTCACTGAAGGGTGGGTCAGGGTAGATAAACAGTGTTTGTCATACTTGCCCAAGCACATACATGCATGCTCCTGAACACATAGGCAGTCAGAACCAGGTCCCAGTGGCTCTTTGAGAATGGTCGCTGTTGGTGCCTCCACCCAGAGCTAGGTGAAAAGTGTGCGTATGTTAACCAAATGTTAGTAAGTGAAATCTCACTTTAAACTGATGCACGAGACCTTAACACTAAAAGGAGAGTAGAAGGGAAGCCTCTTGTAAACGAAAAGGCCCTTTGTGAAGAAAGTCATCACCTCTAAGCTTCCATAAATATGATTTTATATTACATACATACATCATGTATATATGAACTTCGTTTAAAGTAGGCCGCACCTGCATTTAAGCTGCATAAGCAGTGCTATCCTAACATTGGAGAACCAAAGCTCCCCTTGATAGTAGAAATTTCATCCTTTATGAAAAAGGTGAGGGGAGTGGTTTGGGGGTGATTAAATGGCATCAAAGGGGCAGCTGTTACACAGTCCTTCACATTATACCCAGAATCTGGTGAGTATCCTTCCAGATCCCCTTGCTTGCTAATGGAACCAATGAGTTTCAATGCTGTTGTGAGTTTGGGTATTTTTTTTCTACCTGATTACTTGAGCCTCTTGTCCTTTTTTTTTTTTTTGAGTGAGTTCCTTCTGAAAAACCATTTCCAAGAAGCCTTCATCCATTATCCCAGTTTTACCTGCACTCAACAACAGCCTTTTGTAATGGTCCCATTGTGTCTCTACTCTGACGATAACCCTGATTAAAAAGGAGAAAGGAAACTGATCCTCTCTCATTTTCTCTGAATCCAAATCATTCATCAGCTTCCTGTCTGGCGTTGTTACACCTGCGGATTTTCTATACATACTCATGATGCCCTCTTCTTTTGTTAGGTCGACTTTAGCAACATTCCCAATCCATTTATCCATTCATTTATTCAATCATTCAACAAATTTTTTTTGAGTGCCTGCTATGAGCAAAGGCTATGCTCTAGCTAGGTTCAGGGGCAACTAGGTGATGGCATAGTAAATAGAGCCCTGACTCCAGGCCTGGAGTCAGGCAAATCTGGTCTCTGACACTTACTAGCTGTATGACCCTGGGCAAGTCACTTAACCCTGTTTGCTTAGTTTCCTTATCTGTAAAATGAGCTGGAGAAGGAAATGGCAGACCACTCCAGTATCCTTGCCAAGAAAACCCAAATAGGGCCACAAAGAGTCAAACATGCCAAACAGCAACTAGCTAGACTTATCTTAGTTTATAGCTCTCTTATTCACCTTAAGTTGTATTCCAGGATATGAAAAAAAAAATTGTGGTACATGGAGAGGCTTTTAAATCAACTCTTCCTTAGAGATGAAAGAGGACTAGCTCTTTTCCATAATTTCTACTTCTTAACCACTGTCAGGGCTTGTCCATTTGACAAGGATGGTTTAGTCTTTTATGCCTGCTAGAGTCTGGCCTGACTGTTCCTTTTATAAGCCCCACTCTCTCACCCCCTCATCCACTTGGCCAAAATGTTGAGAAATGCTTTCCTTCAAGTTAGGGTGATAAGGTCTTACTGCAATGCTGAGGCCTCTTGACTCCTGATTCTTGAGTGGAGACAAGGATTGGATCTTATCAGGTCAATTCCTTGGATATAAATTAGGCTTTTTCAGAAACTTATTAACTCCTTTTGACTGACAGGGGATTGGAAAGTTTCTGAAGGGGCAGCTTAATAACTCAGAAAGTTAAGGCTTTAAAAAAGGCCTCACTTACACACATACTGATTTACTATTCTTCTAGGAGCAGAATCCCATTAATGAGACATTTAAATGTATCCTTGTTTGTTTGTTTTTTAAATCAAACGTCCTTTTTATGGCGTACTTCGTCATCATCAAACACAAATTTCAATATACAAAGAACATCAGGAAAGAAAACATATAAGAAACTGAACTATGAACTTTAGTTATATACAATTAGTTTTTAAGAAATATTTATATAATTGTATATGTACATATGTAATATACATATACATAATTTAACAAAGTAGTAGCAAAACTACTGTGCTTGTTCGTGTCCACTTCCATATTTTTGTTTGCTTCTTTATGAACTTAAAAATGTTTTTTGATGCTCTAGGTTTGGGGGAAAGGGTTTACATTATTGGTACTTCATGCCTTACCTCCCCTCCTCCCCCCAATATAAGTCCTACCTAACAAAGTCCAGCAAAAAAAATCAACACTATCAACATTCTCAGACTATGTCCCAGGATGAATATCTCATTCTGCATCTCTAGGCAGTGTTTTCTGGAAGAAATTCTTCTATGAGGCAATTTCTGCTTCTGGTTATTTCTCAAAGGATTCCCTGAAACCTTATTTTCTTTCTTTTAAAAAAAACTCCTTTGAAAATATTTGCTGATCTTTTGATTTAATGCAACCTTTATTTCTGAATATCTTCTCTCCCCTTTCTTTGTAATAAAGAGATATATGGATATATGTGTGTACATGTATATATAGACAGAGTTCTAATTCCACATTGCTCATTTTTACAAAGAAGGGAGGGAAGTGCCTTTCCTATCTCTTCTTCAGGGAAAAACTTGGTCATTATAATTACACAACATTCATTTTTGTGGATTTTGTTGTTTGCTTTTCCATTTTCTTTGCTGCAATCATTGCATATAGTGTCTTCCTAGTTCAGTTTTCTTGAGCCCAAATCAGCTCATGTAAGACTTCCCATGCTTCTCTGAATTCTTCTTGTTCTTTGTTTCTGGCACCATGATAGTATTTCATTGAATTCATAGAATTTGTTTCGGCGTTCCCCAATTCTGGGGCATTTGCTTTTTGTTTCCCATTCTTTTGCTACTACAAAAAAATATGCAGCCTTCTTTCTGAAAGGGAAATGGAATCTTTCCATTTCTACTTTCCATTTTTCTGTCAGGAGATGAAAGTCATGCAGGCTGGGGCACTGGAAGTGAGCACTGTGCTACATTTGGTTCACCTTCCAAAGCAGAGTTCACTCCATCACTCTCCCTGCCACCAGATCAGCTGGAGATTGCATTAGAATTTCTAAATGGATTTTTAGTCATGTCAGGCAGTAGGAAGGCTGCTGGTATCTGACTGATGGTTTGGAATTGGGAAACAAATTTGGTTAGCACTAGAAGGAAGAGTCTGTTCTGGGGGAGCCCCTGAGAGTATGGAAGTTGGAGGAGTGGGGGTATAGTGGTCCTAGTCTTTGAACTTGAGTCTCTTCCCTTGGAATGGTCAAAGGTGGGGATAGGAAGGGAAGTCCTCATATGGGTTTGTGTTTATTGGGAGTGGGCCTAGTTTTGCAACTGAGAAAGCAGCATGGTGTAATGGAAAAAAATGTTGGATTTGGAATCAAGTGAAATCCTACATTTGAATTTTGCTTCTAGCGTTTACTTGCTTTGTGTCTACAAGAAAGTCACTTAACCTCACTCACTTCTATAATGGGAATAATAATGCCATAGAACCTACCATAGGGTTTTTATGAGGTTCAAATGAGATAATGTGTATGTGTAATTCTTAGCAAACCTTCAAATGCTATATAAATGCCAGTTTTTTTTAATAACGTAATTATAGCACATACCACTACAGGGAACAAGTGGGAATCAAGCTCAGTTGGATCTTGTCTAGCCCTACCTGTCCAAATTGTACCAGATGAACTTGCTCCTGGTTTCCCTCCCTATGGCAGGATGTCAATAGTGTCTAGAGTCTGGTGATGCCAAGAATAATTTTCTTTGTTGAAGGATTCTTTTTTTGTGTCTTTGAAAGTTTGTTTGTGAATGAATAAATGAATGGAAAAGTATTTGTTTAGTATTTGCTTTTTGCCAGGCACTGTGCAAAGCATTGGAACTATAAAGAGAAAAGCAAGATTGCCCCTGCCCTGGTGGAATTTACATTTTAATAGAAACTGGAGGGTAGTATTAAGAGAAAGAAGTTTTGTTCTGAAGAGTCATAGGCACAGTGAGTGCAACCACTGAGCAGTCAAGTGATAGGAACTTTTTTTTTTAGAAATAATGACAGTGTTGATTTGATAAATGTGCCCAGAGTAGGAAGAGGAAAATGTGTCTGGGGGGAGAGGGAGTAGTTTAGTGTGGCAGATGGCAATACTGCCTTGGGTGGATGGCTGAATGGGATGTGAAGCATGGCCTGGATTGGGACCAGCTAAAGATAGTAGTTTCCACTTGGGTACTAATCAAGACATCTCAGCTCCAAAGCTTTGTAGACTCACTGCCCAAGGATGGGGTCAAGATTTCTGGAGATGCAGTTAGATTGCTATATGTATATGTATATGTATATGTATGTATGTATGTATGTATATGTATGTATATGTATATATACATATATATACATCTATGTATGTAAACAAATTATATATACATATACATATATGTACACACATTACATATATACACATATATATACTATGTATATGTGTATATATATGTATATTTCATCTTCAATCCATGTACCTTTAAGTATCTGTCTTCAGTGGTGTATCCATTTCAAATAAACAGTGAAAAGTGGAGATGGAAGAAAACAGACATTAATAAGTCTTTCTTTACCCTTAAGTAAAAGGTTGGGGTTTTTTTCCTCTTCCGGATAATATTTAGGTTAATAATCTGTTGTCAGTGATTCCTGTGATATACTTTGAACCTGTGTCCTGTTCTTTATTATCTCAGTAGCCCTATTTCTGACTTGAAAGGAATCTCGAGATTTGTCATTGTTGATTATTCCAAAGAAGCTGTTTGGCCACTTTCTTGTCTTTTTTCCTAGACCACCAGTCTGGCAGTAGAAACACATACATTCTTTCAGAAAGTGGAATGAATTTTAGTTTTGCAAAGGGATGAAGAAAGAGAATTCAGCAAGGGAAATCATGAGGAAGAGAAAGTGGGCATAGTAAATGATGGATATGCTTCTGCTTTCACTAAATAAGAGATCTCGTATTATGATAAATGTTATTCTTGGTGGCTGGTTCTGGGCATTTTCACGGGCTGCCTCTCATGCCTGTAACTTGTGTCTGTCTCCTGGCTTCCCTGGCTTCTTTCAGATCTCAGCTAAAGGCCCACCTTCTGCTTGAAACTTTACCCAGTCTTTCTTAATCTTAGTGCCTTCCTCTTGAGATTATCATCAATGTGTCCTATCTATATTTTGCATATTCATAAATGTTTGCTTATCATATCCTCCATTAGACTGTGAGCTCTTTGAAAACAGAGACTGGGCTTTGGATTATTTGTTTTTTGTTTTTTCTTTCTTTTGTGTCCCCAGCTCTTAGCATAGTGCCTGCCCCACAACAGGCACAGAACAAATGCTTCATGACTTGACTTGATATGTTTTTGCAAGTTTAATGGGAACTTTTCTGATAAGTTCAATAAGGAAATACACATTGCCTCATTTTCATTATATATTTATTAAAACGAGAATCTAATTGCATTTAAATATCACAGGATCATTCATCTGGTCTCATCTTTTCTTCAAATCTAACATCTTCATGAATTTAACAAAAGGAAAGAAGATTTAGGACAACTTCACCTTGGATAGTAAGGTGTTTTTGTCAGAAGTGAGTTTCTAAAATCTTGGGTTTTGTCATTAATTCTTACAAAACCTGAAGAGGACTTGAGGTGCTTTGTTCTACACATTAAGGAATAGAAATTCCATGTTACCTTTCCTCATTTCAGTTGGGAATTTAGAAGTGAATAGAGTGCCAGGCCTAGAGTCAGGAAGACCTATCTTCATGAGTTCAAATCTGGCCACAGACACTTAGTAGCTGTGTGACCCTGTTCACCTCAGTTTTCTCATCTGTAATACGACCTGGAGAAGGAAATGGCAAACCAATCCAGCATCTTTGCCAAGAAAGCCACAAATGGGGTCACAGAGAGTTGAACATGACTGAAAACAACCGAACAACAACAACAAAAACAAAATTTCCATTTTAAAGGAATATATTGAGCATCTGCTAGATATGAGGCACAGAATGGAAAAAGGGAGGATAAAATAGTGAGTAATGCACTGCTTCTGCCTTCTAAGACTTTCTAGTCTAATAAAGGAGCTTACATTGTTTGGTAGAGCTTGAAGGGGTCTTAGGAATCATTTTCTCTGACACTCCCACTTTGCAGAGGGGGAAACAGTCTTTGGCTTAAAACTTCATTTCTTGTTTAGATCATGTTCTTAACAAAGACTTTTGCCCAGAAAAGTCGAGGTCATATTATGTAAGGTCTCCACAAAGTCCTTGTGAACTTTTCAACTGTAATGACTTGTAGGTGTGTTGAAGGCTGTAGACTATAGGTGTGACAGCCACAAACTTTAAATAGCACCTTAGTGTCATTTTATTACAGTTTAGGTCAGCTCCATTAAACAATTTTGTATGGTTGGTTTTCTTTTCAGATCTTGTGAAAAATAGCAACGGCTTCTGCTTTTAGATTGTTTTTATCAGCCCTATAAATTAAGGTACTGCAGTTTAGAAGTTAAAAAAAATTTTAAACTTCACCAGCCTTTTGTGAATACCCTATATTGTGTCCACAATATAGTGTGGTGACCAAGGCACATACTCCATGTTATAGATGGAGATACAACCTTCTAGAAAGATATAGGTTGGCCCTAAGACCGAGCAGAAAGTGAAGCTCTGGAGAAAGAGAGAGAAAGGGGGTGGGACAGACAAGTAGAGACAGAGAAACAGAGACTGATGATGGGGGAGGGGGAATTGGGGGATCCAGAGAATAGATTGTGTAAAATGCAGCCTGTTCATTGCCATGTAGATGTTTGCATTTGGGAGGGCTGAAGACAAAAAGCAAAGTGATCATTGATATCATCAGTACAGTTGCAAGATGATTTTGCTTCTACCATGGAGCAGAGCAAACAGTGGGCAGTGTCCTGGAATGTGTGGATTTTTTCAAGCATGCCTATTTGGAATGTTTGGCAGGCACTGAACACCTCCTGTGGGTTGTAGGAGTCAGACATAATGGGCTTCATTATCAATGGTTAGCCTGCCACAGTGCAAGATTATGTTCTTGTCTTGCTTGTCACTCAAGGAAGGGTTGTCAATCCAGGGAAGTCATGACCATTATAAGGCTTGTCAATATTAAGCTTTCATCATAGCCATTGGTGTTAGGTCAGATTCAGTGCCTCATTGGCAATACTTCAAAAGATCCATGATTTCATTAGTGTGGGTACTCCCTCTCCTGGCATAGATTACAGCCCTTCCATATCACAATATGGAAGCTTTGAACTCCATAAGCACCACCCCTACCCTCATTACCCCGCCAAAAAATCTCCTAGTGGCTCCTTCTGGTTATGAACTTCCCCAAACTTAGCAACTACTAGACTATGGTTTCTTAACCTAGGGGTCCGTGAACTTATTTTTAAAAATATTTTGATAAATGTATTTCAGAAACCATGTTTTCCTTTGCAATAATGTATATTTTCTTTTATGCATTTAAACACATAGTTCTGAGAAGAAGACCATAAATGTCACCAGGCTGCCAAAGGGCTCCATGACATGTGTAACTTCACAGAGCTGGCCACACTGGAGGGCCTAGAGGGCCACATGTGGCCTTGAGGCCCATAGGTCCCCCACCCTAGAAGGTCACACAGGCTAGTATGCTGTAGAGCAAGGTGTAAACCTGTATCTTTTGACTCCGAGTCCCATTCAGTTTAAAAAATTACTAATCTGGCGGGTTCTTAGCTTGCATTACCTGAAAGACTAAAGAGATTTTTTTATTTGTCAAATTTATTGGCGGTGCAGTTTAAAAACCCAAAGCATTCAAAGAAGCTTTTCAATTTTTAAAATTTGTACTGATATCTTTTGTTCTTATGTCACCTTAATTTCTGAACAGATCCCTCTCTTTCACCTCCCTCTTCCTCTCCCTGACCCTGACTCCCCCCAGCCATCCCTAGTAGCAGATCACCCTCCAGTGCCTATCGTTTTTTTCTTTTAAATGTTATTGATGCTTTTTGTTTTTGGCACACCGGTCATTCTCTAATTTGCCTTACCCCTCTAGAACCCTCCTTTGTAATTAAGAAAGAATTGAGCAAAAATAACCCACACAATAGCTGTATAATGCAGAGTATGAAGTACTATTCACCCACAGAATCAGTCACTGGATGCAATGGATAGTGAGCTGGCCTGGAGCGAGTTCAGATCTGGCCTCAGACACTTACTACCCTGGGCAAACCACTTTACCTCTGTGTGCCTCAGTTTCTTTAACTGTACACTGGACATTAATAACAGCTACATCACAGGCTTGTTGTGAGGATCAAATGAGGTAACGATTAAATGAGATAATATTTATAAAGCACTTAGCTCAGTGCCAGGCACATAGTAGGTGCTAAATGAGTGTTGGTTCCCTTCATTCTTGTCAAAAGGAGGGAAGTGTGTTTCACCTGTGTCCTCTGGGATCCAGATGGTCACTGCATTTTATGTGAGTCGAGTTGCCTTTCAGAGGTGTTGCTACTGAAATCGTTGTAGTCCCTTTGTATATTGTCCTGGTTGTACTTTCTCTCCCCGGCATCACTTCATACAAGTCTTCCCATGTTTTTCTGAAATCTTTATTTTCAAGTGTTTTTTAAAGATATGATAACACTCAATTCTATTTATAACCCAAGATTTATTTTTTTCCTAGTTTTTTTTCTACCCAATGGCCTTCTGAGGAATAAAATTCCTAAGAGAATTAGAGACAGTGATTCGTAAATCTTCTTGTCCATTGGAACAATAAGCCTCTATGGGGTGGGGGATATTGTGCTGGAGTTGATACAAAGTCTAGAAAAGACACGGTCCCTGCCTTCATTGGGCTAAGAGGAGGCTTCTTTTGGAGGGGAAGGAAGAGGAAGGAAATCTGGGATTTCATTGGCATAGGGAACTCCCAGTGAGGAAATCCCCACTCCCACCTGCAGCTTTAGAGAGTTACCTGGAGCACCGGGGTGTTAAGCACGTGGCCGGACTGACTTAGCCAGTGTATGTCTAACTGTAGGTGTTCTGGAGTCTAAGGCTAGCTCTCCACCCACTTCCCCAGGCTTGCTCTCTAGGAGGGGATAGATACTGTTGCATGATAGATGCATTAAAGAGTCACAAAAGAAAGTGATCTTTCCATTGTTCCAGGCCAACATATTAGGAACAGTGGCATTTGAGTTGAGCTTTTAAGGGTGGGTAGTAATTCAATAATCAAAGAAGGGGAAGAAAGGCATTCCAGGTCCAGGGATTAAGGTTTTGTTTTTGTTTGGGGGTGTTTGGGTTTTTTTTCCCAGTCAGGGTCCTCCCGGATATTACAAGAGAGTTAGGGATGCAGCATGCTGAAAACTCAGCGTGGTGGGATTTCTGAAGTCGTGCTTCTTTCTGCCTTACCACATAAGGGGTCTGTGTGGTCCTCAGAGGAGGTGCTGCAGTGGGTGACCACTGCCTCCTACAAACTGGCATGCTTGATTTTGACTCCCAGCTAGCGGGAAAATGGTTTGGTGTTACTAGAGTAACACCAAACTCATTGACTGTACCAAAAGGGTCCCTAAAATTTCTTTCAGTGACTGGGTCAATTTCGGCTGATCTCCAGCTCCCCAGAGGCTGGAACAACTAAGCTCCAAGTAGGGAGGTCACCACTGTACAGTATGTATATTGACAGGGCCTGCCAAAAATGCGCCCCACAGATAAGATCTGGATCTCCATGTTATGTATGCCCCAATTTGTACTTCGTGTTCTTCCCTTACACTGTCCCCCACCTCTAATTATCCTGCCAATGCTCCATTATGTTACACTGGCATAGGATTTAGGGTCAGAAATAAATGCATGGATAGATAGATGGATGGATGAACTGAAACTATAATTCATTGTGAAGTTACTGGTACTTGAACAGGCTGGCAAAGCGCTTTGGCCCTTCTTGAGTCTTGAGATATGACCACAGTGATGGGAACATTAGTGAACTGGATCTGGACACAGGAGAAAAAGCTCTCTGACCCCACCTGGCAATTTTTGTTGACAATGAGAGAATAATGACAAATTTCAAATTCTGACTCAGGCCAGACACCCAAGGGAGGATTTTCTAAGGACCAATTAGATCCTTGAGCAACTTCTATCTTGATGCCCTCACCTTTGTTTCTACTAAGACATTTGGGAGGAAAGGGTGGAGTTATCTCAGGGGCTTAATGAATTCACACTTCTTTCTGGGTTATTAATCACAACAGGTTTGGTTTCAACTAAATGAGGCTAACATGTTACTGTTTAAACACCTGTAGGACAACCAGGAGATGTAAACCTTAATCTTGGATATATAAACAATCTTTTAAAAACATTTCTGGTGGGGGGCGGGGTATAATTTGCTCTTTAGCTCATTTGAGCTTTGTTTCTGGTTACAGTTCAAACTTTATATTCCTATTCTGGCCCCAGGTAGAATTGAAAGAAAAATATTAATTTTGAAAATGTTGAGTCTGATGAATAAGTAGAGGCCTAGATCTGTACCCTTGGAAGAGGCACCTCCATTGATGAGATCCTAGATTCATTCAAGTATCGAAGCAAGGTAGTATTGATTGAGGAGTAAATCATTGACCATATAGGTTATTTTGGTGAGATTTTCTACTTGAAGGGTCTTGCTCAGTCATTCTAAGGCAAACCAATTAATTTTGAGTGTCAACTGCACAATTCATTCTATTAGGGTTTTTTTTGTTGTTGTTATCAGGTTTCTCAGGCAGGTCACCAGTCCACATAAAGGTAAAGAATGAAACCTTAAAAAGACAGCTAGAAACCCCTCTGTGTACACACTCTGGGCTAACTACCTAAAAAACCTAATTTGCTTACACTGTGGTGGCCAAGAGTCTAAAACACACAAAAGGCCTGCCCATGCTAAACACAAGGAACTAGTATAGACAAGTAGACAAATAGAGCCCAACTAGGCAGACAGGTTTCTGAACTACTTTAAAAAAAAAAAGAAGAAGAAAAGTAGATTTTGAGTTCTATGCAAACAGGATGGCAAAGATGGATATCAGTAGATGAAAGAATGCCTGTACTGTCTGCTGCTCAGGGTCCATCAGGGTCCCCCAGGAACAAATACTACAGTTTATAGCACCTGAGAGGATATAGCCTAGTTAATAGCCCTATGATAAACCTCCTGGGGAGAATGGGGTTTCACACCCAACATTTTTGATTGCCTAGCTAAGATGCTTTTAATTGAAAAGGGAACAGCCTTGGGAAAGGAATGAGAAAGGCTCTTCATATTCATTTGCTTGGAGAGTGTGGAATCTGAGGTCTCTGACTAATAGCCAAGGGACCTCAGAAAGCTCTGGAAAACTGCACCCATGACCACATCTGCTGCCATCACTACATTCTTGATTCTGTGGCAACAGAGGCCAAAGGAGGCATCAGGTGTCTGTTGCTCCGTCACTAATTAGCAGTTTCAGCTTGTCCCTTTCCGGGTCTTCCTGGTTCAAATGTGTGTCTATACCTGAGGAGGTCTCCTCTACTATCAGACCTCTCCCCTACTGTTTTCTGTTTGAGTTATCCAAAAAGGAAAAATGACAACTCTAGACCATTTTAAAAAAGCTTTCTTAATGTTGGACTTTTCATAACATAGTTGCTTCCCAATAAGCTCCCTCTTACAATATAACCTTCCCTTTATAACAAAGAATAGCTTAGTAGAACAAATCAATATGTTGACCTTATTCGGCAGTGCCTGCATAATTGTGCATCTGTAGCCTGCCACCTCTCTATCAAGAGGGAGGAGCTATGTTTCACCTTCAGCCCTCCAAGGGCAAGTAATCGTTGTCGTTTAGTCATTTTTTCAGTCACATACAACTCTTTGGGACTCCATTTGGGGTTTTGTTGGCAAAGATACTGGAGTGGTTTGCCATTTCCTTCTCCAACTCATTTTACAGATGAGGAAACTGAAGCAAAAAGGGTTAAGTAACTTGCCCAGGGTCACACAGCTATTAAGTGTCTGAAGCAAAATAAATGGATTCATTGACCATATCTAGTAATGTATGTGTCATTCTGTGTCTTTATCCCATTCCATCCATGTCATGCTTCACCCCCAGTTTCCTGAAATCATGATTGGGTGATGTGTTTATCAAAGTTCCATAGTCTTTAAATATTGCTTTCCTTTACATTATCAATCAGTCAATCTCCTTTGCCAGGTGTGTGCCTTGACTGTCATTCTTTGACTGAAGTTTATCATAAATGACAAAGATATTCTGTTCTTTGGCATTGTATCTCAGCTTAGCTCTCAGAGTAGAAAGGTCGAGAACTTCCTTTGAAGAATCCAACTACTTCCTGGTCCTTGACATCTTAGTATATACTAATCAATCAGTAAGCACTAATTAATTACCTATAATGTGCCAAGCACTGTGCAAGGCCCCAGGGATACAAAGACAGAAATGAAACAGCCTTGTCTTTAAAGAGCTCATGTTCTATCTGGCTAGACAGCAAGCATATACAAAATACTGTGTATGCAAAATAACTAGGAGGGATTCTAGTAGGGCAGGGATTAGGGAGCAGGGGTTTAATGGCTTTTTGGGTAGAGTTCCAAATTGTCTATAGTTTCATAATGGTTGGGCCAGTTTACGGCTCCACCAACAGTACATTAGTGTGTGCCTGTTTTCCAATAGCTCCTCCAGCATTTGTCATTTTCTTTTTTTGTCAACTTGGCTTATCTGATGGGTATGAGGTGGTAGGGGCATAGAATTAAGAGCTGAAAGTGATCACAGTGTTCAATGGATCCAGGCTTTTTCTTTTCCCTTCTTTCCTTCCTCCCTTCTCTCTCTCTCTCTCTCTCTCTCTCTCTCTCTCTCTCTCTGATTGGGTCTCCCTATTTACCTAAACTGGAAGTTCAGTGGGCCTAATCCCACTATTGATTGACACAGGAGCATAAGCCAACTCAATTTTGCCCTGGTCTGATTTTCCCTTCCTTAGGCAACCTGGTAAACTCCCCCTCAACCCACCCTAAGTATCTCATCGTGTTATGCCAAACTTAGTATGGACATCTGATTGGCTTAGCCCACTGCAACCAAGAACCTCAAACTAAAAGCTCTGCCAGCCTCAACTTCCCTGGTAGCAGGGATTACAAATGTAATTTCATTCACAGGTGCAGAAACTAAGGCCTAGAGAGATGAAACGACTTGTGCAATTTTACACAGATAAATTTGTAGAAGGAACAGAAATGGAACTAAGGCCTTAGGATTCTAAATCCAATGACTTTTTTTCCTACTAGGTTATATATACTGCTTAACAATTTATTCAGCTACAAAATGAGGAACTTGGACTAGATCATTTTAAAGATTCTTTCCTACTCTAAAATTCTATGAATTTGTGACTCTCTGATTTTCTTTACTTGTTATGTTGCTTTTTCAGGGTAGGGATAGCTCTTAAGGCTCATCAAGAGTTCCACCTGGAATTCCATGCTATAGCAGTATACTTATCAAAAAGATGTTACAGGATATAAAGTTAATTTGGGTGTTTAAAACTAAAAAAGAAAATCCTTCCCATTTCTGTTCCACAAGACTCAGGCTACATTGTTATGATTTCTTCAACTATGATGAAGTGTGATTAATAATGAGCTTGAAAGATGGGTCAAAGGTTAAGGGTCAAGGAAAGAAAGGTCTGAGTTCACGAACCCAGGTGATAGAGAAAATGGTAGCATCTATAGAAAAAAGGAAGGTAGGAAAAGGGTATGGGGAAAGATAATGAATTTTCTTTTAGAAATGTTGAGTTAATTGATCAAAGAAAATGGATGTTTAGCATGGATAGGAGAACATCATGTTAGATAATATAGTGGTCATATTCAAGAATCTGGAGGGCTGTCACCTGAACAAAGGATTAGATTCATTCTACTTAATGCCAGAATGGGGGAGGGAGGGGTAGAAGTTGTGAAGAGGCAAATTTAGACATGAAAAGAGAGAAAAATAAGCTTCTTTAGATTTAGAGCCATCTCAAAGGGGCAGCCTCAAGAACCAGTGACCTCCTCTTATGGCAAGTCTTGAAACCAAGTCTGGATGCTGACTTGTTGGGGATGTTGACAAGACGATTCTTGATTCTTGTTCAGGGGTGGGTTGGACCAGATGGTTCCCTGGATGCCTTCGAGCTCTAAAATTATGGGATTCTAGGAAGGGACTAGAATTTTCCAGCCTAATTTTTCACTAGTGTCAGTGCCGCCCATTTGCAAAAGCTGTTATCTTTGGCATTTAGGAAGTCCCTTGCTAGTCTTAGAGAAACTAGAGGAATACCAGTCAAGTCAACAATACCAATACAAGTCAATAATGTTTCTCCCTACCCCCTCACTTCAATAGAACCAGCCTGAGCTATACCATGGAAGGGAGAGCAAGTGTTTTCTGCTCACCTCCTTGTATTTAGTGCCTTCTATTTTTTCTTCCCTAACCCCTCAAAAAAACAAAACCCCTCAAGCCCTGGAAGAGATCTAATGTGTCAGCTGCTTTGAGGAGGGCAGGATTGGGGAGGAACATGTTAAATCAAACAGGAAATTAAGTGAACTACACATCAGGCATGGGATTTAAAAAACAATTCCCTTGTTCAAATTGCATTCCTGAATGTAAGCCAAAAATTCATCCCATTCTAGTAAAGTGGAGTGAGCATCAGATTTGGAGTCCAAAGATCTGGGTTCAAAATGCAACTTTTATTTGGCATATTCCTCTCTGAATTAAAGTTTCCTCACTGTTGAAATGAGACGATGGAGTTAAATAACCTCCAAGGTGACTCTATAGATGCTTTAAAGAATTACTTTTCCAGACATTTAGCCTTTGTGCTGTTTCCAGTTGGAAAAGTAACTCAACTCAATAAATTTAATCATGAGGGATTTATTTTATCTATATGCCCAAAATAATTGCTGCACTGAATTTACACTCTCATTGGGTGGATTCGCGGAGTATAAATGTGATAAGGAACAAGTCAGAAAGGTAAATATTCTTTAAACCATTTATCAGCCCATTTCTCTAGTTTATGTTTAGTAGATACCTGTACTTGCAAGCAACATTAGCAATCTGGTAAACAGCAAAAAGTTCGGAATTCTCAGCCATGTGTGTGTCTGTGTGTGTGTTCATGCGTGCAGATGCATGCAATTGAAAGAAATATCCTGAGATACATGAGGTCTCCGTATTCTTTATGTCAAGAGGGCCATTGACATAGTTCTTTGCCATTCTTCTTCTCTGATGGGTGCTTTGAGTGGTATGCCAGGAATTGGTAAACCGTGGAATTAAATCATAAATATAGCTGACATAAATTAGAACACTTAGAAGGGCTTAGCACAAGAAACATTTACTCTCTTGACTTAAATTTATATCTTCACTGACTCTTTCTTAACCCTAAAATGGGAATGGAAGTAATTAATTTTTAAAAGTTTCTTTGTCCAAAAATAAATTTTAGTCCATGATTTTGACTGCTTCCTCAGCTCTTACCTTGTTTGCAGATGCTGCCTCCCTCTGTGCTCACACAAACATAGCTCCCTACTTCCTTCCCTCCCTCCCTCCCTCCTTTTACCACTGGCTTCCTTAGCATTTCAACTAAGAGAGGCAGTCTGTAGGATAGCAGGGTTGCTGCTGATGCCCCGTCTGTAGCTGGAGCCATGCTCTGCACATCTTTTTATTTGAGCACCACCTGTGTCCTTAGAACCGTTCCCCGTGACATGGGGATGAACACAAGGGAAAGTCTCCAATGTTTCATCTATCCAACTTTATCAGGAAATGAATTGTTACTTATCAATGAGTTTTCCAAACAACTGAAGGTTACTCATTAAGGTACTAATACTTTTTTCTTCAAATGTTAAATTTTCAATGCAATGATAATAGTTAGCATTTATATAGTGCTTTAGGGTTTGTGAAGCACTGTACAAATATTATCTCATTTGATCCTTCGACAACTTGGGAAGTAGGTGCTATTATTATCCCCATTTTACAGACAAGGAAACGGAAGCAGGTAGAAATTAAGTGACTTTTCTGGGGTTGCACAGCTAGGAAGTGTCTGAGGCCAGAGTTGAACTCTGGTTTTCCTGATTCCGGGTCCAGTATTCTATCCACTCAGTCAACTCTTCCTTGTGTTTTTTAAATAGATTTTTTGTTTGTTTATTTCATCCAGACCTGTGATCTTATCATGGTAGGGGATTTCCATAATGGAAACTAGAAAACTGGAAAACTCTTCTATGTTGTATAGTCTTCAAAGAGTTGCACTGGATACCGAGAGTTTTAGTGATTTGCCCACAATTACAGTTATATCTGTTAAAAACAGGGCTTGAACTCAGGTCTTCCTGTCTCCATTCTAGTTTTCCATCCATTCACCATGCTCCCTCTCAATGAGTGTTTTATTCCCCGTGGGAATGAATAATGAGTAAGAAGTAGCCACTCTTTTGTCCACCCTTCAGCAAGACATCCCTCGGTATCAGGTCCCAGATTCAATACGCAGAAATTATGCTAGAAGTCTGAGATTATTTCCCATTTATATAGTATATGCCTTGTATATACATGGTTGTTTGCATTAGAATGTGAGCTCCTTGAAGGTGTGGACCTTACTTATGCCTTTCTTTGATCTTCATTAACCACTCTATCCTCACCGTCTTGTGGGTTAAAACCACCAGGCAGTTTTCTGCCCTTCTCCCTTCTCCCACACCCCACAATGGCAGCATGGAGCCTCAAGTTCTAGAATAATCTGCTAGGTCAGGATAGTAGGATTCATTCCATGGAAACATGCCCACACAGCTGCCCAAGGAGACAATGGATGTGACCATGAAGGTCATGCTAGCAACAACTATTCTAATAGCCCTTTAGAAATCTGTCCCCCAACAAAAACTTACTATTCTAAGCAAATTTTTCTGGTGTAATCTGCTATTCCCTTGGTAGCATTGACTCAGAAGTTCCATTACCACAGCTGTATGTAAAAGCAGCTTATTTTAATACTGGTCTGATCCATGACAAAAGTCATGGGAGCAGATTCAAATGAAGGTTGTTGAGTATTCAGCACGGCCACCCACAAATACAGGCTGTACTCCTGAAAGGGGATCTCCTTGAAGGGAAAAAATAGGCCTACACTGAATCATAGATTGAGGAACTCTGTTTTCAAGAGGAATTATAATTTAGATCTCATTAGCTTTGTGGCCTTGGGTTATTCAATGAATCTGTCTGGGTCTAACTATTCCTCTGTAAAATAAGGTGATTGATATGAACTACATCTCTGAATCCTTCTGGCTCTGAAATTCTATGAAAAATCCTTGCCCAAGATGAGAGACCATTTTCTTATCTACCCATTCATTTATCTATCTGTCTGTCTATCTATCTATCTATCTGTCTATCTATATATCATCTACCTATCTACATATACATTTTGCTTAAAGCAAGGTAGATTTACACTCTGGCCTGCTAAACTTTTGAATCTATTGACAGAAAAAGGCATTAAAAAGGGAACTCAGAACAGTACTTTGCATAGGGTTTCTCCTTCTTACGCAGAAGCAAGAGACACTTAAAGGTCAACAGCAGAGCTGGTCCCAGGCACGGAACTAATGGCGCCCTTCTCTGTGGCCCTAGGATCATGGAATTAGAGATGCAAAGGACAGTAGAGGTCATCTGGTCTAAGCCCTTGATTTGAAGAGGGTTGTATCGCTAGATGGCATGGACTTTAAAAAAGGACCAACACTAATAGTTCTGGGTTAGTAGTCCAGAAGTAGAACTGACTTGACCCACTCCTGCCACCCCACTGGCACAAGAAGAAGAGGAAAAAGCCAGGCCTTCCTGGAAGAATCATAGGATTTAGAGCTGAAAGAGACCTTAGAAAGCATCTAATCCAGGGTAATTAATGTGGCTTCCTTGTGCTCATCTTTAAAAAAAATTTTTTTGACCACTTTATTTAAAAATAACTGGTTTGGGGTTGTTGTTTTTGGTTTTGTTTTTTTTTTTTGGTACTTTATTTTATGTATTTAAAAACATTATTTCGAGAAGAGGTCCATAAGCTTCTTTAGACTGCTAAAGGGGGTCCATGATGCAAAAAATATTAAGAATGCCTGATTCAAGTTCAATTTCCTCATTTTACAGATAAGGAAACTGAGGCCCAGATAAGAAATGTGATGGCTCTAAACTTAGGCAGTTTGTAAGTAAGTGGAGAAGTAGATAGAGGACCAGGCCTGGAATCAGGAACCTGAGTTCAAATCCAGCCTCTGACACTAACTAGCTGTGTGACCCTGGGCAAGTCACTTAACCCTGTTTGCCTCAGTTGGGGCAGTTAGGTGGCATATTGAGTAGAGTGCTTGAGCCTGCAATAAGGAAGACTTATCTTCCTGAGTTCAAATCTGACCTCAGACACTTACTAGCTGGGTGATCCTGGGCAAGTCACTTAACCATGTTTGTCTCAGTTTCCTAATCTGTAAAATAATCTGGAGAAGGAAAAAGCAAACCACTCCAGTTTCTTTGCCAAGAAAACCTCAGATAGGATCACGAAGAATCAGGTACAACTCAAACAATTGAACAATAACAAAGTAGGAGCAGATAGGACTCAAACCCAGGTCCTCTAACTATAAACTGAATGTTTTTTCCTACACCATATTGCTTTCCTTATACCATCTTGCTCTGATGTTACCTTCCAGACTCCCAAGAGGCTGGTTTCTCTCTTATTTTGCCTCCCTCAGCCTCCCAGCCTTCTCTCTCTGGCTAGTCTTCCTTTAAAGCAGATTGGTTCAGGCTGGGCACCAGATGTTCTGAGAAGGAAATCAAATCACGATTCTGTTTTCTACTTCATCTATGACAGAGTAAATTGAGATTGAGTTTGTTTAAAAGCAATTATCCTTGTCAGAGGAACAGAACATTAATTTTCTCTAGGAGACAGCTTCAACAAACATTCCCAAAAACTTCAGGGCAAACAGAGGCATAAACAAGTCACAGCTGCTGGTGGAAGTCAATATGATACAGTCTGCCTAGCCCATTGGAAAGTTCCTCTTCCCTTCACAAAACCCACATGCCCAGGAAAACCAAGTCATGGTAGACAGTGTGGTGAGAAATCTTTTTTTAATTATTTTATTATTTATTTAGTATTTTAGTTTTAAACATTGATTTCCACAAGATTTTGAGTTACAAATTTTCTCCCTATTTCTACCCTCCCCCCCACTCCAAGATGGCATATATTCTGATTGCCCCATTCCCCAGTCAGCCCTCTCTTCTGTCACCTCACTCCCTCTATATCTCCTTTCCCCTTACTTTCTTGTAGGGCAGGATAGATTTCTATGCCCTATTCCCTATATATCTTAATTCCCAGTTGCATGCAAAAACAACTTTTTCTTTTGAGCATCTGATTTTAAAACTTTGAGTTCCAAATCGTCTCTTCTCTTCCCTTTCCATCCACCCTCCCTAAGAAGGCAAGTAATTCAACATAGGCCACACATGTATCATTATTCCACAATACTCATGTTGTGAAAGACTATATTTCCCTCCATCCTATCCTGTCCCCCTTTATTCAATTTTCTCCCTTTACCCTGTCTCTTTTAAAAAAATGTTTGATTTTAATTACCTCCTCCCTCTATCTGTCCTCCCTTCTATCATCCCCCCTTTTTTATCCCCTTCCTCCTTCTTTCCTGTGAGGTAAGATACCCAACTGAGTGTGTATGTTATTCCCTCCTCAGGTCAAATCTGATGAGAGCGAGATTCACTCATTCCCCCTCACCTGCCCCCTCTTCTCTTCCTACAGAACTTATTTTTCTTGACACTTTCATGTGAGATAATTTATCCCATTCTATCTCTTCTTTTTTCCCTCTCTCAATATATTCCTCTCTCATCCCTTAATTTGATTACATTTTTTAGATATCATCCCTTCATATTCAACTCACCCTGTGCCCTCTGTCTATACATACATACATACATACATATATGTATATATATATTCCCTTCAACTACCCTAATACTAAGAAAGGTCTCATGAATTACACACATTATCTTTCCCTGTAGGAATGTAAACATAACAGTTCAACTTTAGTAATTCCCTTATGATTTCTCTTTCTTGTTTAGCTTTTCATGCTTCTCTTGATTCTTGTGTTTGAAATCAAATTTTCTATACAGCTCTGGTCTTTTCACTGAGAAAGCTTGAAAGTCCTCTATTTTATTGAAAATCTATATTTTGCCTTGGAAGCATTATATTCAGTTTTGCTGGGTAGGTGATTTTTGGTTTTAATCCTAACTCCTTTGAGGTCTGGAATATCATATTCCAAGCCTTTCTGTCCCTTAATGTAGAAGCTGCTAGATCTTGTGTTATCCTGATTGTGTTTCCAAATTTTCAAATTGTTTCTTTCTGGCTGCTTTCAGTATTTTCTCCTTGACCTGGGAACTCTGGAATTTGGCAACAATATTCCTAGTTTTCTTTTGGGGATCTTTTTGAGGAGGCGATTGGCGGATTCTTTCAATTTCTATTTTACCTTCTGGCTCTAGAATATAAGGGCACTTTTCCTTGTAAACTTCTTGAAAGATGATGTCTAAGCTCTTTTTTGATCATGGCTTTCAGGTAGTCCAATAATTTTTAAATTATCTCTCCTGAATCTATTTTCCAGATCAGTGGTTTTTCTAATGAGATAGTTCACATTGTCTTCTACTTTTTCATTCCTTTGGTTCTGTTTTATAATATCTTGATTTCTCATAAAGTCACTAGCCCCCACTTGCTCCAATCTAATTTTTAAGGTGGAATTTTCTTTAGTGGTCTTTTGGACTTCCTTTTCCATTTGACTAATTCTGCCTTTTAAGACATTCTTCTCCTCATTGGCTTTTTGGAGCTCTTTTGCCATTTGAGTTAGTCTATTTTTTAAGGTGTTATTTTCTTCAGTATTTTTTGGGTCTCCTTTAGCAAGTCATTGACTTGTTTTTCATGGTTTTCTCACATCACTCTCATTTCTCTCCCCAATTTTTTCTCTACTTCTCTAACTTCCTTTTCCAAATCCTTTTTGAGCTCTTCCATGGCCTGAGACCAATTCATATTTTTCTTGGAGGCTTTTGTTGTAGGCTCTTTGGCTTTGTTGACTTCTTCTGGCTGTATGTTTTGATCTTCTTTGTCACCAAAAAAAGATTCTAGAGTCTGAGTCTGAGTATGCATCATTTTTCGCTGCCTGGCCATGTTCCCAGCCAACTACTTGACCTTTGAGCTTTTCATCAAGGTATGACTGCTTGTAGAGTACAGAATGCTTCGTCCCAAGCTTTAGGGGCTGTGCTTCTATCTTCAGAGCTACTTCTACTCCACTGTCACAGCAAGCTCTGCCACAGCAGTGCTCCTCCTCCCCCAAGAACCACCAACCAAGATCGCTACCCAGATCCAAGCAGGGCAAAGCAAGCCCTGCACTCCTGCTCTGGTCCACTGCTTGATTCCTCCCACCATGTGAGCAAGGACTCCAGAAGGATCTGATGCTGGAGCTCTGGAAGCAGCACAGGAGCTTCCTGCTGCTGCTGCCACCACCGCTGCACCACCTTTGCCACCCCCAGGGCTGGGGCTGGACTGTTTTCTAACCCAATCTAGCAGTTTTCCCACTAACTTGCTCCATAGTCTTGGGCATTTGTGGGTTGAGAAGTCTGGTAACTGCCCGTGTTGGTAAGCAAAATGGGCTCCTTAGCGCTTAGTTCAACAAGTGCCCTTGAAGAGTTTGGCTTTTGTTTGCTTTGAGTAATTCAGCATATTTTATTGAATCTTACTAAGTGCTAAGCCCCAGGCCCAAACCCCTATTAGATGTAAAACTTATGTGGGTGTGTATTGGCAACTAAGGTGGGGCCCAAGGTGGGGCTAAGTCCAGGGAGGGCCTAGTTTACATGTCTAGAACACCAGAGGCTTTTAGACCACATGGGTTTAAGTCACCTCTTTGTGAAGATTCTAGGTCACGTGGGTGAGTCGCATGTGCAACTCACCCCTGAGGCTGAAAAAGATATAAAACTAGGGCTTAGCCCCCTCTTCCTTGGAGCTCTTTGCCGCAGCAGTGGTGGCGTGCGACTCTGGGCCAGCCCTCGTTCTGAGCTCCCGGGCTGAACCTAGATGTTGGTAACTATGAATTGTATTGGGTCTGTCTGTTTGTAATTTGTTTAAAGGCTCTGGAGATGGTGTTGATGAGGAGACTCCAGGCAGCTGTGGCTAAGGAGCCCTCCAGCTTGTAAACCCAGATGCTGAGACTTTGTTGAACTCTGGTAACTATGTATTGGGATATGAATCAGACAAGGTCTGTCTGTTGATGTTTGTATTTTGTTCTGAAGTTCAGGGTGCTGGCTTTTTTAAGTGGTGAATGATATTTGTATGCTGAATTAAAGTAAGCGTGTCAACCCCTTCACCTTGCTTTCTTTAGTTAAGCAGATCAAAAGAATCTGTGCCGTTGGCAGCTTTCTGGGTGCTAGCTGTGGGTGGATCTTACACCCCCACAGAAGCTGCTAGCTGGATTGTGGAAACACTGCCACAGCTCAATGATTCATGGCCCTAAGACCTGCTTCTGGCTGACTCCCGTCTGGTCTGTCCTGGTGTGGCCCACACTGAGCTGCGCTCCTCTGCCAGCACCATGTGATAGGCCCTTCCCAGTGACCATCCAGGCTGTCCTGTGCTGGAGACCTGCTTTCCTCTGCTATTTCGTGCGTTCCACAGCTCTAGAAGTTGTTCAGAGACATTTTTACAGGTGTTTGGAGGGATTTGGGGGAGAGGTTAGGCAAGTCCCTGCTTTCCAGCTGCCATCTTGGCTCTGCCCCTGTGGTGAGAAATCTTGATCACCTGTGCAGTAGAATATATGTTTTTAGGAGACTTTGAAAACGCAGAATGTCATCCATTCAGAAAACATTGTGTACCTGCTGTGTGCAAAGCACTGTGCTAGACAGTGGGAGATATGCAAAATTTAGATAAAATTCAGTTCTTGTCATCACCACCACCACCACCACCACCATCATCATCATCATCATCATCATCATCATCATCATCACCATCATCACCATCTACCGACATCTATCATGTTTTAAAGTTTGCACAGTGATTTACAAACATACCACCCTCTACAGAGCAGCTGAGCTGATTTTCCTAAAGCTCAGATCTAACAATGTTACCTTCCTACTGGTTTATTGAGTTTGAGATTCAGAGTTAAATGATTTTTCCACTGAACACATAGCTAGTAAGTGTTGTGGAACTTAACATAGTAAGAGGATTTATTGTTGTTCAGTCATTTCAGTTGTGTCTGATTCTTTATGACCCCTTTTGGGGTTTTCTTGGCAAAGACACTGCAGCGATTTGTCATTTCCTTCTCCAGCTCATTTTACAGATGAGGAAACAGAGGAAACCGGGTTAAATGACTTGCCCAAGGTCACACAGCTGGTAAGTGTCTAAGGCCAGATTTTAACTCATGTCTTCCTGACTCCAGGCCTGGCACTCTATCCACTGCACTGCCTTAGCTGCCCTGTAATGGGAAGATAAGCCACAGTAAATAAATCCTACTCCTTATTGCTCCTAGAACAAATACAAACTCCTCTATTTAAGCCCTTCACAATTTGGATTCAACCTCTTTTTCCAGATTTATTGTTTATTACTCCACTTTATATGTGCTATTAACTAAATTGACTTTCTTGATGTTCCTGCCACATGATATTTCATCTACTATCTTTGTGTCTTTGTACGACCTGTCCCCTGTTGCCTGGAATGTACATCCTCCCCATCTCTGCCTCTTCAGCTGCCTAGCTTCCTTCAGAGGACCACTTAAGCACCACCTTCTATGTGAGGTGTTTCCTGATTGCTGTAAAAACTAGTGCTTCCATTGCCTCCCCCAAAAGAGTTTCCTGGTATTTATTTTGTATTTATATACTAACATGCATACATATATGTATATGTAAGCATGGATGTTTTATATGCATACACATATGTATGTACATCTCTATGTATGTATGTATAGATATCTAGATAGATAATTTCCCTCCAAAAGAATGCAAGTTCCTCAAGGGCAGGTGTTGTTTCATTTTTGTCTTTATATCCTCAAGACTTCACACAGTGCCTGACACATAGAAAGTGTTTGATAAATGCCTCCTAATATGTTATTTCATTTGACATATTTCCTATTTCCTATTTCTTTAAACACAAAGGACAACCATTTCATTTGATCCTCTCAATAACCCTCTAAGGGAGAAACTGGACATAGCTCTGGCTTGGAATGAGAGGACTTAGTTTCAAATCCTACCTGTGATATTTCATGTGTGACTTAGGGCAAGAAGGGAAGTGAAGTGGGTCTCGCTTTCCTTGGCTAGAAAATAAGGAGGTTGGATTAGATGGCCTTGGAGATCCCTTCCAGTTATAGGTCTGTGCTATAACCCATGAGTTATTTGTATCTCTTTTATAGGAGAAGTGCTGAGGTTCAAGGAGTTTAGTGATTTTCCCACTGGACACATGACTAGTAAGTGTCATAGAACTAACTCAGTGTCATAGGGGGATAAGGCACAAATACAGATAATTATAATGCATAATATCACACAAGTGCATTAGAGAATTGCAAAATAGAGTGTTCTTCATGAGGTCTGAGAGAAAGGCCCTATATAATAATGATGCCTCACATTTATATTGGTACTTTATGCTTTTAAAGCACTTCGGATGTCTATTATTTCACTTGATCCTTACAACGACCCTGTGAGGTTGCAGGGCAAGCATTACAGTAGCTGTTTAATAGAAGCAAAAGCTGAGGCACAGATTGAGTGATTTATTTAAGTTAAGTTTATTTAAGTCCAGTGGAAAGACCACTGGATGAGTCGTAGCATCGGCTCATCATAAAAGAATGACTCTCATAGTTTCTTACCTATTGGGGCAAGGAAAAACAGTTGGCAGAACCATGCAGGTATTCAATTTTTTCTATCTCTGGGAGGCAGAGGTATACGCAGCCTTGCTTTTTGCCATCAATCCCTCAGCATCGGTGAAAAGACTACTGGCTAGCTTTGTTTAAATAAAAAAAAATCCCTTCTGTTCAAAATGTATATAACAGATTCCCAAAGAAAAAAAGGGAAAAGCTCTTTAACAAGCCAGGTTGGAGGTGGGAACAAGATCTAAAAGGATGAAGAAAAACCATTCTCAACTGTTCTTTCAGAGAGTTCAAGGTGTCAGTGTGTCCATTGCTCTGATAATAGCAACCACTTAAATAAATGCTCACCTGGAGGGTTCTCAGGTGGCTTTTGTTTTCTTTTGAGATTCTGAGTCTCCCTATCTCTTTCAGACTTGAAGTGCAAGGGCTACTCGTGGGCTTGGTCCTGCTCCAATTAGCATGGAGCTTTGACCTGCTCCATTCCCAAACTGGACCAGTTTGCTCTTCGTTAGGCAACCTGGTGACCCCAGATCTTGAGCATTTATCACACCAACGCTACAGTCAGTGTAGTTACCTGATTAGCTAAACCCACTAAAGCTCAGAACTCTCAAGCTCAAAAGCTTTGCCAACTTCAGCCTCCCTAGCAGCGGGGATGACAGGTGTGTACCCCAACACAGCTGGCTTTGTTTTATTTTTAAAGGCATAGTTAAGCCAGACCCAGGAAAGCCATCTTTTAGAAGCCCAGACCAAGAAGGTCTCTTATTCTAAAAAACAAATAAGAATAATTCTGCAACCCAAGGCTAAGTTAAGCAATGATTAATAAATACAACTACTACCTCCACACTAATGTGAAACAGTTAAGTGAATAAAGTGCAAGACTTGGAGTCAGGAAGACCTGAGTTCAAATTTGACCTCAGATACTTACTAGCTGTATGACCTAGGCAAGTGATGTGACCTTTGTTTGCTTCAGTTTCTTCAGCTGTAAAATAAAGATAAGAGCATTTAGCTCATAGGGTGATTGTGAAAATAAAATGATATAATATATTTAATGCACTTTGCAAACTTTAAAGCATTATATGTGTTAGATAGTATTAATGTTTACTTAAGATTGATTTTTAAATCCTGCTCTCATTCTTACCTTTTTCTATGTCTTTCAGATAGAAATCAACTAATTATAACAGCATGGATATATTTTTATGGGCAAATTATATTTTCATGTTCATAAGCTTTTATCCTTTTTGTTCCTGAGATGATTTAGCCATTTGTCTAGTGCCACACAAATTAAAGGTATGATGCTTGGGGAAAAAAGTCAACCTTTAGAAGATACTGCTCACAAAGTCATCCTTTTAAGTGAAGGTAAAATTCACAGCATCTGTGTCATTCTATCTACTGAGCTAGATCACTGAAGGGGCAGCTAGGTGGCACAGTGAATAAAGTGCCAAGCCTGGAGTCAGGAAGATTTGAGTTCAAATTCAATCTCAAATGCTTACTAAATGTGTGACCCTGGGCAAGTCACTTAACCTTGATTGCCTCACTTTCTTCATCTGTAAAATAATCTGGAGAAGGAAATGGCAAATCACTCCAGTGATTTGTCAAGAAAATCCCAAATGAGATTGTGAAGAGTCAGACATGACTGAAATAACTAAACAACAAAAACAACGCAATAAAGATCGTTGAGTCTCCCTACAAGGCAACCTAGCTCTAGATGGACAGACAGAATGGTTAGTCTAGGAAGGAAGTAAAATCATGGCTGATTTCTAATTCATCCATGGCAGACAAATTTGTGAAGTAATAGTCGGGAGTTCACTGAAGTAGATCAGAATATGGTTGCATAGACAACTCTCCTATGCCCCTGCTTAGGAGCTTAAAAAATTTCTTCACCAAGATTTACATGAACTGATGCTGAGTGAAGAGAGCAGAACCAGGAGAACATTGTGCACAGTAACAGCACCATTATGTTATGATCAACTATGACTGACTTAGCTATTCTCAGCAATACAATGATTCAAGACAATTCCAAAAGACTCATGATGGAAAACGTTATCCATACGCAGAGAAAGAACTATGGATCCTGAATGCAGATTGAAGCATACTATTTTCAGGGTTTCTTTTTTTGTGGCTTTTCCCTTTTGTTCTATTTCTTCTTTCACAACATGACTAATGTGAAAATATATTTACATGACTACACATGTATAACCTATACCAGACTACTTGCCATCTTGGGGAGGGGAGATGGAAGGGAGGAGAAAAAATTGAAACTCAAAATCTTATTTAAAAATGAATGTCAAAAACTATCTTTACATGTAATTGGAAAATATAAAATACTATTTACCAAAAAAAATTTCTTCAGCTTATCAGGTTTACTATCTCTGCTTTTACCTGAATAACCTTCGATTTTCACTATCTTTACCATTATTCTGTCCTTGATTTCTCAAGTTAGCTTGCTCCACTCCAAACACTTTTGCCTCCACTTTGTATATTTGCTGATGCCTTGAAAAGGTTTGCCTTACTTTAGGACAGATAGAAATGGGGACCACTAATCCATAGGTAAGCATCCCTGGGTGCCACATATTGACTTAGTTTTAAAATATATCTATGTTTCACTGTATTTTTATTTATTTTGTTAAATATTTCCCAATTACATTTTAATTGGGTTCGGCCTACACTCAGGAGTGTTTCAGTGTTTGATAGCTCTTCTTGAAACAATAGATATGCTCTTAAAAGCCTGTAGTTGGATTAAATTTTAGTAGATTGAATCTCTTGAATGCACTAGCACTCACTGTTGAAAGGAAACAGGAAGTCTGATGTTTTCCAAAGCCAAGAATCTCTTGGAAAATGTGTAATAATTCTTCCTTTACATTTTTTTCTAAGGCAAGATTTTCATATATTAGGACTTTTAGAAATCTGACAGCACCTGAGTTGTAATGATGCCGAATTTGGATAAGATATTTGTGGAAAGGTAATTAATTAACAGAGCCTTCACCTTTGGCATTAAGGGAGGCTCTCTGGGTGCAGTATATAATTCTGACTCTAGATTTTACTCTGAGAGAAATCATGGGTGGGACTCTGACATATTGATGTGCAGGTTGGTGGGATGCGGTGTGGTTTGGATCTTTTTTTGTTCCAAGAACACAGAGACATATTCTTATGAATATTGGCAGGAGCATTGCCATATTGCAGTACTCAAGGTCTGTGCCATGGGATGATATTATTGGCAAAACAATGTTATGATCATATGCATGACCGGTTGTTCCAATAATAAAGTACCTGGTTCAATATCCAACACAGACTTGTCTGACATTGAATCCCTGATGTTCCAGAATCATGAAAAAACTAGGCTCTAGTGGAGAATGAAAGCCCTAATCTCAGAGGAGAGAGCACAAGGGTCTGTGGGTTCTTAGAAGAATTCTGTTTTTCTTAACCTTTTGGAAGACCGAATCCCAAGCTACTGAGGAATTAATCCTAGCCTATTTCTATGTGCTGATTGTTCTAAGGGCATTGAGATTTGATGCTTTCATTTTCTCATACCACTGTAACTTACCCAGAGACCTTGGGGCTTTTAAGATAAATTGCCTGTATCAATTATAATAGTGTTCTCCAAATAAAAATGACTACTCCGACCTGCCATGATCTCTGTTAGGTCAATATTCCTTCATTTGCATACTCTTCTGGGGGTTTTTCTGTCTTTCCTTGTCTTTGTTTCCAACTCTTAATTTTAACACTAAAGTTTGAAAAAAATATTGAAGGAAACATTATAAGTTGATAGTTCCCCAGAATTCCAGTTCTTTTTGTTTATTGAATTTTTTCAAGTAACAAACATTAATTTTGTTTCATCCTCTCCTTCCCCCCCCCAATGAAAAAAGAAAAAGAAAACTGTTATGTCAAATATGCATAGTCAAGCTAAATTAATTCTGAACAGATTGCTCAGTCTTTATAAACCTGGTATTACTGGGGCTAATGAGAGAGGGGGGAAGATTTATTTCTTTAGGAACATTCTATAGTCCAGATGAGCAGCTAGAATGAGTCTGTTCATGAATCGTGGAGCATAGGGGACCCTGATCTAGTATTTGAAACAGGCGTTCATTTATTTTTGAGCTTTTCTGAAATCCTCCTCATTGCCCAGGAATGCTGCTATATCTCTCTTCTAAAGTCATTCTACCTCTTTACTAGTTTCTGTCTGAGCCAAAAGGCTCTTCCTTATATCTGGGACTGTAAGTTAGGCCAGTAATCTAGTGAACGGTGAATTTTTATTTTATACATGACCCCTCTTTATTTTCCCTAAAAAAAAAACTTTATGAAAATTTTGATTTCTCATTTTTGATCCTCTGTCTTTTTTTTAAACAGTGCTTTCTAGTCTTACATTTCTTTTCCAACAAAAATATATCTTGTGGTATTTCCTCAGGAAATGTCTACTCTAAAAATAGCACTTTTAAAATCGTATTATAATTTTGGGAGAGCAGTATTCCCTCATTACAGGGAGAAAAAAACCTACTACAACAAATTGCTATGAAAAGAATTATGTGACCTTAATGAACTACGCCTCTTGTCTACTTCAACAACAATGTTATTTTTGAGAGATGAAAAATCAGTCCCCACTGCAACTGAAATCTAACTGCTATCCATAAAATTGTTCCCTCTGCCCTACCTAAGAGCTAGGTTACTCTTCTTCAGCAGCATTAAGAAAACGAATCCTTAAATTCTAGAACTTTCTCTCTCCAAAAGACTTTTTAGAGATCATCTAATCTAACCTAATTTTGGAAAGAAATAAACTGAGTGGGCAGAGAGGTGATGTGGTGCATTCGGGCTCATCTTCCTGAGTTCAAATCTGGCCTTAGACAACTTACTAGCCGTGTGTCCCTGGGCAAGTCACTTGTTGCCTCACTTTCCTCATCTGTAAAAATGAGCTAGAGAACAAAATGGCAAACCTCTCCAGTATCTCGGCCAAGAAAACCCCAAAATGGGGTCACAAAGAGTCAGACACAACTGAAAAACAAATGAACAACAACAAAATATAGTGATTTGCCAGAAGTCACACAGCAGGTTAGTGGCAGAACCAGGGCTAAATTCCAGTGCTCCTTATTCTGATCCCAGAGCCTTTCCACTATGCAACACTGCCTCCCCTTTAAGCATCGTATCCTTGTGGATAGAAAATTGACCTTGGAGTCAGAAAGATGTGGGTTAATTCCCACCTCTGACATGCTGACTGTGTGAAGTGTGGGCAAGTTACTTATCTTCTTAGTGGCCCAGGAAACTCTGAGACAGTAAATTGCAGAACTGGTACTAGTACGCTCTGGTAAAGGGAGATGCTTTAGAGGGCTTTTTCTATACCGAAGCAATAACATGTCCAATTCTCCCCTAAAAAATATTAATAAAAGTGGCTTCATAAGCACTGAATGAATGAATGAATTCTGACTAAAACAAACATATTCCAGCTCATCCACAACAGAGTGATTTGTGGAGACATAGACAGGAGCTAGATGGTTATAGAGGGATGTATAATCAGTGGATGGATGCATAGACAACTTCTTTGCTCCTCTGCTTGGGAGTCGAATGACCATTTAATGAATGAATATAAGCTAACAGCATCTTTGTTACAGATACGTTGTTGCAGTGGCGGTGGGTACTTTGTATAAGTTTCTGTGAACATTAAACTTCATTTTGGCATTTAAAATTCTACATCTCAGAGAGAAAGAATCCTGCTATAATGCACTTTCGCACGATTGACAACTTACTTTGAGTACAATAAAGCGGTGAATGTTGGAAGATAAAACCATTGAACATGGTTGAGCATTATGAGACTTGTCTCTAGGTTAAAATCCCAACATTACTCAGGTAACTTGGAAGGCAGGCTCCTCCAATAGCCCCATTATTAAGGCGTTCCACATGCCTCGTTGAAAGTTATATATTTGAATGTCCCTGACAACTGTTCATTTTTCCCCACAGGATTCTGAATCCCTTGACACCTACATTCAGAACACACTCTCTGCACTGTATCCCCCCTTTGAGGCAACAGCTGCCACTGTCTTGTGGCAGCTTTTCACTATTGTTGAAAA
The DNA here is from genome assembly GCA_028646595.1 of Phalanger gymnotis. Classification (NCBI taxonomy): domain Eukaryota; kingdom Metazoa; phylum Chordata; class Mammalia; order Diprotodontia; family Phalangeridae; genus Phalanger; species Phalanger gymnotis. Next base: position 294,664,319 of record CM053622.1, on the reverse strand, counting down.
GCTGTATGGAGGAGATGGTCTGCGTTGCCTGATTGATTTCCTTGTTCCTGCCAAGAGGATCTTACAGTGCATTCAGCAAGAAACCTGCGTAAGTCTACCTCCTTTAGCCAAAACAGAGGCTTTCTATGTTCCTGACTGGGAGAGAAGAGATAAGACAGAATAGGATCTCTTAACTGGAGAATTTCTGAGCCAAGCAAAGCCAGTTTTGGATAAGAGAGTAGTACAAATGCTAGACATCTGACGATAGTGCCAATAGACAGTTTCTAACCTTTTAAAACTGGGCCAGAAAGAAGAGAGTTGACATGTAAGGCTTAAACATTTGCTGCTTCCTAAATGTTGCTAAGGAAAACCATAGAGGATGTGAAAAAGAGAGTATTTCTCTAAAGAAACATCCACAGGCAGACGAGAAGAGAACCAGCTCTCAAAGCTGGTCCTACATCTAGGCCAGAGTCATCTCTGCACCAGGGTGCTAGCCCTGTGGTCTTTTGTTTATTGCTAGTAAAGACATTTGAAGTAAATTTATAGAGTGCAGCATTGATGGACTGTGGAGCAATCTAAGCTTAAGGCATCCCTAGCTCAGTTAAGGATGGCAGGCCTCTTTTTCTTGAGTAACTAATCATATCCCATCAATCCACGATTTAAATCTGGCCTGGCCGTATGAGCAATTAATATGCTGTTCCAGAAGATGCTGATCTTGCCTCTCTTTGGTTCTGTCACCAATTTACTTCCTTATTTCTTTCTTGCATCACAACTGGCTCTGCTGTCAACATATTGCATTGAGTTCAAGAATCAAGTCAACAAGGATTTATTAAGCTTCTTGCACATTAGACAGACTAGGCCTGACTGACAGCTACCAGATCCAGTGACATGTCCCATACCAATCTCAGTCTACCTGCTGGCTCTAATCAATTTCCTAAGCCCAGATTAATGATTAATTATACCCTTCTCCCACCCCATGACAACCCTATAAGTGAAGTGTTTATGCAAAGCTCCTGACAAGTCAATCAATCAACATTTATTAAGGGTCTATGATGTGTCAGCCACTATGCTAAGTTCTAGGTGTCACAGTGGAAAGAACACTGGTTCTGGCATCAGACAACCTGGGGTCAAATCCTGTCTCTGTCACTTAATAATTGTGTGACCTCAGTCTCTTCCAGCCTCCATTTCCTCAACCATAAAATGAGTGGGTTGGACAAGATGGCCTCTGAGGTCCCTGTTAGATATAAATCTTTGATCCTGTTTACAATTCTATGAATATATTACACATACATATAAAGCTATAATCCCATATGATTCCCATTAGAAATAAAGGGTCATTTCATTACAGCATTTTTAATAAAATGTGCTGATGTCAAGAGAGATGGCACGAAGCAGAGATTAAAAAGGCCCGTATAGCAGTCAACAATCTGCTCAGTTCTGTCCTCCAGGTTCAGCATGCAATATCATAGCTATTGGAGTCAATGAAGAAAACATGCTCTTCCTTTGCTTGCCTCCAAGGTCATACTCATATGTGGCCGTCAGTGTCATACCCTGGGTGGGGTAAAGCCTCGAGAGGCATGCAGATGTCGCTTCTACGCCAGGAGCAGCTCTGGACTGCCCCAACCCCAAAGAGAAATGCCTATAGACAAGGAACTAGAAAGCAGAAGAACAGGGAAGAAGGGAACATTCTGGTAAAGAGAGGTGATTCTCACAACGAACGTGAGTCCCTGTATTGACTCTCAGGATTGTAAGAGAACTCAGAGATTGTCACAGCATCCCTGATGAGTGATCACGCAGTCTCTGCTCCATTGGTAGGGGAGCTCACTACTTCTCAAAGTGACCCATTTCAGTTGAGGATAATTGCAATAATTAAGGGGTATTTTTCTTCCCGTAAAGCTTAAATCTGCCTCTGTATGACTTCACTTTTTGCTCTAATTTCTGTTCTCCGATACCTAGAAAAACACTCTGCTAATTGAGAATCCTTCAAACACTCGACAGCTGCCATCTTCTTCTCTAAGTCTTTTCTTCTACAGCTGAAACATTGCCATTTTCTTCAATAGACCTTTCTTCAACATGGAGGGCTCTCCAGCCCATTCACTCTTCTTTGGACACAATTCAGGTTGTCAATGTCTTTTCTAAGATAAAGCACCTAGAATTCAACACCATACCCCAGAGGGGGCAGAGCAGGACACAGGATGAATGCTGCTGCTCCTGTTATGGACAACGCTCCTCCTCAGACGTCTCTAGGGTTTTTTGGCTGTCCTTGATCATGCAAGCAATTAACAAGCATTTAGTGAGCTTTACTACGTGCCAGGTGCCTCACTAAAACACTGCAGATACAAAGAAAAAGAAAAAATGGTCCCTGCCCTCAAGGAGCTTACTTTTTAATAGGAAGACAACATGTACATAAACAGGTGCATATAAGATATTAAGTGTTTGTGTTAAGTAATTTTTCCAGTCATGTTCAACTCTTTGTGACCCCATTTGGGGTTTTCTTGGCAAAAATACTGGACCGGTTTGCCATTTCCTTCTCCAGCTCATTTTACAGATGAGGAAACTGAAACAAACAAGGTTAAGTGACTTGCCCAGGGTCACACAGCTAGTAAGTGTGTCTGAGGCCAGATTTGAAGTCATGAAGATGAGTCTTCCTGATTCCAGGCTGGCACTCTATACACTGTACCACCTATGTGCATATAGAGTAAATGGGAGATGAACTGAGAGGAAAAAAGAGTAGCCTCTGGGGGCAACTGGGAAAGGCCTCCTACAGGATGGGTGGCAACTGAGACTTGAAGGAAGCCAGGGACTCCAATGGTCAGAAGTTAGGAGGGAGAGCATCTGAAGAGGGGTAATAGCCACTGCAAAAGCATGAAGGCTGGAGATGGAACATTGTGTGAGAGGAATAACAAGTAAGAATGTATTGCTGTACCATCAAGTTTGTGAAGGAGAATAAAGAATAAGACTGGAAATATGCAGAGGTAGCAGGTTATGAAGAGCTGTAAGTGCCAAACAGAATAGCTTCTATTTTATCCTATAGGCAAGGAGTCATTAGACTTCACTCTGAGGGTACAGGGTTGACTTGATCAGACTTACACTTGAGGAAAACTACTTTGGTAGGCATGCTGACGACAAATTGGAGCGGAGAGATGCTTGAGACAGGGAGTCTAATGAGAAGGCTTTTGCAATAATTCAAGCAAGAGATGGTGAGGGCTTGAACTAACGTGGTGCCTACGGGAGTGTAGCTATGGGGCCATATGTGAGGGATGATGGGAGAAAGAAACTTTGAGATTTGTCAATTGACTGAATATGGGGGATGGCAATCAGGTTGTGAACCTAAGTGGCTGAGAAAATGGTGGTGCCTTTGACGATAATAGAGAAGTTGAAAAGTGGGAGGATTTGAGAGGAAAGATAACGAGTTTTGTTTCGGACATGTTGAGTTCAAGATGCCTACGGGGACATCCAATAAGTAATTCACTTTGCATGACCATAGCTCAGGAGAAAGTTTACCAAGATCTGGGGATGACAAAGATCTAGAAATCATTTTCATAAAATGATATTTGAACCCAAGGGAGTCGATGCAAGAAATGATATAAGAGAAAAAGGAAGAGGGCCCAGAACAGAGGCTCGGTGGACCACCACAGTTAATGGCCATGATATGAATGTGAGATTCAACAAAGGAAATTGAGACAGAGCATTCAGAAGAGGAAAACTAAGACAGAGTGGAATCATGAAAACCCAAAGTAGAGGAGGAGGAGGAGGAGGAGGGATTGTGCAGCAGAAGGTATCTGACAGTGCCAAGTGACACAGAGAAGTCAAGAAAGATGAGGACGAAGAAAAGAACATTAGATTGGACAATTTTAAGCAAACACTGGTAACTTTGATGTGAGGAGTTTCAATTGTGTGATTAGGTTGAAAACTAGGTTGCAAAGGGCTTCGATGTAAAGGAGAGGAAGAAGAAGCTCTGAGTGTAGATGGCTAAACGACATTGTTATTCATACTGAGTTTGCTGCCCATTCACATCCCCAATTCTTTCACTATCCTAGGACCTGGACTTGTGGAGGACAGCTGGGGATGATTTCTTACTATTCCCTCACTTTATCTTGGGTTTTATCTCTCTGTTAACCATCTTTATTATTTCTTTCCCAATCCTAAGTTCTATTTGGTGTCAAAAACAAAAAGAAAATAGTTCAATTGTGCCATCAGCCATTCATTGTCCAATTCATGAACTCAATTTGCTTCTTGTTATGCTTTGATTGTGGGTTATTTTTGAGACAGTGATAGCTGTTCTGCCTTTCTTTGATCTTGTCTCAACCCTTCTCCCTCCCCCCCCCACCCAGTATAGCTGCAAAAGCCATTGTTGCTATCCTTAGCAATCATTGCCAGCCTCAGCTTGTCTTGTGCCTTAGCATTCCTGACACTGTTATTACAGCACAGATCATGAGAAAGTAGCTACTTATTCCTGTGCTATCCACCTGTGATCATCTTATCCACTGCCATGGTCACACATCCAATCTCAGCACAGTCAAGGAAAAGCAATCATAGAAGCGTAGAATAGGAGAGTGGGAGGCAACCATGGATATCATCTGGTGATTCTAGTCTAATGAGATTTGTCAAGTGAGAAAACTGTAACCAAAAGAAGTACAATCAGTACATAGAAATATTGGGTGCAAGGTCAAGAATAGTGAGGTGGGGTGCATTTGGAATAATTGTCCTAATTCTGCTACCTCTGTCTCCTTTCTCCCTTTCATGCCCTTTTTCCCTTTCCTTACCCAAACATTGTTTCCAAACATAGTTCTGTAGCATCTCAAAATTGAGACTTCTCAGTCAGAGCTGCCCTGGGTAAGGGTCATAAGTGTACAAACTCTGATTCTCCCTGACCCTTCTGGTGGACTCTTATTGGGAACCAGGGAAGAAGGAAGTGAATCATTCCCTGGCCTAATCATCATATAACCAGTTTATTGGAGCAAGTCCAGTGTATACAAGTCTTATTTAATACATTTCTTATGTGTTTAGTTTGCTTCTTGTAACCTTTTTTTTATTACATGGTATTTTGAGGTAGAGATAAAGCAGTACAGTAGCTATGTGTTTATTGGCATAGGGAAGCAGAAAGGTTATGCATAGTTCTTAAACAATGTTTTTACTACCTATCAGCCTGTCTTGTTGCTCCATTTGTATTTAATTATATAGTTTTATTAGCATGGAACTACTTTTACCTATTAAACTTTTTTGCAATCAGTATTTAGAGAGTTAGAAAGAAGGAAATCAACTTTGACCTAGTTTTTGTCTTTTATGGAAAATTGGTCATTTTAAACCCAGAGAAATTTTCCTTATTTTTAGTTTTATTTTTTATATATTTAAAAAATCAATCAGAGGTCAGGGAAGGGACTGAGATAAAGAGAGAGACAAAGTAGAGCAATATAAGACATTTTCCCATGAAGATTTAAAACTATCCTCTTGTGAGCTTTGTTTAAAAAGGACTCGTGGATATAAATCGATGGAACAACATTTTTTTAGAATGCCAGTTTTTTAAAATACCAATTGCTTTATATGACATAACATTATCTAGTAAGTTAATTTTGAACAGTAACTGGGAGGGCTAGTTAATATGATATGTAAATCAAAATACAATATCAACCTTGAGGAGTAAAAGGCTTAAGTCAGTTTGGAGAGACATAATTTTGCAATTATATTTTTCAGTGTAAGTATCCTGTAGGTGAAAGTGCCTTGGATATAGAGTCAGGAGATCTGAATTCAAATCCCACCCCTACCATAAATGAATTGCTGTGTGACTTTGGATGAGTTATCCTCTCTAGGTCTCTAGTTCATAGTCTGTAGAGCTATAAGGAACCTTGAATATTATTTAGTCCTTACTGCTCGTTTTACAGGTGAAGAAACTTAGTTCTGAGTTAGAGAATAATCACACCATTGTTAGAGCAGACCATCTATTAGAAAAGACCATCTATTCATAGCATTTTAGTTAGAGCCAAAAGGCATCTCAGAGACCATCTAGTCCAATCCCTTCATTTTAGAGATAGGTAGGTACTCTGAGTCACAAAAATGGGAAATTAATTGTTCAGGTCACATGGCTATTTAGTAGCAGGATTGAGACTAGAACACAGGTCTTCAGAATTTTTGATCATTTGTTTTTATCCAAGATGAGAAAATTTTCAACAAAGGAAGAGTAGGCAAAAGCCTGAAATTCAAGGTCATTCGACAGAACCTACAGCCTTCTTCTATCTCCCCCAACTTGATAAAAGTTCAAGTTATCATAAGGCATATGGCAAATAGCTGAATGTCTTCGGGAAAATGGGGTTAGAGTGAGTCATTTTTCATCTCTGAGATTCAGTTTCTCCATTTTCAGACTACATATGGTTCAGAAGGGAAATGAGAGCCTCTGAATCTGGGTTAGGGAATAACCCATATCTAATGAGAGAGGTTCCCTAAGCCCAAGGAAGGAATTCGGGAAAGGAAGAAAAACTCATTTGTAAGATAGGGATGATTAAGGCTGGTTGGATTACTTAAGAGTCATAACTAGAAAAGGATTTAGAGATCACTTGTCCTAGAGAGCTCATTTTACAGATGTAAAAACTGAGGCCTAGAGCATGGCTCAGTCAAGATCATATAGGTGTCAAGTGACAGCGAATGGGATCTGAAGTTAGGTCCACTGGTTCAACTCTGATGGGAGTTTTTGACTGCGTCATTCTGGAGAGGTCCATTAAGGAGGAAGGCTCAGATGGCAGCCCGTTAAGGGAAAGAGGATCAGGTTTGCTAAGCGTATGTCTTGGGGTTGGATGAAATTAGGGAAGGCTGAGCGCACAACTTGCTGCAAGTGAATGAAGGCTGGACTTGGGGACAGAAAATCCTGAATCCTGACTTTGGCACCGACTAGTTATATGACATGAGCAAGTCACTAAATCTTTGAGGCTCAATTTCCTTACACGTAAAATGGCAATGGCAACAATACCTTTAGGAGTTAACTCGCAGGATTGTTGGGACGACCGAATGAGATAATATATGCAAAGCATTCTGTAAACTAAAGCACTATATCAATGTGAGCTGTTATTGTTTTTCATTATTTCATTAGGGAGGGCTTTTTAAGGGGAGTAATGCCCTAAGGAAGAGGGACTTGGAGTCAGTAAGGGAAACGAGCACACTAGTCAATGGCTCCTTTATAAAGAAGGTGCTCTGGCTCAATATGGAGGAACTAGACTTGATTATTTCAATGGTCCCTTTCAGCTCTTGAATTCTATGATTCTATGAATATTTTCTAGTTTCTTAATTCGTGCTGAACATTGTTGTTGTGTTGTTGCTGTGTTTGTCCTTCGTTCTGGAAGAGGACCATGACATCAGGGAAATGACACAACTTGCAGTTGACCGTGATTTGAGTGAGGGAGGGCTGTGCAAGGTCACCAACCTCACTTTCTCTTCCAGAGCCATCTGGGTCCAGTGGCCTGATATTCACCAGGACCGGAGATGGCCCAGGAGGCATAGGGAGACCCTGGCTCTTCCAGGCTAAGGTCTTTTCAGGTTACCGCTTTGAGTGAAGTAATGCCCATTCAGTGAATAGGCTTCATTAAGAAGCGAGTTAAGGGATGACCTAGGTTGTGTTTGTCTTTCGTTTTCCAAGAGGACCATGACATCAGGGAATGACGACATGACTTGGAGTTGATTTGGATTTGAGTGAGGGAGGGCTGTACAAAGTCACCAGCCTCACTTTCTCCTCCAGAGCCATCTGG
>CM053622.1:294634736-294656107 GCA_028646595.1 Phalanger gymnotis | reverse complement strand
ACTGGAGATGGCCCAGGAGGCATAGGGAGACCCTGGCTCTTCCAGGCTAAGGTCTTTTCAGGTTACCGCTTTGAGTGAAGTAATGCCCATTCAGTGAATAGGCCTCATTAAGAAGCGAGTTAAGGGATGACCTAGGTTGTGTTTGTCTTTCGTTTTCCAAGAGGACCATGACATCAGGGAATGACGACATGACTTGGAGTTGATTTGGATTTGAGTGAGGGAGGGCTGTACAAAGTCACCAGCCTCACTTTCTCCTCCAGAGCCATCTGGGTCATTGGACATTAGACAACTACTATTGTTAATATTGAGTTAATTCATTGGTTTAATAGCCCATGGATAAACAAGAATTGTAATATGAATTGTAAATGAAACAAATGTTGCTTTGCAGCCTCCTTAGGAGAGCTACTTTAATAAATAATAAAAGATAAATTTAAGGTAATTTTAAATTAAATTTTAAACATGAGTTTGAATTTCACTTAAATTTTAAGAATATATAAATAAAAGAATGATTTGAAATTAGGTATTGTGTATGAATAGGTGCTTCCCAAGTGTCTAAGGATATTGGAGGTGGAATGTGAAAGCTTTCTTCTCTTAAATATTTGAACATTGCACTTCTGGCCTGGTATTTGCTAATTAATTGCACTTTCTTTAATAAAAGAAAGTTTTTTTTATAATTTTTTAATTAATAAAATTTTAATAAAAGAGTTTGCTAAACAAAGGTGAACCATGGTTTAGGCCTTGGTCAACTGATTACAAATTTTGAATTACAGAAGTTCACATTTGGGAGGTTTTAGTGTTTGTTCCTCAAGTACTATATTATGTAAATGAGTCCATAGCACTGATTTACAATCCAATTGATATTCAGGCCCAGCATAATTCTTTTTTGTTATCTTAATTCACCTGATCCCCTCTGTGCTGACAGATAAAAATACATGAGACAGAAGAAGGTGACAGGGGGTTATCATGACCTCACAAGAGCTTGGAGAAACCAATGTTTATCTTCAACCTTGCTAAATATTATCATTAGTTCAAGGGAGGCTGCTTTGCTGAGCCCGAGATACATGAAAGTACAGTATTGTTTGCTGAGTAATGTCTGGCATCTCTTCCTCCAGCCCAGGAATGTATTAATGGCTTCAACTTGAATTTTCCTATTCTAAAAAGCTATGGGCAGACAGATGACTTCTCACCCAAAATGCTCATTTGAATTACTGTCTGACTTTTTTTCCTCCTTACTCCTGATTCTTGAAGATGAAATTTCTCTAATATCTACCTAGAGATGTGGCTCTTCATTCACAACTCTTGGACTTTCACTATTCTATTCACTAAAACTATTTAAAGCACTGGATTAATGATCGTTTGTGATGGTAAGTTCCTAAGGCTCTACCTGCCCTAAATTTCTCTGGAAAAGCCTTACCACAGTGTCATGTGCTTGCTTTTAATCTGCCCCACACCTTTCTTGGATGGATGGATGGATGGATGGATGGATGGATGGATGGATGGTTAGATAGATAAGACACATCCTCTGAAGGGTCCAGAGATCTTGACCATTTGTAGATGTTGATTGTCCTAGATATATTGGTTTTAAGATGATGATATATGAAAACAAAATGGAATACCAAAAAGTGAGGCATAATATGAATAGTTTATTTAATCTCTCTTTTAGCTTTTTCCTCCTTGTATAAATACACCAATTATTGAAGTGAAAATCTACTGTGTGTACAACAGAATGGTTGATATTGTTATTATCATTTTTGGAGGGGGGAAGGCAGGACAATTGAGGTTAAGCAACTTGCCCATGGTCACACAGCTAGTAAGTGTGTCAAGTGTCTGAGGCTGGATTTGAACTCAGGTCCTCCTGACTCCAGGCCCAGTGCTCTACTCACTGTTCCACCTAGCTGCCCTAATGTTGTTATTATTATTAGCTATTATTAACCCCCAGTACAGCTGGGCTGCAATCGTCCTTATGAAATCTACAGCTCTTTTTTGAAGATTATATCTAAGTTCAGAAGCAGGTATTCTTGAGAATCTGGAGAAGATGGCAACATTCACTATCTTTTCCTGGGGGTCTCCCAAGTTATGATTCTTTTTAAAATGTTGACATAGTTGCTGTGATTAATTTATTGTCACTTAAACCAATGTTTCACAACCCTGGGGATGTTTGCATCTGTTTAGCAGTCTTTTGAAATTTAGATTCCTCAAAAGGAAATTAAAAAAATTAAAATAATTTAAAAAAAAGAAATTTAGATTCCTCATCTCCTTGTTAGTATCCTGCTAAAAAGCTGGACATCACACATTAGAAGAGCACCTGAGTGATGCATTTAAACAGTAAAGCTCTTCCTAGCTCTTTTGAATAAGACAACTTTTCTTTAAAAAAAAAAGAAAGAAAGAAAGAACAAACCAACATAACCTTCTGTTGAAACCCACTGTGTAAATAAGCTTAGGATAGCATTGGAGAAAACATTCAAAGCCAAAGACAGGAAGAGAAAGAGGAAGATTTACCCACATTTGCACTTTACAAACTAGAATTTTCTCAGGACTGGAACTATTCAGAAAATGACTTGAAGATTTATAGTAGTTGCTCTAATTTAGAATTCCCCTAGGGGAGTGGGGAGTGAAGGGGGGAGAATAATCAAAGTATTTGTTTTCAAAAAGTTTAGGATTGTTTTTGCCCTGAAAGATAGAATCCTGTTGTAACTAGGAAGGACTGTATTTCTTATCTCATACTTGCCTTCTACTTAGAAGCTATATATTGTGAATTAATAATAATAACTCACAATTACATAGTGTTTTTAAGGTTTCCAAAGTACTTTACAAATATTATCTCATTTAATACTCACAACAACCCTGGCTGCTATTATTACCCTCATTTTATAATTCAGGAAACTGAGGCAGACAGAAGGCAAGTGGCTTACCCAGGATCACACAGTAAGTATTTGAGGTTGGATTTGAACTCATGTCTTCCTGACTCCAGGCCCAATGCTATACTACTGTGACACTCAGTTCCTTTGTAATATAAGCAACAAAGATTTGTCATCATACCTGCCTAGTCTTTCTAACTCAAATATTTATTGAACCCCTACTCCATGTGTAGATATATGTATGTATGCATATATGTACATGCATATATATATGTGTGTGTGTGTGTATGTGTAAATATATATATATATGCTTGTATATTATACACACACATTCAAAGAGGCATAGAGTATAGTGATGGTTCAGAGGAGCAAGAAATCATAAGGGAGATCGGGGCTTCATTGACAAGTGGTGGCATCTGAACTGAGTCCAGAAGGATAGGAAGGATTTTGAGATAAAGTAAGGGGACATGTTACAGGAAGAGAGAATAGCCTAAGCAGAAACAGAGAGGGAGAAAAGTATGGGGTGTGTTCAAGGGAGAAAGTTCAGCTTGACTGGCACTCTGTGGAAGGGAAGGCCAAGAAGACTGGATAGGAACCCAGAGTGGTTGGATGCCAAACTGGGCACTTTGTACATCATTCTCTAGGAAGTTTTTGAAGGCTTCTGAGCTGGGGAGTAACATGGTGAGAGCTCTAGATGAAGTAGAGGGAGCAGAGACTGGAGACAGGACACCTATTGGGAGATTAATGTAATCATTAGAGCTCTGGGTTTGGAGTCAGAGGATCTGAGTTTGAATTCTCTACTGCTTACTGTCTGCATGACTTTAGGCAACCAATCACTCTTCTGGCCTCAGTTTCTTCATCTGTAAAAGGAGATGGTGGGAATAAGTGGCCTTTGAAGTTCTTTCCCACTCTAAAGCAATGAGAATTTGAGGGCTTGACAGTGACAGTGGGAATAGGAAAAGGGACATGGGTAAGAAAGATTGCATTGTCAGACTTAACAGGACTCATCAACCAGTTGAATATCAGAAAAAAGAAAGGGAAAAATCAAAACAAAATAATACAAAATTTCAAGGCCAGGTGACTGGGGCTTAGCCATGCCACCAGTAGAACTACAGCACTTCAGAAGAAGAACTACTTACTCTTTGGTTGCTGATTTATTTAAATCTATTCATTCTAAATAAACTTTTATATCTTATACATGAATACATATTTATAACAAATTAAACATTAAATTTTTATTAAATGTATTTAAATTAGATTAAAGAGGGAGTTAGGCACTTTGAAAAACAAAATTCATGCTTAGAAAATATATCCTTATAATACTTTTGGGAATCTTCACTGCTCAGTGGTGTTAAACTTTTAGTGCTCCTGGTTCACTTACCACTACCATAGGAAAAGGTCTTGTGGTGTTTGGGGGTAAATAACTATCATTATGGATACATGTTCAATAATCTTTCTGGCAATCACAATATAAACTAACATTTGTGTGTGTGTGTGTGTGTATATATATATATATATATATATATATATATATACATAATATATATGTATAATTTTAAGTTTGAAAAGCACTTTACTTAAATGATCTCATTTGATCCTTACAGCAATCCTAGGAGATAGGAACTATTATTATCACCAATTGACAGATGAAGAAACTGAGGCTGAGAGATCAAGTGACTTAGCAAGGGTCACACATCTGAGAACTGTCTGAGGCATGATTTGAACCCCCAGGTCATCCTGACTCCAAGTCCAGCACAATATCTTAACCATACTGCTCTACCTCAAATCTGTAACGAAAAATACACCTTTTTTGCATTTTATTTATATGCATCTATTATCTCTCCCTCTCACTTTCCCTCTCCCACATACTACAATAACAAATAAAAACAAAGCCTTTATAATAAATATGCATATCCAGTAAAACAAATTTCCACATTGGCTGTATCCAACAATGCATGTCTCATTCTGCATTTTAAGACCATCATTTCCCTGACAGTAGGTAGGTAGTATGCTTCCTCTTTAGTCCTCTGGCATTGTGATTTATCATTATGTGTATTGATCAGAATTCTAAAGGCTTTTAAAGTTGTTTTCCTTTATAAAGCTGTTGCTTCTGTATGAATTGTTTTCCTGGTTCTGCTCGCTGTATCACTCCATACAGGCCTTCCCAGTTATTTCATCAGACAAATGCACTTTTAAAAATAAACTTGCTGTTTACTTGTGACTTGCATTTTGTCCTAGCCTAGGAATCATGTGGAGTATTGATATGGCTCCCCAGGGGCACCTCTCCCCTTCACTGTCCCCCCTTCCCCAGATCCCTTGAAAACCACTGATCTAGAAGAATTCAGGTCTCTCACTCCTAGAGGTTTAGAGGAGAAGGAGTGTCAAGACTTGGCTTTAAATTTTGGCCCTACCACTTACTAGCTTTGTGACCCTGTGGCCCAGTTTCCTCTTACAAAAAAAATTGATGATATTTCTTGCTTTCCTTCCCTCCCTCACAGGGTTCTTATGAGGATTAACTGAGAAGCCGCTTCGACAGTAGCAAAGCTCTGTATAAACTGTGAGCTATCATTTTTATTAGCATCCCTAAATCGTATACTTCTTCTTTCTAGCTATTAGAAGCAGCTCTTTTGGAACGCAATGAGTTACAGACACATCCTTCTGGTGGACTGAAACTGAATAGTCAACCCTTAATTTGATCACTGTCACAGACACTGTGTAGCCGGACTCAGTTATAGTATTAAAGATTTTGGATGGTTTTATTTATTTTGTATCTGAGAATATGATAGTATCAAAGACATTTTAGTATGAATTTTTCCGTCATCTCATTACAAATCTGTGATCTAGAGTAGAAAATTGAAGTAGCCCAAAATCAAGTTATAAAAGTTCTCAGACCTAGTAATTTGGTTTGCATTTGCTGGAGCGAGGGTGGGATGGGAAAAATCTGCTGAAGGCTCTGTATTCTCTAATTCTTTTCTCATGAAGAGCCAAAAGTTTTGCATTATTTTAAATCTATTAATTATAGCAATGTTTTATCTTCCAAGATGACACTCTTAATGATTGGGCTCAATTCTGTCAAGTTGAGGCAACTATTGTAGATGGATATTCTGCCTTCCCTGTCCTCTCCCCCCAATAGTGATCTAGAGAAATAAAATTTTTCATTTCTTTCCCATTTTCTGCCTTTTGGCTTCAGATAAGATCCAAATTTTGTCTTTCTAAATTAACTTTTTTTGTTATATTTATGCATTTGAAGAAAAAATAAATCATCTGTTTATCAGATGTGACTTTCACATTGGTGCCCTTGGCCTGGTTTTGTTCAGCACTTTTATCAATGACTTGACTGAAGATACAGCTGTCATTCCTATCTGATTTGTGGCTGACCTCGTATTAAAGAAGCCTGGGGCTGGGAAAGTCTAATACACTGAATGACAGAACTAAAATAGGAAAATACTAAATTGGTTAGACTAGTGGGTTAACGCTGTGATTGAACTTAATAGGGATAATGATAAGAGTTTGCATTTGTACAGCTCTCATCATAGAATCAATGATTTTTTTAGAGCTTGATGGGACCTTAGAGTTCATCGAGTCCCATTTTCATTTTGCAATTAAGAAAGATGAGGTTCAGAGGGTTTGTGGCCTTCTCAAGGCTACATAGTAAATGACAGACTCCCACCCCTAGTGTAACCGGAGAAACCTTCCAAAATCGCTAATGTGCTTTTAGCCCACATTAGTAGAAGTACAGGGGCTCCAGATCACTCATATTAAGAGAAATACACATCAAAGCAACCTCGAGGTTTCACCTGACACCTTGCAAATTGGCAAAAATGTCAAAAAATGGCAATAGTCAATGTTGGAGAGGTTGTGGGAAGATAGGCACACTAATATGTTGTTGGTGGAGCTATGAAATAGTACAACCATTTTGGAAAATAATTTGGAATTATGCAAGTGAAGTAACTAAAATGTCCATACCCTTTGAACCAGAAACTCCATTACTGGGCTTATACTCCATGGAAGCCATTAGTTTAAAAAAAAAGTCCCCATGTACTCAAAAATATTTATAGCAGTATTTTTACTTTTTGTGATAGCTAAGAATTGGAAACAAAGTAAATGCCCATCAATTAGGGAATAGCTAAACAAATTACATGAAATAATGAAATATTACTGTGATATAAGAAATGACATGTGTGATAAATACAGATAACCATAGAAAGACCTGTATGAACTGATGCAGAGTGAAGTAAGCAGAGCCAAGAAAACAATATAAACAACTATGACAGTGTAAATAGAAAGAACTAAGTACCAAAAAATCAAAAATAAATTGACAAAACTATAAAAATCAAATAAGATTCAAATGAAGAGATATGAGCTACTACTCCTTTGTGGAGTAGTGGAAGGTCCACAAAGTGTTATACAATGCACATGTTTTCAGACTTTTTCAATGCATCAATCAGTTGTACTGACTTTTCTTTCTAAATAAATATTATTTTTTCTATTGGGTAGCTCTCTGAGAAGGGCAGAGGGAAAGATACATGGGGTATTATGGTGATGTAAGAAACAGAAAATATCAATAAAAAAATTTTTAAAAAATTACTATGAAAAGAACACAGGGCCTGGAGTCAGGAATATCCAAATTCAAATCTAGCCTTAGACACTCGCTAGCTATGTGACCCTGGGCAAGTCACTTAACCTGTCTGCCTCAGTTCCCTCATCTCTGAAATGGAGACAATAATAGTGGTCAGGATTATTGTGAGGACAAAATGAGATAATATTTGTAAAAAGCTTTGTAAACCGTAAATTGCTATATGAATACTAGCTATTATTATAATTATAGCATCCAGAGTGAGGGAGGCGATAGTCCAGCTTTACTTTGCTCTAGGCCAGAGGTTCCTAACTTTTTTTGTGCCATAGATCACAGTCTGGTAAAGCCTATGGATCTCTTCTCAGAATGATGTTTTTAAATACATAAAATATATTGATCAGGATTACAAAGGAAGCCAATTGTAATGAAATATAATTACAAAAAATATTTAAAAACAAAATTCATGGCCCCTAGATTAGGGACACCTGCCCTAATCTGACTGTTCCTGTCATACTCTGTTTAATTCTGGGACATGCATCTTAAAGGAGACTCAGGGAGGGGCAAGAGGAGGGAAGGAGGTAAAGAATTTGGAACTCAAATTTTTAAAAATGAATGTTAAAGATTATCCTTATGTATAATTGGGAAAAATATTTTTCAAAAAGATATTGGCAATTTTAAGGGCATCCAGAGGACCATGTCCAGGATGTTGAGATGACTAGAAACTTCCAAGCAAAGATTAGTTGGAGATAATTAGCCCAAAGAAGTGAGAACTACAGGAAACTTGATCATTGTCAATAATTTGAGTGGCCAAGTAGTTGACACATCTAACCCTCCTTAGCCCTAGACTCCTCCAAACCTTTTTCCACCTCCCTGCCACTAGACTCTCAGACTGGCAACATCTCCACTCTTGGGACTTCCTCCTCCTTCTCCTCTGATGGGCCAGCTTCTCCCAAGAGCTTCTATTTGAGGAACCACTCATACCAGCCAGCCATGCCAACCTCTAACTTACCTCAGCCTCCAGCTCTGGCTCTCCTTTTTAACTCCCTTTTATGTGTTGTCTTCACCTATTAAAATATAAGCTCCTTGAGGGCAGGAACTGTCTTTTTGCTTGTATTTGTATTCCCAGTGATTAATTTGTATGGTACCTGGAACATACTAATCCCTTGATAAATTCTTTATCTAGCTCTATTTGGCTATTGCGTGGAAGAGGGGTTAGATTTGTTTTGTATGGAAATTAAGAGCCATAGGTGAGAAAGTTATAGGGAGGCAACTTTATTGATTTCAACTCAACATGAGGACAAACCATTAAAACTGTCCAAAAAAGGAATGGACTGCCTCTGGAGGTAATGAGTTCCTGATCTCTGCACTTGCTCCTCAAGAGGCTTGATGACTAATTAGCTGTCCTATCAAGGACATTGTAAAGAGGTTTCAGACTTGGCCTATATGGAAGGGTCTCTGAAATGCCCTCCAGCTCCCTAAAGGTAAACCATTTCAGTGCTTCAAAATTATTTAAAACACATGGTGATTAAAAGTAATTTGATTTGGATTTTTATAGTTTACTTTTATGGGTATCTATCATAGTAGCAAAAGTACTTTTTAGTTTTTTTCAGTTGTTTTGCTTTTCTAATTACTACCAAAAGAATGAAGAACAAGGAGGCACAATTTGATAATAAATAAAACTACTTATGATATATTTTATACCTGTCTTCTTGAGGGCAGAAGCTATTTTACTTTTGTTTTTGTGTCTCCTTGGCACAGAGTAGGTTCTTTAAAATGGTAGTTGATTGAGTGATAGACAATATATTGTAAACAATGCTGCTTGGATCACATCCATTTCTTTATGTGTCTGATTAATAATAGTGATGAAAGCTGTCTAGATTATTATTGAAGCCCATTTCTGTGCAAATAATGATACGTGAAGATATCTGACAATCATGGTTCCAAATGGCCACCAACTTCCACATCTTAACAAATGCTCATATGACACCAGGAGGAACGTTTCCAAAGTATCTAGCTCATAGTTTCCCACAAGTCTACCAAGAAAACATGACACTTGGCTGCCCCAAGAAATCACTGCCTCTCTTCCCAAGAAGCTAGTTTAGAGCTCTCCAGAACCTGCTTGCACAGGACTCCTGTGAAATACAAAGCTGAATTTCTTTTGCCCTGAAATTCTCTTTGGCCAACCCAGTGTTAAAGAATGAACCAAATCATGGCCTTGGATGCCTTGGCCTCCTCTGAGAGCTCCATTTTTTAAAGTCCGCAAGATTAAAAAAAAAATCAGGTTGCCCAAAGGTCTTGAAGAGGAAAAGAACACTGGGTTTCAGTCCTGTTTCATAGGTTTCCCACCTGGGTAACTTTGGGCAAATCACTTGGGCAAGAGTTTCCTGATTTGTAAAATGAGGTGTTTGGACTACACAGTCTCCGAAGTCCCTTCCAGCCCTAGATCTATGAATCCATGATCCTACAAGTTCACAACTAAACTTGAGTCTAATGATTGGGAAAGGAAATATCACATTCACAACTAAAGGCTTCTCATAAAGTCTTCCTCCAGACAAGTCAGCTTTGAATGATGTTCATGTTTAAGCCTAAAGTGTTGTGGATTCTAAAGTAAAATGAGAACTGGGGACCTATGGATCATGATCATATGATTGCCGTCTTCTTTTCTGGCCAACCTAATCATAGCCTCATTATCCACCTACCTATGTAAGTTTTGGGAGGGAGGAGAGAGGAAAGTCATTGGATCCCACATTCACGAGAGTTCTGCATGCTTAAGAGGGTCCCCCTGTGCCTAGAGGGCTCAGATCAAACCAAGACAGAACTTTGGAGAAGCAGACTTTCTTGGTTACCAAGAGGAAGTTTGTAAAGAAGTCATGGAACTGACCATGCTAAAGATAAGGAATAATTTTGTCTCCCTCTGATGCCCTCAAGTCCTCTGTCTGTCTGCCTACCTGCCTCCATTGTATATATTTGGCTCTTTGAGTGACTTGAAAAAACTGGTGTCTTGATGACTTTTTAAGTCAGGCTTGGTTGACTGGCTTTTTTCAGCCTCTTTATTTTCATTCTTTGGTTCCCTGATAACTCACTATTATTAGGCTTTTTTTAAAAAAATTAAATTGCAATCTGGAACCAAAGCCAAGAAAATGGTTTTTCTGGAAGCTAAAATGCCCCTTGCTTCATAGCCCATGGGGAAGAAGTACAGAAGCAAGGCAAAACTTACTATTTTTTTTCCTCCAGCATGTGATGTCAGCCATCAAGATACAAATCACTTGTGTATTTTAGTAAACCCATGGCTGATTTTATTTTCCTTTTCAGTTTACATCAATAAAGCTTAACCAACCACACCTATTTTCTGGAAAAGGCATTTCATAGGAGCACATCAAAGGATAAGATCCAGTGAGTGGTAATGAACACTAGGCCTTAGAGTCCAGAAGACAAGTCACACCTCTGATATATATTGCCTGGATGACTCTGGGAAAGTTCCTTGACCTCTGAGCCACCTAGCAATTTGCTAAGACTATCAGCTGTAGTTAAGTTGTCAATCATTCTACATTGGTAGTGGGAGTATTCTTCACTCAAGGCCAGAGAGTAAAGAGAAAAGGATATATAAAAAAGATTCACTACAATTATAAAATCATAGGTCTGGATATTAACTACCCTTCCCTCCAAAATGATATCTGGAGCTAAAAGAAAACTTTGAGATAATTCAGGGCCAAATTCTTTTATAGATGAGGAGACTGGGGCCCAGAATGGTTAAGACTGCCCATGGTCCCAGAGCTAGTACATAACAGCTGAGATTCTAACCCATGTTTCCCAATTCCAAATTCAGAGCTATTTTCATTATGCTATGTATTTATCCTATCTGCACTTTCCAAGCAGTAGAATGCTCTTAATAACATAGAGTTGGAGAAGAAGACCAACTTATGCATTATAGACCAAATGATTTCATGTTTTTACTGTGTAGCTTTGCTTTCAAGATTTGTGTTCTGCTTATGAAAATCTTGGGAAAAACACCAGGGATTTACCGTATTTCTCATAAATGCTAAGAGACATAATTGTTGAGTACATTCATTTTTTGCGTAAAGGCATGCCCATAATTTGGATGAAATGGACCATAATTTGCATAATAACATGGTAAAAGAATGTGAAGTCCTTTTGGAATGGACTGCTAGCCACTCCTCCTTAGGACATAACGTCTCCTTCCTAGCTAGCAACAACTTTTGATTGTTGCAGTCAATGGACCATGAGAGCTCTGTACTCCAGACTGTACTTTGAGAGGAGTCAGTGGGAATGGAAAAGCTGGCGTGCTATTCCCAAGGGACAAGAATTCTTACCGATAGAAGAACAATGGAGGTTAGTCTCCTTGTTGCCTATAAGTGGATAGAAGTTTATCACAGAAGAGAATCCAGGGAAATAAATAACCTCTTAGCAGGTTTAACTGAAACAGAACAAGGGAAAAGAAAGCATGAAGAAGGAAAATGAGTGAGCTTAACAACTATGCTGATTGGCTAAGTGTTACCTAATATTAATCACTGCCTACCCACACCCTCCACACCTAGCCCAATTTCATTTTGTTTAGAGGGGGCCTTTATTGATAAGATGACAAGGAGGAAAAAGTAAGTTTTGAGAAATCTCATTTTGAGTCATTTATTTTGATTAATATTTAAATTTTGGTCTCTCTTTTCCACACTGGGTAAATTGGTAGGATTACTAAGAAAAGATATAGTCACTGAATAACTTAAGTAAATACAACATATTGAAGAAAAGGCAACATGATATCTGCAGGAATAAACCCAGGTGGAAAGTACACAGAAGGAGAGGCTAGGTGGCTCTGTTGAGCACCAGTCCCTGAGTCAAGAAGACCCCTCTTCCTGAGTTCAAATCTGATACTTACTAGCTCTATGATCCTGGGCAAGTCACTTAATCCTGTTTGCCTCAGTTTCCTCATCTGTAAAATGAGCTGGAGAAGGAAATAGCAACCACTCAGCATCTTTGCCAAGAAAATCCCAAATGGGGTCACAAAGAATTGGAGTATGACTGAAAAATGACTCCACAACAAAATATATACAGAAAGGGAAACTACAAAACTATATTAAAAATGGAAACACTGGTTTGGGGACTTGTTTTTTCATATATGGGGAACTTATTTAGAAACAAAAAAGCAAAGGCCACCAATATCTTCTTACCTGCTAAATCTGATGACTTTTTTTCTGAATTTTCATTCTCCTTGACCCTTCTGCATCATTCAACGTCTCTTCCTTCTAGGTGTTCTCTTCGCCCTTGGCTTCCAGGGGAAGTTCTCTTCTGCTTCTTCTCTGGCCTGTTTGACAACACCTCTGTTTCCTTTACTGGATCATTATCATCTTCATCCCCTCTACATATGGCTATCCTCTAAGGCTCTGTCCTGAGCCTTCTCTTCTCCCTCGATGCTCTTTCCCTTGATATTCTCATCTGATCTTGTGGATTCAGTTATTACTTATACAATGATGATTCAATTCTTTATACTCAACCTTGATCTGTCCTCAGAATTCTACTCCATCATCTGATTGTTGGACATTTCTGGCTGTATATCCTTTTGGCACCTTTTGGCCTTTCACATCTTGATTCTGACCTACCTTTCCAGCCTTCTTTCATACATTACTCCCTTTCATGTACCATATGTTCCAGCCAAAATGATTTATTTGTGGTTCCCCAGACTCAATGTGATCTCTCTTTGGATCTCCTTTTTGCCCCAATCATACTGTTCCTTTTATTAAACTTACCTACATGTATGAAACATGTTCAAACTTTCTGAGGGGCGAAAAGTCTATCTTTTTTTGTGTTTCAAAACCTAGCAGAGTTGTTTGTAGGTCCTTCTCAAATGGTTTTGCAATTCAATTGAAAAAATAAGTACTTCTCCAGACAGAAAAAGATGCAAAGAGTGAGATCCTTATGAGAGTATTACTAGGACTATTTAAAATTTTTGCAGAAACCTTGGAAGGAGAACTGTGATGAAATCTGTGTTGGTAGAGGATACAAAGTTCTAAGTAGCAAGCAGGAGATCTAGAATAGTCACATTGTCCAAAAATATACCCTATCAGGAATATCCTCTGCAATTTCCCTAATAAGTGACCATTCAGAGACCTCCATTGATGCAAAACTTACTATCTCATAAGAATCTTCTTCCACTGTGGGCACACTTTAATTGTGAGAAAGGTTTTCCTTTTGGGAGCCAAAATTTGCCTTTCTGTAATTTTCAACCATCACTCCTAGTACTCAAATTGGGAGCCACATAAAACCAATAGAATTACTCCTTCATATGATATCCCTTATTGGTTTGAAGATTGCTATCATGTCCCCCTATTGCAAGGTAGACATTCTGTCTACCTTCACCTGGCCTTCATATGGCTTGGTTCTCAATAAAATAGATAAAAAAGAAAGAGGAAAACCAAATTACCAGTATCAAAAATAGGGATGATAATAGTACCTCCAAAGTTGTTGTGAGGATTAAATGAAATAACATATATTTATGTTATTGTCATTATTTATATATATTGTAAATTGCATACTTGCAAACCTTAAAGTGCTATATAAATGCTAGCTATTAAAAACAAAAAGGAAATCATAATGAATTACTAAGAAATAAAAAAAATTATTAGCAACCATTTTGCACAATTGTATGCCAACAGAGTTGATAATTTAAATAAAATGGATGAATGTCTACAAAAATATAAAATAACCAGGTTAATAGAATAAGAAATTAAAATTTTAATAACCCATTCTCATAATGCTTTATTTTCGAGTGTCCTCATTAGTTTTATCTCCTTCCTTTAGACATGCTCTAGTTTGTCAATTTCCTTTTTGAAATGTGGCTCTTAGAACTGAATATAGCATTCCAAATATGGTCCAAACTAGGATAAAATACAGCAGAATTAGATATATCTTCCCCTTCCTCTGGACATTGATTTAACCTAAATTTACTTTAGTTCTTTTGGCAACATCACATCCCTGACTCACTGAAATCAACCAAAACTCCCATGAGATCAACTCACAGTATTTGGAGCTAGAAGAATACTTGAAGGTCTTTTTCACATAAACAGTTACTTAGTCCCATCTTTCTCATTCTGTCCCTATGCAATAAAATTTTCAAACCCACATAGAAGCATTTAAATTATTCTCCAAAAACCTTCATTTTAGATTCAGCCCATCATTCTAGCCTATTGATATTTTGGATTCTGGTTGCTACAATTAATATAGTAATTAGACCCTTCCTTTGTTGTATCATTTACAAGAGGTTAGATCATTAGCCTAGATTGAGGTTAGATCACTGGCCTTGAAATCAGGAAGACCTGAGTTCAAATTCCACATTACTTTTTTTCCCTGGATGAATTGCAAACTCAGCCTCAGTTTCCTCATCTGTAAAATAGGTGTAATAGCACCTACCCCAGATATATTCATGAGGATCAAATGAGATAATATATGTAAAGTGCTTTCGAAATTTTAAAGTTTGGTAGCTTCTCCAAGTCATTGGTAAAAATAGAACAGAGTAAAGAAGGCCTCCTAAGGGCATTCCACTAGAAATCTCTCTTGAGGTTCACATTGATCCATTAAAGATCCAGTAATTTAACCAATTCAACAACAATCCTGAGAGGCGGGCTATTATTATCCCCATTTTACAGATGAAGAAACTGAGACATAAGATTTGTTATCTCTAAGATCATAGGATTTACATCTGGAAGAAGCTTTAAAAGTGATCTAATCCAAAAATCCTTATTTTATAGATGAGGAAACTAGGACACAGAGGAGGAAAAAAGATTTGACCAAGGTCACATAGATAGTAAAATAATGGAAGCAGATTTTGAACTCAGGTTCTCTGACTCCAAATCATTTGCTTTTTCTCCTCATGACCTAGATAATTTCTTAGAATAATTGAGTGTAAAGAAAACTTGTGCACTATAATGGGGAACATGAGACAGAAAGTATTTAGTTCCTGGCAGGTAGACCTAGTACTCTAATCAAATTCCTGGCTCTTTCAGAAGGCATAAAGTAACGCATCTCAGACAAACAGATCTTTGTGCACGCTTTCCTCCACATCTCTCTTTTCAGACAAAGCAACCGGTGACGTTGTCTTCCTGGGCATTTCACCTCTGCATTCGGTAGCTCATTCTAGACCCCACTTAACGATGCAGGGAATTCAAAGTGAATAGACTCTGATCACAAAGGAATTTGACACTGAAAGAAGAGGCAGTCAGGTAACAGGAACTAAGAACATGCACAGCAGTCACATGTTAGGTGTCAAGTGTGTGAAAGGAAATCAGAGGAAGTGAGAAATGTTATACTCTCCATTTAAGAAAAAAGTCCCAATTCCTTTCTTGCTGCTTCTTTTCGATCTGCCATTCCCTGTCCTTCCTATACTCCCACTGTTGCTATAGTTTGCTACAAGATGACTTTGGAGCAAATCTTCCTAGAAAGCAAAACCTACCTTCCAATGGGAATGGATGAAAACATGTAATTTGTGAAGTTTGTATTGTTTCCCTAATTGACCACAATTCTCAGTAAATTTTCAGGCTTGATTCATCCCCCCACCCCACCCCCCCGCATTAGGACTGAACAAATTCATATAGATGGTGAGTTGATGCTGAGGAGGAGGAGGAAAGAAAATATCATCCTGCCACTGTACCTGGGCAGAATCATCTCTAGCAATTTTGGCTCCTGGGGTAAGTGGGAGAGTGGAAAAATACTAAAAGTCTATTTCTGGGACAACCACTGGGAAGGAGGAAGGGGTGAGTCAGACAGTGGAGGAGATCACCTGGTGCAGGGGTGGGGACCTTGAGGCCACGAGGTCACATGTGGCCTTCTAGGTCCTCAAGTATCGCCCTTGACTGAATAGTGACTTCACAGAACAATTAAGTTTGGATTTGGTCAAAGGACTGCATTTGTAGACCTAGAGGGCCTCAGGGTCACAGGTTCCCCACCCCTGAGTGTGCATGCCAAAAAGAGCAAGAGAAAAGTAGAATCCTATATCATACAGGTATTGTGTTTGTTTGTTTTTTCCTTTGTCTTTCTCTAGTTTGAGTATTAGGACCATCTTCATCTCATAAAAGGAGTTTGGTAGAATGCTTTCTTTCTCAATTTTTGTGAAAAAAATATAGCAAAAGTATTAACTGTTCTATAAACATTTTATAGGATTTTTAATTAATTTTAAATATTAGTAAGGTTGCTGCTGAAAGGTTACAAGTTCTCTTAATTTTGGCACTCTAGAGCCAATCCCTTCCTGCCACAACCTAGTTGTAGTTATTCATATGGCCATTTGCCCCATATACCTTCAGGGTCCTGTGGATTACAGAAAATTCAGAGCTAAGAAGTCCTGCATTCCACCTAAAACCTCAGTGTTCCATTTGTATCAGAAGAGAATTAGTATGACTATGGTTTTGGGGTGATTCTCCAGAATATTGTCTAAAAGCCTAGGATGGCATATTTTCCATCTACATCCAAGAAAGTACATGTCATTCATAGTCTTCTAAATAGAAAACAAATGATGATGACAGTAATGATGATGATACTGTATTTTTATTTCTCAAATAAATGCACAGAATATTATAACGACACGTTATTTATGCTAAGGTTACAGATATATTCCTCCCAGATAGAACTTTTTAAGAATTCCTCAAAATCTAACATGACTCCTAATTCTTATCCCTTTACTTACTTTTTTCCTCAAAATCATTGGAGCAACCAGTATTCTCCTTAGCTCTAAAGAGAATTTTGTATCCCTAAACAGTTAAGTTGGTATTAGGATTAATATTTTACACAGAAAATGTAAAGAAAAAGTGATATTTTCTCAAAATCTTAATATTATTTAAAACAAGTTACAAATCCTATAAAACATATATAGAACAGTTCATACTTATGCTACACAAATTTTCCATAAAAATTAAGAAAGAAAGCATTCTACAAAACACTTTTTATGAGACAAATATAGTCCTAATACTCAAACCAGAGAAGGACAATGAAAAAAACCTATAGGCCAATATCATTAATGAATTTTTATTCACAAAATTTAAACAAAATTATTTGCAAAAAATGCTACAGCAATATATCCAAAAAATTATTCACTGTGACCAAGCTGGATTTATGCCAGAATGTGAGAATGAGTCAGTATCAGGAAAACAATGAATATAATTGATGTTATGAAAAAACAGAGTCCCCCAATGTCACATTTTTTCAATAAATGCAGAAGTCTTTGACAGAACATAATATTATTTATGCTAAAACTCCTAGTGAACATATGAATAGGAAAGACATTTTAATAGGATAGAGAGTCTACTGCTAAACCCAAAAGTTAGCATTATTTGTAATGAGGAAATGCTAGATGCTTTCTGAATAAATAAAGGAGCAGAACATGATTTTCCCTTTTTCTATTTATTTGACATAGTTATAAAATTATATGGATAACAATGAGAAAAGAAAGAAATTCAAAGGCAAAGAGGAGTCAAAATTATCTGCTATTTGTGGATGACACTGTGGCTAACTTAGAAAACCCCAGAGAATCAGCAAAGAAACAAATTGAGAAAATTAATAGTTTCAGTAAAGTGGCAAAATAACTACAAAAAAACCATAAATATCACCAACAGCTCTATGTAGCACTAGGAAATATTAGAAAGAGCAATCTACAGATGTAGTGGTACCAATCAAGCTATCAAGGTATACTTTTTAGAATAAAATAATAGCAAAATTCTCTTGGATGAATAAAAGGCCTAGACTCTTAAGGGTGGGAAAAGCTAGGTGCAAAGGGATAATAGCACCTGCAGTTCTCAAATTATATTATAAAGCAGTGCTCATGAAAACTATTTTGTGTTAGGTTAGAAAAATAGAAGAGTAGATTGGTAGAATTTTCCAGGTAAAGAAGAATCATAATTGAATTCAATAACCCAGTGTTTGTAAACCCCAAAATAATTACTTAGGATGTGTGTGTGTGTGTGTGTGTGTGTGTGTGTGTGTGTGTGTGTGTGTGGAATACTTTGTCTACATGAGAACTCCTGGTAAATCAGTTTGGCAAAAATCAAGTTCATGTTAGCATTTTACATCACTATCAACATCATCATCATCATCATCATCATCATAGTGGTCATATATATAGCCCTATAAGATTTGCAATATATATATATATATATACATATATATATATGTTATTTCATTTGATCCTTACAATAGGTGGGTGCTATTATTACTCCCATTTTACAGATAAAAAACTGAAGCTGAGTGATTTTAAGTGACTTGCTCAGAGTCACACAGCTACTAAGTGTCTAAGGCAAGATTCGAACTCATGTCTTCTTGACTTCAAATCCAGCATTCTATCCGCTGTGCTACTCTCTCTCTCTCTCTTCTCTCTATCCTGTCTCTCTCTCTCTCTCTGTCGCTCTCTCTCTCTCTCTTTCTCTCTTTCTCTCTTTTTCTCTCTCCCTATATACATATATATGTATATATATACACACATATACACATGCATATATATATAGCTACTTTTCTACATATACAACAATAATCTCAAAATGGACATACAACCTAAATATTAAAGGCCACACCATAGAAAAAATTAGAAGAGATCAATATGACAGATATAACTGGGGAAGAAATTTTATCCAAACAAGTGATACAGGTGAACACCAAAGACAAAAATAGATCAATTTGACTACATGAAATTGAAAGGTTTTGTATGAACAAAATCAATGCAGCTAGAATAGCAAGGGAAGTCACCAACTGAGGGGCGATTCTTTGCATCAGATATCTTTTATAAGAGTCTAATGTCCAAAATAGGCATGGAATGAACACAAATATGTAAAACCAAGAGCCATTCCCAATGGACAAGTGGTCAAAGAATATGAACAAACTTCTCAAAAGAAGAGTCACAAGCTATTAACAACCATGTGAAAAATTGTCCAAATCACTAATAACAAGAGTAATACAGATCAAAGCAATTTTGCACATACAGCAAATTAACAAAGATGACAAAAGATGAAAGCAGTCATTGTTAGAGAAGCCATAAGACATTAATACTCTGTTGGTGAAACTGTGTTTTCGTCCAACCATTCTGGAAGACATTTTGGAATCATTCTGAGAAAAAAAAATAACTATTAATACCTTTTGATTCAGAGATTTCTAGGGATATACCCCAAGTTGGTCAAAAGTATAAATAAAAGTCTTTCATAATCCCCCAAAATACTCATAGAAGTACTTTTGTGGTAGCAAAGAAGTGGAAGCAAAATGATTACCCATTCATTTGGAAATTGCTAACTAAACTGTATTATAGGAATATGTTAATTCTAGCAGCTTCTTGGCTTGTCCTTCATAATCTGTCTTATCTACAGTAACATCCATGCCAGGTAAGTATAAGCTTGGAGCAATAACATTACTATGCCTTTAAGAAATATCAGAGAAGCACAGAAAGACTTAGATGAAATGATGCAGAGTGAAGTATGCAGAATTAATCAGTCAACAAGTGTTTGTTAAGCATTTACTATGTGTCTGGCACTGTATTACATGCTAAGAATACAAGTACAAAAAAAACCATCCCTATATTCATTTAGCTTACATTCTAATGGGGAAAACACATACATGTAGCATGTCTAAAGTGGGTAAGTACAATGTAATTTGGGAGGAAGACTAACCTTTGGGGATAATCAGTAAAGAATTCATGCAGAAGATAGTGTCTCTTAAAGGAAGTGAGGGACACTTTGAGGCAGAAGTAAGAGGGAAGTTAATTCCAGATAGTCAGACAGTCAAGGCAAAAATGTGGAGACAGGAAATGAGGTGTAAGTAGGGAAGAAAAAAGAAAAGACTAGTTTGATGTGATCACAGAGTACTAGGAGTAAAGTCCATGGAGATTAGAAGGATAGGTTTCTAGGCCTAGGCAACCAGGTTGTATAGGGTTTTAAAAACTAAATTGAGGCATTTATATTTTGTCTTAGAGTCAATAGGAAGTGCCTAGAATTGATTGAGTAGGAGAGTCACTTGGTCAGATCTGTGCTTAAGAAAAGTTACTTTGGTAGCATTATGTAGGATGGGCTGGAGTGGGAGAAACTTACAAAAGGAAGAATAAATTAGGAGGTTGTTGTAATAGTTCAGGTGAGAAGTGTTGAGGGACTAAACTAAGATGGTAGTTGTGTAAGTAGAGAGAAAAAGTAAGATGTAGTAATTATTGTGAAGGAAAAAATGATAAGATTAAGCAATTGATTGGATATCCAGAGTTAGGGTGAATAAGGAATTAAAGATAATGCGAAGATTATTGACCTAAGACACTGAAAGAATGGTGGTGCCTTTGACAGAAATCAGGAAGTTTGAAAGAAGGAAGGGTTTAGAGATAAAAATAATGAAGTCACTTTTAGGCATTCTGAGTTTAAGACATTGGGCTTCAAAGGTCCAGTAGGCATTTAGTAACCTGAAACTAAAGCCCAGGAGAGAGGAAAATAATGCAGTTATCCCTTCCACATCATGACTTTCCCCATCACAGTTTTGATAAGTCATGGGTCAGCATAAGAATTTTTCAGGAGTTTTGAGGAAGCAGCAGATGACACACAAAGACTGGCAGATGACACAGAGCCTATGACCAAATATTTAACCCAAAGTTTACATTAAGATACTGTAAACACCCCATAAAAGAAAAAGAAAAAATTCAGACTTCTTTGGTACAAAGGGAGGGCCAAGAAATCTTATTCAGATTTTCCAGATCTTGGGGGCTGCACTCAACCCCAGAGATGTAGAAGGGATAAACTATATATACAATGATTATGACAATGTAAATGAAAAGGAAAAAAACTGCAACTGGGTTCTGTATAGTTAATAATGACCAAGCTTGTCCTAAGAGAATAATTGAGAAAATATACCTGCTTTCTCTCTTTGCAGAGCTGGGGGATTATTGGTGTGGACTACCTAATAGACTGTCAGATACCCTTTGATGTGTT
>CM053622.1:294608082-294634236 GCA_028646595.1 Phalanger gymnotis | reverse complement strand
CTTCCCTCTGCCCCTTTGTGGGTTCTGTAGTTCTAGAATTGGTTCAGAGCCATTTTTTCATAGGTTTTTGGAGGGACTTGGTGGGGAGCTCACGCCAGTTACTGCTTTCCAGTCGCCATCTTGGCTCCGCCCCCTCCTCTGAAATTTCTATGTAGTCCTGATGATTGCCCTTAATCACCAATGTCTTCGAGGGCAGAAATTGAACACCCCTTCCCTTGCCTTTGTGTCTCTTTAAAACAACGACAGTTATTATGGTTAGAAAGTTATTATGATATAATAAACTTTCTTCCACCTTCCTTTCGATTTGTAAAATCGACCCTAAATACTCAAGGAGATAGGTGGGTTAGCAGCCAACTTTTCTTCCAGGAAAAATCGACAAAAGGTATACAATAGAGGTGAGTTAGAGAAAAAAAAATAAATCCAAGAGTATGGGTTGATAAAATCCAAAGTTACAAAATACATCATGGAAAAAGTCATTCTTCTCTTTACAAAAGATTCGTATTAGTGACCAGCTCTCCAAATGCATTTACAAATTTTTTAAATCTATATTTCATATATGTCATATAAAGTGAGCTAGACTTTTACATAGAAATTGTGTCTTACTTCAAATTGATCTCACAGTGAAAATTTATATTCTGAGTTTTTAGCATGAGTGGTATCTCTGTATGCTTTATTATACTCAGTAATCTGATTTAAATATTTATTTTTGCAGGTCAGACACTAAGCAAATAGTGTAAGAGTTCCTAACATGGGTAGAGTAATGTCATTTCACACTCGGGACACTGAAGCTATCAAGAGAGGATTTCTCAACTCAATGACACAATTTTGAGAAGGGGCATCATTTTCTTGTGGTGTTCATGTGATTTTGCCCCGTTAATTTGCTACTTTAATCAATAATACCAACCTCTCATCTTACCAGAGCTTAAAATTAACACATTGGATTTGTGTTTCACCGATTTTCAATTCTAATGTCTCAAAATTCAAGAAGCAAGAAACTCTCAAGATGTCTGGTTGCATTGCCTAAATTTTATCTGGTGGTAAGCAGTTACTGGGTCAAAAGTAGGAACTCAATAATTGCTCAGTTTGCTAATCTAAATTTATTAAAGGTCAGCTAGATGTCAGACCTGGAGTCAGGAAGACTCAACTTCCTGAGTTCAAATCTGGCCTCAGATACTTACTAGCTGTGTGACTCTGGGCAAGATCACTTAACCCTATTTGCCTCAGTTTCCTCATCTGTAAAATGAGCTGGTGAAGGAAAAGGCAAACCGCTTTAGTATCTTTGCCAAGAAAACCTGAAGTGGGGTCACAAAGAGTAGAACATTACTGAAGAATAATGAAAAGTTTAGTAAGTTCATTAAAAAATCCAGTTCTCTTTGTAACTCAAAATCTTGTGGAAATGAATGTTGAAAACTAAAATAAACTTTAAAATACTTTACTGTGTTCCAGTAAAAAAAAAAAAAAACAGTTCTCCTGTGCAGCATGACAAGAGTGTATAGAGAGCTGGCACTGGAGACAGGAAAAACCGAGTCCAGGGGTTGCATCTGATCATAGATTTAGGACTCAATCCCCTCGTTTTACTTATAGATGAGGATACTGAAACACAAAGAGATTAATGATTTGCCTGTGGTAACACAGCTAGTAAGTATCTGAGGTAGGATTTGAACTCAAGTCTTCCTACCTTCAAGCTCAGCACTCCGGTCACTTTGTCACATGGTGACTCTTGGTACCCCAGGCAGCTGTCTGAGACTATAAATAGGGAGAGCAGTTACTAGTCTTTGGTGTTAGGGGGAATTTCCTTCCTAGGAATTCCCATTACTCAGAAAATCACAGATCCAGGCAAAAAACTAAATGTACCAGTTTTACAAGTTTTTTCGTTGTAATCTTGGGTACACATGCTCACCACTGTTTCTTGGAGGGAAGCAGAGTTTCCTCAGAATCATACTGACCTCACAAGACAATGGACAGGGTTTCCTGTCTGGGTGAATGCCTTTGTTTTCACTGATGTTTCTCTCTCTTCTTGGCTTACAGGCAAGGTACACAGGCCTCATTTTCTACCATGAAGGCTGGCCCCTGTGCATCCATGAAAAGGTGGTGGTACAGCTAGCATCCCTCCACAAAGTACGGCTCAAGCCAGGAGATTTCTACCTGCAAGTTGTCGCAGGGGGGAAGCAGTCTGCCAAATTGGTTCTGAAATGCCTCGCCCAACATGGACAAGGAATGGAAGAAGTCACCGTACCTGAAACCATGTATGGATGCATCTTCACGGCAGAGTTTTTGGAAAATGTGAACTGTGAGAGGACCAGCTTCCCCTTGCAAAGCTGCTTGCTGACCACAGGCACAGTGGTCTATCGCACCCCATGGAGCAACATTATGAACCCCATCTTCGTCCCTACGTCTGAAACCATCCTTCATAATTATTCTGGTAGCCCAGGGCTCAACCCATTGAGTTGCCATAATCTGGATTCCCAGTCACCCACGCAAACCATGGAGAGCAACCATTCTCGAGGTAGCTCTACTTCCATTGACACTGGCTGCACGGTCATGGAGGCCTCGCTGTCCTGCAGCCGGGGAAGCTCGGGGAGTGACCTATCCAGCCCACTCCATTCCCCTGAATGTAGAACTGAATTAGAAAGCCCCAGAACCCCTACTGAAGATTGTGAAGGAGAGTATGTAAACCTTGCTGTATTTGCCCATGAGTGTCCTAGCCTTTCAGAGAGGGGCCTTTCAGAACCCCCTGAGATGTGTGAGGAGACAGACAGAGCACTCCATGTTGAGGAATTATCTGACCCAGTGGAAGAGAAGAAGACTGGCCTAAGAAATATTACTTTCAGCACAGACTTGAGCAGTCCTTGTGCTAGGCGGCAGCCACTAAGGGATTCTGCCTATTTTGAGACTAGACGTCTATTTCGAAAATCATACATGGAAGCCTTACAAAACCCGATGCACCTTGGCTCCAGCTCAGAGGAGTCAATAACAGAGGAGATCTCAGACCAAATCATTCATTCACCTAAAATGAATGATGAACAAACAGCAGATGTCAGGGCTGCTGCTAAACCAAGTCAGAAGGAAAGTTATTTTTCTGAGAGACTTCTGTCTAAGGAAGAAGTAAGAGGAAACATGAGTCCTAAGTCCTGTTCCCAGCCATCAGAAAAGCAGCTTGGACCAGCTGGATCTTCTTTAGTATCTGGAAAGAGGGCTAGTCCCAGGAGGTCTCAATCCTTGGATCGATCCCACAAAAGTTCCCAGGATAAAGGCCACGACCCCCGTCGTTCTTCAGATGCTTCGTCGAATGTAAATCCTAAAAAGCTCTTAAATGGACAAGCTTTAAGCCCTGAAAAATTGGACCCCAACAACCACTTCTGCATCACTGATAAAAGTCACAAATGCACCAAAGAAGATGAAGGTAACGGGGGTGGGGAGGAGAGAGAGAGAGAGGGAAGCAGGGAGAGAGGGAGAGAGAGAAAGAGAGAGAGATTATTTTGCAGTTAACTTTTTAAAAAAATCAAAGATCCATATATAAATTTTGACTCATTCACTTAAGCTCTTAGCCTCAACTTTCTGAGTAGACCTTTGAGATGTAAGTGTTGTTTGTATACTCACTCCTTTCACAGACTGCAAATCAGTTTGACAGTTCTCTTTGCAATCAGGTAAATTGTTGTTCTGGATCCTCCCTTCTACACACCAAATACATATATACACCCACAGACATGGGCACAACGCATGTGTAGCAAGGATATCCGAGAAAAAAATCTCAGTGGGATAAATGTTCTCTTAGCCTCATCCAGAAGTCTGGGAATCGCTTGTCTTTTTTCCCCTACAGTTCTGTAAAATATATATGATGTTGATGGAGTTTTCAGGGCGGGAAACAGAAACAAGATATGACAATATGTTGAACTAACTCCATTTCCCTTTAGATAAAAGGGCAGCCATGCTTTGGAAACAACCTCAGTAAGGACTTCATAAAGATCAGAGTTATTGCTCGGTGAGCAGCATTCTGATGATGTGTCTTTCCAAACTTTAGCTAGCCAGGCGCTCAAACGATAGTCACACAGGATTCTGAAGTGACTCTGGCCCTTCTAAATCATAGAATCATACCCATTTAAAAGCAATCAATAAACATTCATTAAGCATCTACTATGTATGTCCCAGGCATGATAGTAAGGAGCTAGAATTGGTTATAGCACATATTCTAGGGGTTATGATTAAAGTTTTTCATTACTGAATTCTTCATCTCCATTGAGAACTTTAAATGCAATGCTTAGGAGCATTATAATAAGTCCAAATGAAGCAGCTGCTTCTTGGGTCTTAAATTATATTTTTCGGCTTGTTGCTGCAGTTGCTGACCTGTGATTTTTAGGGCAAAACGCATTATTTTTCTTATGGCACAACAAAAAATGAATACCTGGATTAGAAAATTTGTTGATTAGAATTCTGTTTGCACTTCTCTTACTGATGGTAAACGGTTGTCAGCTTAAGACCTTACACCTTCATTGCAAATGCTAATATGAGAAATATTGTCTGAACCTTGTGAAATGTCTCTAACATGAAATCGAAAAGTATTCCCATTTACTAACAGTGAGAAGAGCTCTGGACCTAGAATCAGAAAGCCCAGGTTCAAATACTGCCTCTGATACTTACAACCCATGTGACCTTGGACAAGCCCTTTATGTGACTCAGTCTCTTCATCTGTAATGTGAGGTTTGGCCTTTGCAGTCCCTTCTAGCCCTAAAACAATGATTCTGCGATCCTATAAAAATAACATAGACAACACCTCTCTGGGTCTCAGTTTCTTCATTTGTAAAATGAGAGAGTTGGACAGGATGGTCTCCAGGATCCCACACAGATTTTGCAAGCCTCTAGCCCTAATAAAGAGAGAAGAAATAAATGACTGGCATTTCCAAAAGGAAGTGCAAATGAGATCCTTTTTAAGTAAAGAATTTGATCGTTGGACTCCTTGCACTGTACGTTGGTTTGATATAGGTAAGGAACGAGAGGGCCTCAAGCAATGGTGTTTGCCAGTAGTCATAGGCATAGAATTTTCTCAAAGAATCTGTTATTATGGGTAATGTTAGAATTAGAGGAATTCTACTTTATTCTTTTTTTCCTCCGCAGGTAACTGTAGAATATATATTTATTGCTAGGATACTCAAGCTAATTCAGGAAATAGACACTAGATTTAGTCCATAGTATCTCTACATAATCACTCATGTCCTGTTTCCGGCATTTGAGGGTTTTTGGAACCTTGGATGCCCAAGGCATAGATCCCTTAGCATCCAAGTCTGACCAGTCACTTTATTCTAGCATTGAGTGGAATTTACTTCTGAAGCAAAGGCTTTTTTTATGAGGCTTTCCTGCTTTTCTTTTGTTATGATAGAAAGAAAAGGCCACCATGATGGCTGAATATCAGAGATTCTTACCCTTTTTTATGTCTTGGACTCCTTTGACAATTTGAGGAAACCTATGGACCCCTTCTCAGAATAATATTTTTTAATGTGTAAAATAAAGTGCATAAGATTGCATTTATATCTAAATACAGTTATCAAAATATTTTTGGGGTTCATAGACTCTATGTTAAGAATCCCTGCAATATATTTTTAAAAATCTCTATGGTTCCCCCATGGACATATCAAGGTAATTTAACTCTTTCTAAATAGAAAATAATCAAAAGAGCTCTGAAAAGGGAATTTCCAATTCTGCATGATTTTAGTATCTGCCAGGCTAGCAATATTCTCCTGTGCCATTATCGTTAAGTCAGTGGTAGAAAAGGATAACCACTAAAAATGAGGACTACGTATACAAGCCTGTTAGAACCTGTTAAAAGAAATGAAATTATTGATTTGACTTACTTGCCTTGGGTGTGTAAGGGTTGAGCTAAATGGTTGACTATGCCTATAAATCCATTACTTAAGGGTTTAATCCTTTTACCTAAGGCTGCTGTTCATCTTCAAGAAGTTTATTTGCAATCAGTAGAACTATGGAATATTAGAGATGGAAAGGACATCTGATCTCATTTAACCCAGACCTCTTGTTTTACACCTGAACAGACCCTGAGGTTCATGGAGATAATGTGGCTTGCCTAGAACCATAGAGCCAGTTAATGACAGTTGATACTAGAACCTAGGTCTCCTGGACCCCAGTCCCCCACTCTTTCAGTCCAACAACACATGCAGTATTGTTGACCAAGATCAGGACAAATCTCTTGGGAATGGTTCCAGCCTCCTTCTAGTACCCTGATAATCGATATCAGCCCTTGGTGGTGCCATGATGTTTGATACCTTCATGGCTATGTTTTTATTCTTCTATCAAAAAAGGAAAATAAGCAGCTGAGATATTCTGATGCCCTTAAATTGGGTGAGGTGGACTTTATAGTTATTTTTCCCCTAAGAATGAGCTAACTAGGGCTGCTTAGACAGGCATGGCACTGCTATTTTTTTCAGCTTACTTTGACATATCCGTGATCTCATTAATGAGAACACTTCCTCTACTGGTGCAGATCATCCCTAATTTCTCTTCTTGTTTAGTTATTTCCTGTGTCTTCCTTTGTATCTTCCACAGTGGAATTTCCCAGTATCCCGGAAGTCTTTCTTTTGGCCTCTGAGCTTTTCATTAAGTAGCTCGTCTCTTATCTTGCTCATGCATTCCCTTCATGATGCCTTTTATGGCTCTTCTTGTTTGCAAGTTGTCTTGGGCAATCTTCACAACTTCTTTACATCCACCATACAGATCTCCATCATCTTTTGGGTCATTTACAATGTTAACCGTTAGTAATATTTCATGGTTCATAACCATTTAGCATCAACAAGGCACTGATAGTGGTACTGAATAATGAGCAGGTCTTGAAATTAGGAAGGCCTGGGTTCAAGTCTCACTTTTAGCACCTACCAGAGGTATGATTTTAGCCAAGGCACTTGATTTCTCATTACTCCAAAGTAATGTTCTAAGGGGGCAGCCAGGTGGCTCAGTGGATACAGGGCTGGATTTAGGAAGACTGTGTGGTCTTAAGGCTTGATTTAATGTTGTTTCTGAGGGAAACTACAGAGATCTCAGGTAACTTCCGGGCCTTTCTCTGCCATCTTGGCTCCACCCCACCCCCTTTCCAGAAATTCTGGCTTTCTTATTCCTTTTCTTCTTTAGTTCTGGGCCTAGTTCATTGTCCCTCCCATTGTTGAAGATAAATGGAACTCATCGGGTAACTCAGTGGCTCCTTATCCAACTTCAGGTCAAAATCTTGGCAACATGCTTTCTGCATTCACTTGATTTTTCATATGTGTATTGCTAGGCTAATTTTTTTAGAGGTTAAGGTGTTTGCTCAAGACCACACCGTTAATAGTAGTCACGCTTGGATTAGAAGCCATCTCTCCTTGTTCCAAGACCCATGCCCTTTCCACTTTATCACACTACCTCTCCAACTAGTCCACATTTTTAATTTGGGATAGTCTACCATTAGTACTATATGTATCCTTTTTATTCTATAGTAGAAATACAGAATGGTGTCACACAAAGAGCATTGGTCTTACAAAAACTGGTTTGATTCCTGGCTTTGTCACTGACTCTTCATCCAAATATGAACAGATACCATTACTCTTTTGAACCTCAGTTTCCTCATCTATAAAACAGGGACGAAGACAATATTTGCAATACCTACCTCACTGGGTTTTTTTTAAACCAAATGAAAAATGAATTTGAAGCACTTTGCAAACTATGGTGTTTTGAAATACAGTTATCAAAATATTTTTTTAAAAACCAAATTCATGGACCGCAACTTAAGAACTTCTAATCAGATATTAGACTGGAAGACCATTAGGGTCCTTCCTAACTTAGATTCAAAACCTGTGGAGTGAGAGTGGTATTGTCTCTATTTTATAGATGAAGAAACAGAGTAAGAAACCCGTGAGATTTGACCTCCAGAGATCTATCAATGAGGAAAATTTCAGCTTCAGCCATATAGTTACTCATAAAACTTACGAGGTAGGAGAAAGGAGAGAAATAGGTATGTGTGTGTGTGTGTGTGTGTGTGTGTGTGTGTGTGCATGCGTGCATGCATGCGTGTGTGTGTGTATGTGTGTGTTTTGGAAGGAGGTTGATCATTATAGTTTGCAAAAAGTAGAAAGATTATCAATATTCATATAATTGTGGATCTTCAATGTATTGTTTGTAGACTGTAGATAAGTAAGAGATCTTTTTTCCCCTTTCCTCCATTTCTAATCTGAAATACAAAATATTGTGCTGTTTGGATGCTGAATTAGAAGATGTCCCTTTCCTCATCACTTTCCATTTGCAAGCATACAGTTCAGTAGAAGGCCAGTAACAACGATCCCTGATGCTGCATTTCCTTGTAGCAATCAAGGCAATAGAATATGTTGGAAAAAAAGGTGACTCTGAAAAGCCATATTGAGTTTAGGTGGTCAGGTTGTTATCCGATAGAATTTTATGGTCAGACATTTTCCCAGAGGTGTGGTTCTGGAGGACCAGATCAAGAATGTCGTTTGGCCCCTAATTTCATCAATGCAGATACGATTCATTCATTCAAAAAACAAAGATCAAGTAACTTCTATGTTGGACTCTGCCTCTGGTTGCTTGATTTAAATGATGTTGTCATTTCCAAAGCTCACATCAGTGCTTTCTTAAGAGAAGAAGTCTTGTGCCAATCTGCCACTGTCTGTCCCTGTAATTACCATCATCTTTTCATTGCTGTGAAAACATAAATTCATTAGCACAGTGCCTGGACCCTAGTAAATGCTTAGGGTTGGCTTGGTGACTCAGTGAATAGAGCACCAACCCTGGAGTCAGGAGGACCTGAGTTCAAATTCGGCATCAGACATTGTGTGTCCTTGGGCAAGTCACTTAACCCCAATTACCTTGCTTTCCCCCCTCCAAAAAAAAAATAATGCTTGTCAATTGACCAAATGAAGGAGTGTTTGGGTTGTTAAACCTAAAAAGATTTGTTTTAAAAATCATGTTGTTTATAGAAGACCCAGTTTCAAATCCTACCCCTGATTCTTAATCCCTGTGTGAGCTTCAGGAAATCATTTCACTTCCCTGGGCCTCAATTTCCTGGTCTTTAAAATGAAGGGGCAGGCTGTCCTAGAGGGCCTCTGTGTCCCCCCTCCTTAGCTCTAGGTCTGCGAGCCTATGCTCCCAAGTGTCGTTATAAAGTAGGGGGCTCATTCTTTAACAAACATACCAGAACTTATTTAGTGAAATGAGTGTTGTCCCCTTCGAAGGAATCACCTTGAAAAACTTCACACTTGATCCAACAATATAGAAATTGTTCAAAGTTCATTTTGAAACGCTTCATTTAAAACAAGCTCCACAGCCTGTGGCATATTCTTTTGAATGTCCTCTGTAGTGGCAAATAGTCATCTTTAGCATCAGATTTTATTAATTTATTTTGTTATTCAGAAGTTATTTGGTGCATAGGGTCCAACATTTAATAGTAAGCAATGTAACTCTGGGCAAAGCACTTAATTTCTGTCTCCTTAAGAGATCTCTTACTCTCTTTTTCCTCATCTATAAAATAGAGACAATACCACCCTCACTGCACAGGTTTTGAATCTAAGTTAGAAAGGACCCTAATGGTCCTCCAGCCTAATCTCTGATTAGAAGTTCTTAACCTGTGGTCCATGAATTTGGTTTTTAAAAAATATTTTGATAACTGTATTTCAAAACATTTGCTTTCCTTTGTAATCCTATATGTTTTATTTTATGCTTTTAAAAACATTCTGAGAGGCAGAGCCAAGATGGTGAAGTAAAGACAGGGACTCACCTGAGCTCTCCCCAAACTCCTCCAAATACCTTCTAAAAATGACTCTAGGGCAGCTAGGTGACACAGTGAGTAGAGTACTGGCCCTGGAGTCAGGAGGACCTGAGTTCAAATCCGGCCTCAGACACTTGACACACTAGCTGTGTGACCTTGGGCAAGTCACTTAACCCCAATTGCCCTGCCTTCCCCCCTGAAAAAAAAAAGAGAAAATGACTCTAAACTAATTCTAGAGCAAAAACATTCTGAGAAGGAATTCACAAGCTTCATCAAACCATAAGGGTCCACAATACAAAAAAAGGTCAAGAACCTCTCCCCCAAACCATGTAAGATTTTCTTCTTCTACAGGACCAATAATTGATCCCTCAGTTACTGTTCCATGACATCCAGTGAAAGGGAACCTTCTACTTTCCAAGGCAGCTTATTACACCTTTGGACAGTTTTAATTATTGGGAAATTTAACCTTATGCTTAGCTCAAATCTACTTCTCTGTAGCTTTTTCACATTGCTTCCTTTTCTGCCTTCTGGGACCAAGCAGGGTATGTCTAATCTTTCCTTTTGATAATCCTTCAAATACTTGAAGAAAGCAATGTTTCCCCTGAGTCTTCTCTTCCCCTTGGTAAACCTCCCCATTTTGTTCCATCAGTCCTCAGATGGCACACCTATCCATTTTCTCAGCATTCTGGTTGCCATCTTCCGGATGAACTCTATCTTATCAATGTTTTGTCCATAATGTAGTGCTTAGAACTAAATGCAATACTCTACAAGTGTTTGACCAGAGTGGAATGTCATGGAACTCTTCCCTTCCTCATTCCAGACACTTTGCTTCAGTATATTAATAAAAAAGCTCTTCAAATACATTATCTCTTTTGAATCTCACAACAACTCTATGAGGTATAACAGTGCAACTTATTCAGGTGATATTCAGGGAGTTTAAGTGGCTGTCATGATCCTACATTAAGTATCAGAGACAGGATTTGAACCCAAGTATACCCACTTCCAGTATAGGGCTCTGTCCATTATGCCATGCTTGCCTTTAGGTCTTTTAACTATCAGATCATGCAGTCAATTCATTGAGCTTGTAGTCTACTAAAAAACCCACATCTTTTGCCAGAACTGTTGCCTAGCCATAGATCCCACCCACCCAACCATCTTGTGCTTGTAAAGGTGTTTTTTTTAATCCACCTGTTGGATTTTATATTCATCCCTGTTAAATTTCCTTTTATTTCATTATGCTTATAGCTCTAGCCCATCGAGATCTTTTGAGGATCCTAACTCTGTTACCTAACATATCAGCCATCCCTTCTAGCTTTATATCACCTGGAAGTTTGGCAACTATTTATTTGACAAATGTGATAATGCATGTGAAAGCATTTTAAAAAGTACTACCTAACTGAAAGGTGTTGTTGATCAAATTGGGCAATAACACCATCATTAGTCAAAAATGAGGAGTGCCTAGACAGAAATGAGATTTTCTCGTATGGCTCAAATTGGCTTCAAGAGTAATTGCAAAGAAATCTTACTTAGCGTGTACATATGCTGATGTGTATCTGGTTAAATTCCCTCCTAAACAGAATGTTAGCATAATTTGAAGTGAAAACTGATTTGGAGCCCTATAATGCATTAATGAGCATTAAACAGATCCAGGTACATCTGAAGATGTTAGAGAAATCCTAAAGTGTTTCCAAGCTTATAAT
This sequence comes from Phalanger gymnotis, assembly GCA_028646595.1. Lineage (NCBI taxonomy): Eukaryota > Metazoa > Chordata > Mammalia > Diprotodontia > Phalangeridae > Phalanger > Phalanger gymnotis. The sequence goes on along the minus strand of CM053622.1, from coordinate 294,622,779 downwards.
TGACTACTGTTGAAATCCTGCATATTTTTTTTGGTTTTTTAGTTGCAGAATGATCATTTAAAAAAAAACCTTTCCATATGTGTGTGTGTACCAAGTTCCAATACACTATAAGATTCACACATCATCCTTTTCTCTTCACACCACTCACCTCACTTGTGATGAATTGCTTACCCAATAAGCTCAGTAAATTCACAATTCCAATGGCGGAAATAAACAACTGATTGAAATCTATACTCCCAAGTTCATTTGAATATGTGTGAAAAGGTGTATCTGTTCAGGCTGTCAACACCAGGTCATGACTGCTGGCTAAGCAGGACAGGTCAAGACCTGGAGTCTAGATTTATACCTACAGGGTCAAAGCTAGGTCAGTAAGCAGCAGAGAAGTGCGAGATACTGAGAGTGGATATGTTCAGCATCCAAAGATACCAGTAGCCTGAAAGGAAGAGAAACAGCAAGCAGAGTCTGAGAAACCAGGCCAAGGGCAATGTCCTGAGCTTCAAACCAAACTAGTGGGCAAATAGGGAACCCAAGTCTAATCTAGGTAGCAGGCAAATTCAGGACAGGCAGAAAGAAGTAGACAAGCAGATGTCCCGTGTAAAAAAAGAAAATCCTCAATAATGTTATGAGTGATCCAAGGGCAGAGGCTAGCTGTCCTCTGTCTTGTACTTATATTCCCTGCTAGGCATGGGTGGGTAAGCACAAAGAGCAGGTGTGCGCAGGAATCTAGAGACAGACAGAAACCCAGATGGTCAGAGCAGCTGTCCCAGCCAAACAAAATTGCTCAAAGCCTAGAGGCTGATGGCCACAGGGGAGTGGTTTTTTGTCCTTTTGGAGCTGGTTATTTTCAACTATGGGGTCACCCTCCTTTGTTAAAGAGTCTGAAATGAGGCCTGAGGAATGCCTGCACTCTCCTGCTCTGGGCATGGACTCTCAAGAAGCCCACACAAACACAAAATCTCGACCATTTCTCTTAGAATCCTACTGCAACACAAGAGACAAGGTCAGGAAACTCCGGACTGAAAACAGTCTGTGGTTCTCAGGAGTGCTTCTCAAGCAAACACAGGGAGGGCCTCTCAGCTGGTTCCTGGGGTCGAAAAGTTTTGTTTTCAGATCAAGTTGAGTCAGTGTTCATTTGTGGTCTGACTCAAAGACAGCTTTTGAGCTCTTTTGATCCTTAAACCAATAATGTGTTGCTTTGTTTTTGTGTGGTATGAAGAATGCTGTGTGTTTGCTGTCCTCTTGGCACTTTCATGAAAACAAGATGTCATGAGACTATCCCAGGGAGCCTCTTTTTTTATTAGTATAAATAAGGCATTAATTGATGGCTCTGGCTGGCACTATCTCTCAGAGCTACAATTGGGGATTTCTTCATGGTAAAGGACCATGAAATTGAAAAGCCTTACCTGAGTACCCATGGGTAACAACCATGGAGCACATATAAGCACCAATGATATAAAACTGAATTGTAACTTCCATTTTCTGAGATGCCAGCCAATCATCCAGCCTTTGTCCCATTTATAGCATCATTGTCAGGGCCTGGGAGGAAGCAGGCCTGAACAAAGCAGAGAAGACAGAGCATTGGTCTAGTGTCTAGCCAAAAGAATTTGGCAGTTAGTATAAGTGTAAAAGTCATGGTTTCAGGGCCAGAAAATCAATTAGCAAAGGAAAGGGTGCTGAAGCCCAGGAGGTGGAGCCAAGTCCCAGGTCTAGGAAAATCACATCAGCAAAAAAGAACAGCACATCCTAAAGTCAATATATCCAAACAAAATTCATTTTTCTTATGCACATACCCCCACTCAACTCCCCCTCTTCTGAATTTCCCTATTACTTTCTATGGAACCACCATCCATCAACCCTAGTTTGCAATCTTGGAGTCTTTCTCAACTCTTCACTCTCCCCACCACTTCATATAGTCAATGGTTTGCCAAACCTTATCAAGCCTACCTCCACAACATGTCTAGCATCTTCTCTCCTCTCCCCTGGCTATCTCCCACATTGGTCAAGTCCCTCACCACCCCTCACTGAATGATTGGAAGAGCCTCCTAACTGGTCTCTATGCCTCACCTCTCTTCTTTCTCCAATCAAACCTTTATACTGCTGCCTGAGTGATATTCATGTCTCTGATAAAACCATAAAATCTTGAAATATTGAAGTCAAATGTTTTCATTCTATACTTGATATTTAGTTCAACATATAATGGATGCCAAGGACCATTCCCAGAGGGAATGAGTTTTAGCAAGCAGGTGTATTGCCCCTCTCATCTAGGTAGCTGCCAAATTTTATCAAGTCTACCTCCACAATATTTCCTACATCCATCCCCTTCTCTCTCATAGCTACCCCCTTAGTTCAGGCCCTTATCACTTCTGATCTACACTATTACAATGCCTCCCTACTTGGACCCTTTGCATCCAGCATCTTAGACTCCTCTCCAGTCCATCCTACACACAGTTGCCAGATTGATATTCCCAAAGCCTAAGTCTGAATATATGTCACTACCTTGTTTAGGAACTTCCAGTGGTTCACTCCAGCTTCTAAGATCAAATACAAACTCCTTTATTTGGCTTTTAAAGCTCTTGAAAGACTATCTCCCCTCTCTCTTTTCTCTCCAGATATACTCTTATTGCCTACCCACACTGGCCCATTTGTTGTTTCCTCACATGATATTCCACCTTCCTTCTCTCACCTTGCATTTCCTTGTGTTTGCACAGAGCAACCCCTATTCCTGGAATACACTCACTCCTTGCCTCCACTTCATAGACTCCCTAGCCTCCTTCAAAGCTAAGCTCAAGTGCCACCTCCAACAAGATTTCCCCATTGCTAGTGCCCTCTCCCTTAATATTATTTTGTGTATAATTTGCAGTTGATTTTCTATTCATCTATTATTTTCCTCCCCCATTAGAATTCAAATTCCTATAGGGCAGGACAGTTTCATTTTTTTCCTTTACTTTGTATCCCATGAAACTTGAATACCTCCTGACACAACGTAGGCACTTAATAAATGCTATTTGAATGTTGAATGAATTATGTCTGTTCCACTATAAAGGAGATGGTTCTATTAAATCCTTGAGTTTAAATCCTCAAAGTTAAGTTCTGTGCTTCAGTCATCAGTTCTAATGAGAATCATGCAAAAGCTGGAGTTTTGATATTATAAACCAGGTTTTCCTCATTGTAGAAGTCCTTCATAGTACATAGTAGTGGATTGGATCATATGGCCATAGCTCTGGAGCTGCAAAAAACCTCAGAGGCCACGTAGGACAAATCCTCATTTTGTAGATGACTTATTCTCAGTCCTCCTTCTTCTTTACCTCTCTGCTGCCTTTGATACTGTTGGTCACCCTCCCATCCTTGATAATCTCTTCTCTCTAGGTTTTCAGGACACCGCTCTCTCCTAGTTCTCCTCCTCCTTCTCTGACTGCTCCTTGACTGGATCCTCACCCAGATCATGCCCTTTAACCATAGATGTCCTTCAGGATTCTATCCTGGGCCCTCATCTCTTCTCCTTCTATACCACTTCATTAGTGATTTCATCATATCCCTTGGATTTAATTTCCATGTCTATTCTGATGATTGTCAGATCCACCCACCCTGCCCTAACCTCTCTGCTGACCTCTAATCTCTCCATCTCCTACTGCCTTTCAGACCTTTCAAGCTAAATGTCTAGTAGACATCTTCAACTCAGTATGCCCAAAGTCCAACTCATTATCTTTACTCCTAACCAAGCTGCCCTACCATTGTTTCAATTACTTCAGAGGGCAGCACCATCCTCCTGGTCACTCAGGCTCTTCCTCCTCCCCTCCCCACCAGGAGTCATCCTTGATTCCTTACTATCTCTCACCCACCATATACAAGCTTTTGCCAAGACCTTTTGATTTCACTTTTGAAATATCTGTCAAATATACCCCATTCTCTGCTCTAATGCTCCCATCACTCTAGTGGAGGACCTCATCACCTCATGCCTGGATTACTGCAATAACTGTTTTTGCTGCCTCGAGTCTCTCCCCACTCTAATCCATCCTCCATTCAGCTGCCAAAGGGATTGGGTCCAACCATGTCACTCCCTTTACTCAATAAACTGCAATGGCTCCCTGCTACCACCAGGATAAAATACAAAATGCTCTGTTTGGCATTCGAAGCTCTTAGTAATCTGACCCCTTCTACTTTTATATGCTTCTTGTACTTTATATCCCTCCACATTTTCTTCAGTCAAGTGACACTGACTATCTCATGGATAAGACACTCCATCTCTTGGCTTCCAGCTTTTTCTCTGGCTGTCCCCCATGCCTGGAAAACTCTCCTTCCTCATCTCTGCCTACTGGCTTCCCTGGCTTCCTTTAATTCCCAACTAAAATCCCACTTTCTACAGGAAGCCTGTCCAACCCCACTTAATTATACTTTGTCTCTCTTACTTACTTCATATTTATCCTGTATAGAATTTGTTTCTACATATTTATGTGCTTGTTAAATTGTGAGCTCCTTGAGGGCAGGGACTGTCTTTTGCCACTTTTTCTATGCCCAGGGTTTAGCACAGTGCCTGGCACATAATAGGTGCTTAATAAATATTTATTGACTGACTACAAATGAGGAAATAGAAGACAAGGAGGTTTATGTGACTTGCCCAAGGTCACGTAGTTACTAAAGTCAGACGTGGGATTTAAACCCAGATCCCTGCCTCCGAAACTATTCCTATAAGGTTCTTTCCAGCTCTAGATCTTTAATCCTCAGAATTAAAAAACAGCAAATAAAACAAAAAAGTGTTTATTTTGTATCACTTTTCACGCTAGTCTACATCTGTTTCAGTGTTCTAGCTTCCTTCCTAACTCCCTCATTTATATTCTTGGTCGCACAGCCAGTTTGTATCAAAGGTGAGACTGAACCCACCCAAGACCTCTTGATTCCAAGGCCATCTCTCTGTCCACTGTACCACAGTGACTGTCATTGTTATATAAAAAATGAGTTTTTTATATTTCCAGTGGTTAGAGAGTAACTAAATATAGTAGGTTGATGTAATGGAATATTATATTTTTTCTAAAAATGGCTGAATGGTTAGAAAGCCCACCTTCAAATCCTTTTTGGGACACACACTAATTGCATGACCTTGGGCAAGTCAACTTCTTAGTACCCCAGGCACCTCTATAAGACAGTAAGTATTGAGTGCTGTCTGCATCACTGGAAAGAGTTTCCACTTCAGGATTATCCCAACATTGATGAAATCACAGGTATCAAGCAAACATATAGATATAGCTATATGTCTATATTTAGATATATATATCTAGATATAGATATAGACGTAGATAGATATACATATACATATGATACATATGTGTGTGTTTATGTATGTATACATATATATATATATAATATCCTTTTTATGATAAGATATTTGATTATATTGCCAAATCTGATTCTTCAATCACTGGAAATATAACAAAGCTAATATTTCAAGATGACAAAGTGAGTTCTTAAAAGTATTAAAAACAAGATATACAGGCAAATGGGTACAGAAATCTATGTTACCCTACAAGAAAGTAGAGGGGAAGGGGATAAGAGAGAAGGGGTGAGTGATAGGAGGGGGCAGACTGGGGGAAGGGGTAATCAGAATGCCTGCCATCTTGGAGTGGGGGGAGGGAGAGATGGGGTAAAAATTTGGAACTCAAAATCTTGTGGAAATGAATATTGAAAACTAAAAATAAATTAATTTTTTAAAAACATTAAAGATAGATCCTAAACAGTATCTTAGTACTCAAAATATAATTTAGTCCAACCCTGCCATTATCCTCAGACTTTGATTAGAATTTTCCTTTTTAATTCACCCTAAATATATCTGGGATACAAACCCCACCTGGACCTTGATCTCCCAGGATCTCACTTGGCTGCTTCCTTCTGTTATCTAAAAGTTACACAATTACAGGGGATGTAGTCAGTCTGTTTTAGGCTATTTGTTGTTGTTCACTTGTATCCAACTCTTCGTGACCCCATGGAACTTACTGTCAATGGGCTTTCTCTAGTTATTTGTCATTTCCTTCTATAGTTGCTTAAGGTAAACAGAGATTAAGTGACTTGCCCAAGGTTACATGGCTAGTAGTTTCTGTGGCTCTGGTCTTCTTGGCTCTAGGTGTAGTGCTCTATCCACTGAGCCACCTAGCCATCTCTTTTAGGCTGTTAGGTCCAATTAAAGAGATCCCTTGGTGGAGCAGAAGCAAAAAGGAGCCACACAATTAAAATATAAATTTCCTCAAAACAGATTCTCTCCAATCAGAAGAAAGCAGTTTTCCATTTTCCTTTTGAAGTTTTACATTCTCTCCTTCTGGTATTTGTCTTTTACCTGGAGCTTAATAATTATTATTTATATAATTATTACTATATTAGTTATAATATATATATATAATTATAGCAACAACATCAATAGCTCATTTTATTTAGAAGTTTGAAAAGTATCCAAATGCCCAAATGAGACACTATTTGTAAAGAGCTTAGCACAACATCTGATACATAGTAGGTACTTAACAAATGCTTGTCCCTTCCCTTTCCTCCTTTTCCCTTTCCCCACTTCCCTTACAACCACCCTTTGGGGAAGGTATTGCAAGTATTTGCAGACCATGACTCCCCTACTGCATCTATTCCAAGTCCACTCTTTCACAGACGAAGAAACTGAAACCCAGAGAAGTTAAATGACTCGTCCAAGGTCATCTCGGTAGCAAGTGGATTTAAACCCAGATCTTCTGATTATAGATTCATTATTCTTTCCACTGTGCCATACCACCCTTCTGCTCACATTTCCCATAATTCTTCAATTCATCATTTCTTATGGCAAAAAATAGCATACCATTAATTCATATACCATAATTTGTCCAGCTGTTGTCCAACTGATACTCACCCTGTTTCCAGTTTTCTGATACAACAAAAAAGGTCTGTTATGGATATTTTAGTATAGATAAGATCTCCCTTTCTGTCATTGACTTCCTTAGGGGATACACCAATCCATGTGCTATATTCCAAAAGAAAAAACCGTTAACTTTTCAGAGTTTCCCCTCCCCTATTAATTTAGAGCTGGCTAACTTCAGGAAAACCTGAGTTCAAATCCAGCCTCAGACACTTACTAGGTGCGTGACCCTGGATGAGTCATTTAACCCTGTTTGCTTCAGTTTTATCTGTAAAATAAGCTGGAGAAGGAAATGGCAAACCACTCCAGTATCTTTGCCAGGAAACCCCAAATGGAGGCATGAAGAGTCAGACAGGACTGAAAGGACCTAACAACAACACATTATCTTACTAATCCATTCTGGGAATCTATTATTTACTAATCTCTACCCCAAAGACCTCAGTTACCTCAGGCAGGATAATGCTGATATATGTATGAATCATTGAAGTCTGCAAAGTCTACTTAATATTAACCAGTCATATAAGTAAAAAATAACATTGTTCTTGGTAGTGTTGTAAGGATTCGATTAAGTTTTCATGAACTTTCTCACCCCCTGGTTTAGGGACTTTTGATAAGTCAGTCTACTATTTCTAAAATGTCTCACCCATGTGGTGTTTTATGTACAGAACAATGCCTACTAACAAGCTTCTGCCCCCACAATGAAGCTCTGCTTCCCCTGCCTTTACCCCTGCCAAAGTGTGCTTTCTGAGGAGCTGAGCCCAAAAAGCGATCACACAAAGAGAAAGGAGTTAGATGGGGCAAGACCCAAATGAAGATTGACTACTTTCCCTCCACTTCAGTTTCTTTATGATTGAGAAAGTATGTGAGCAGTGTATTCTCTCACCCACAAGCCAGGTGTCACAAGCCAAGGATAACTTAACAAAAGCAGAAAATCCGACCTACAGCTACTAAATGAAGCTCACTGCTACCGTGTAGGACTTCCTCTCAAGGACGCTGATGATGGAAGGCAGGCTCCTGAGCTATGCTCTGTTATATGTTGGGGTAGTTACCTTTGATCTTCACTTCTTGGTGGAGACCAGTTCCCTCCTGGAGTTGGCTCTAGTTGAAAAGTGTTATAGTCACAAGAACTATAGAATGCAGAGCTAGTAGGATCTCATAGATCATAGAGCCTAATTCCCTCATTATACAGATGAGGAGTCTGGAGAGGTGAAGAGACTTGCCCAGGACCATGCAGGGGGTCAATAACAGACTTTGCCTTTGGACGGGTCCTTTCATTCCAAATCCATTGCTCTTTCTACTGCTGCAACCTGCATCATTCTTCATGTGATGATTTATTTCTCTCCTTGGATCATCGATAACTCAGTTAAGCCAGTAATTTATAAAATTATTTCCTCCTGCACAGCACTTCAGAAAAGGAAGAATAAAGGAAAAGTTGTACCAAATAGGCACTCAGCAAATTTTGTTGAATTGTGGTAGAGTGGGAGAAGAACTTTGGCTCTTGAATCAAAAGTCATTCTGTTGTTTTTCAAGTCGTGTCTGACTCTTTGTGACCCTGTTTGGAGTTTTCTTGGCAAAGATACTGACGTGGTTTATCATTTTCTTCTCCAGCTCATTTTACAGGTGAGGAAACTGAGACAAAAAGGGTTAAGTCAGAAGACCTGGGTTCAAATACAGCTTTTGAGAGCTTATTAGTAGTAAGGCCTTGGACAAGTCTTTTAGCCTCCTGGGGCTTCACTGTCCACATCTGTAAGAAGGTAGATGAGATGGCCTCTGAGATCCCTTCTAGCTCTAGGTCTATGATTCTATAATAACAAAGTCTTTATACAACTTTCTCTATTACATAGGATATTGTGTGTTATCGTTTGGACATGGTTCCATTCCTAGGTAATTTATTCTAATTACGTATACATATTTATATTTAATATATTTCCTAATATGATACTCTTCTCTCTCTCCCTACTGCCATCACCCTAGTACAGTCCTTTATTGCCTAGATCTTTCCAACTCGTTTCAGGCTCACCATTCTTCTCCTTCTTCCCTCTAATTAATACTATACGACATTGCCAGACCAATCTTTCTGCACAGATCTGATAACATCCCTTCTCTACTCAAAACCGTTTAACTGCTTATTGAAGAATGTCCACTTCCTTCATCCTGGAATTCAAGGCCATCTACAATCTGGCACCAGCATTATCTTACATACCTCCTTCCAACCCCACTTTCTCTCTTCTCCCATTGTGTTTCAAACGTGTCCTATTTTTCCCTAGCTCTCAGGCTTCACACATGAATTTACCCGTGTCTGGAACACCCTATCTATATCATATGTATGTCTGTCTGCTGAAATTCTACCCATCCTTCCCTAACCAAGTCAGAGATCATCTTTTCCATATGATATTCTATGATCTTCCCAATCAGATCTCACTTAGACCCTACAAAGAATAAAAGGTCAAAAATGAAATCTTCTTTGCCCCCAAGGAGGTTTATACTCTACTTGGAAATTTAGTACATGTATAGATAATCATAATACAAGTTAGAGAATGAAGAAGCGCAAAGGGAGAGATCAAAATGTTCTACAAAAAGTTATGGAAATATACGTGTTTAGTGGTTGAATGTGTTATGCACTTCTCATGTTCATCATATTATATGTATTTGTTTAAAGATTTTATCTCTTTTACAAAATGCTAAGTAATTTGAGAGGAGGTACCACGTCTTAATTCATCCTTGTATCTCTGCCAGCATCTAGGAGAGTGTTCCACACTTACAATTTATTGAATTTAAATAAAATTTTAATTTAAGAAAACATTAGCTCAAATGTGATAATATTTTGTAAACTGTAAAGTGCTATATGCTTATAAATGTCAGTTATATAAAAATCTGAAAATAGATTAGACGGTGATTATTCATATAAAAAAAGAGGCTTCACTTTGCAAAATGTTTTCCTGCGGGGTTTGGTTTTTTTAAGCAATGAGTTTCATGGAACACAAACTTGTGCTTTTAAATTTTTATTTATGCCCAATTTTTTAGGAACATCTGATTAAGCAAATTTCATTTGGGCCAGGTTATCATAATGAATTTTTAAAAAGCATTAATTAAGCATTTACTATATGCCATGAACTGTGCTGTGATGATACAAATATATGAAACAAGACAGCAGTCTCTGCCCTCAGTGGGCTTATGTTTTAATAGGGTAAGGCAGCACATTTAGTGGAGTGGTTGCAAAGAAAAGGCATTTTGGTCTAGGAAATCAGATGATGAGGTGAGTCATAGGACAATTTTCTTTTCAGGAGGGTAGAATTGATTTGACGACTGTTTCCAGAACGAGAGGTGGAGCCAGGGCAGGTAGCTGCAGTGAAATGGCCTAGCACCATGAGTCAGGACAAGTAGCACAAATTCTCACCAGTCAGATATAGGATCTGGACCTGCCTATGAGAGGTGACACGTGGAGTGCAGCAGCATGGGTAGGAAGCTGGCCAGAGGGCCATCTGTAAATCTCTATTTCCTTGGGCATGTTTTTGAACTTATAAATGTCTTTAACCAGAAAGAAAAAACTTTCCTTGCTAACACCCCTCTCTCATTTGGCCAGATGTTCTTCAGAGTACAACCATAAGAGATGCAAATAACAGCTTCCAAAGCCATGAGTCCAACACATTCTCAAACGTATCCCCTGAATCACTGCCCTGTGAGAGTGAACCGCTGTCTACAAACACAGGAGACTTTTATCACAAGTTGCCCAACCAGTTACTTGAAATCAACCAAGAATTACTTCAGTCTGGAATCATTTCCATCCCTGGTAAGTTACATCCAAATCCCTGTCCACACAAGGTCCTTCTAAAGCCTGCCAGTCTCTTCAGTTTGAGCCAAGCCACACACGTTAGATGCTATCGAAACTATTTTACAAACACTTGTATTTACATTCCGACTGATTAATTCCTTGCTGTTGTTGCTCACCACATATCCTGCAAAGCCAAGAACAGTATTTGGGCCAGAATAACACTGTGTCTCTCCATTTCCTTATCATCTGGTATACAGGTTTCTCAAAAGCAGCTCTTTGTTTTTGCAGGGACCAGAGACCGTAATGGGAGGGCAGTGGTACAGGTGTGTGCCAGAAGTGCATTCTGGTCAAAGGAGCAGTCCTCAAGCAGTGAGCTCACCCGCCTCTTGATGTACCTCTACACCATCCCCAGGTCAGGCCTCACCTCAGAGCCAGCTTATTTTTCTGCTTTCAGATTAAGTTGTGATGGCACAGTCTGAGAAAGCCTTTTGTTTATTTATGGAGTTTTTCTTCCTTTCCAGGCATGATAAAATGCAAATTTCATTCAAAATCATGATCAGTAGTTGGGTTGATTTAACTTTTTAGTTTTGTCTTCTAATAAAGTCTGTGTAATTCCCTGGTTTACATATAGAGTTGCTACAGTACACTCATGTATCTGGATACATTTGGACCAGGCACAATAGAAAAGGAAGTTACTAGTGGTACCAATTGCCTAACTTTCAAGGCCTTCCATAAATCTAGCCCCAACCTTATTTCCTGCTACCCTCTGGCACAAACTAGCTGGGGAGAAAAAGCTAACACATGAAACAGTTTAACATGGAATTGGGGAAAAAAATAAATATATTAAGTTTTTAAAAAGAATCTGGTCAAATAAATATTATTTTTAAAAGAAGAAGGAAAAGGGAGGAGGAGGAGGAGTCACAAGCAAAACATGACACATTCACTCATTTCTGCCATCAGGGATTTGTTCAATTATCTTCTCTTACTTCCCTCTCTTTTATCTTTCTAAATTCTTCCCATCCTTCAAGACTCTGCTCCAATGTCACTTCTAAGAAGCCTGCCTTGACTACTCCTGTTTTCCATGACCTTTTTTATCTGAACTCTTAGTGTATTTACTACCACATTTTAAATTTTATTTTTTTATTTTGTATTGTGAACATAGACATTAGCAAGCATATGTATTTCCATATACAAAGAAATATATGAGTGTTGTTTATAACTCTATGGCTGTATGCATCCTTCTTTCCCATTTCATGTATTAGTTTTACCTCTCCAACTAGTTTATAAGTTCCTTAAGACAAGGAACTATACTTCATACTTCTGTGTACTTCACAGTGCCCCCAGTACAGTGCCAAGCAGCTAGCTGGTGCTGAATCAGTAATTATTTCTCAGTTGAGGCAAATGGAACCTTCCCATGCATGAGAAAGATATATTAGAGAGGCCAGTTGTAGCGGGAAGGAGTCTCATTGTGTGCCTAACCATTTGATACCCTGTCAATCTCTTTAAAATGAACTCTATGCATACAATTAAAACAAAATTCTAGACCCTCTATGATGGCCCACTTGTTTTAGACAGTGTTTGGTGCAAGGGGTCTCAGTATAATAAAGAGATTTGAAGTTTATTATAAAGACTTTAGATTTTAAACCAATGAGGAGCTTTGATCTACCCCTTAAATACCTCAGCTTTGGGTCCAATGACTCTCAAAACAAATCTTAGTGCCCCTTGGCCAAAAACCAAAATTATTATTATTAATGATTCTTATCCACATAATATATACATGCCTGACACATTTATATACATGTGTATACATTATATATATATACATATATGTATATATGCGTGAAGGTCAGACATATACATTTCCCTGGGTAAAGGATCTTAGGTATTTTTCCATTCATATCTCTTTAGCACTTGTTTTTGTGGACAGAATCTTAACATACTTTTTATTTTCCCAACTCATTCGTAGGCCATCCAATTTTTGGCTGACTTTCAGGGCCTTTCCATCTCAGTTTGGATGGAAGCCAAACAGTCACGAGTCTTTTCTGTCTTGTTCTTTTAAGATAATATGTAGACTCGATGTGAATCAAGATATCATTTTGTCACTCTCTCAAGATCGTTATGAACCAGGTTAGGGTCAGTGGTCATGTAGACAATTCCTTTTTTTTTAGGATCATAGAATTTAGAGCTAGAAGGAACATTAGACAGCACAACTCCCTCATTTTATGGATAAAGGAAACCGAGGCTGAGAAATTAAGTGATTTGCTCAGAATGACACAAAGAATAAGGATCAAAGCCAGGATTCAAAGCCAGGTCCTTTGACTCTAAATTCCGTGCTCAATGATGTTCTATTTGCTCTTGAATCCCTAGCACCTAGAACAGTGCCCGACGTGTATTAGATACCTAATAAATGCTTGTTAATTAATTGATTTGTTGTATTGAGATTACCATCTCAAAATTACTTTACATGTTAGGATCTCCTTTGTTTACTTACTTTTTACTAAGTCTCCTAGTCTTTTTGCCAGATTGCTCCATGGGATTCTAGGGCATTCTTCCAGATACCATCTTTACTAAAATGCCAAGTTTTTTTTCTTCTTTCTCTCTCTTAGGTCCTTTTCAAAACACTTTAAATTTATTTTCTTGGGAGTGTAAGAAAAGTTCCCTTATAGTTAAAACCAGGATCTTTCTGTCAAGCGTTTGATCTATAGTTTGGTTAAAAGCTTTTCTTAACTAAAAAAAAAAAACACTGTTATATGGCAATGGGAGAGTCTGACATGCTAGAGTACTGAGAAACACAAAAGAAGGTTCTTTTAAATGCATACCATTTCTATGATGGCTTTAGCAAATGATCTCTAGGAGACTTTTCACAAGTGTATAAACTACAAGTACATTTATTTAAAATTTTTTAAGCCAGAAGGAATCTTAATTTTCACATAGCATGACCTTAGAGTGATGACAAACTGGCTACCTGACAATCAGCATGGTATTGTGGATAGAAAGCTGGCCTCATTCATTTTTAGAAAGACCCAGGTTCAAGGCCCACCTCCAACAAATGCTGCTTTGTGACCCAGGCCAAGTCACTTAACTTCTCTGTATCCCCAGACCAGTTTCTAATAATGTAAGTTGCAGAACACATGACTATCTACAGCAAAGAAAATTCTTCACTAGTAATTCACTATAGAAATTAAATAACAGGGAGTGGAGCCAAGATGGCAGCTAGAAAGCAGGGACTTGTGTGAGCTCCCCCCCCAGGTCCCTCCAAAAACCTATAAAAATGGCTCTGAACAAATTCTAGAACTGCAGAACCCACAAAATAGCAGAGGGAAGCAGGGCTCCAGCCCAGGACAGCCTGGATGTTCACTGGGTAAGGTCTATCACACGGAACTGGTAGTGGAGTGGAACAGAGCACAGCTTGAGTCGCACCTGGTCCTACCAGACTGGGAGCCCTGCGGAACAGGCCCTAGCACCCTGAATCAGTGAGCTGTGGCAGTTACCAGACTTCTCAACCCACAAACACCAAAGACGACAGAGAAGGTTAGTTAGAAAAGCTGTGGGGGACAGAGTGAAAGGAGTCCAGTTCAGCCACCACTCCGGGGACAGCAGGGGTGGTACAGCTACAGAACTACAGCTGCATTTGCTTCTGACCCCAGGACCACCTGGTGGGAGGAATTAAGTGGCAGATCAGAGCAGGAGTACAGAGCCTGCTGAAGATCTGAGTCCAATCTGGGTTGGCCACCTACCCAGCAAAACTGAGTATCATGCTCCAAGGCAAAATATGGATTTTCAATAAAATAGAGGACTTTCCTTTCTCAGTAAAAAGACCAGAGCTGAATAGAAAATTTGACTTTCAAACACAACAATCAAGAGATGCATGAAAAGGAAAAAAAGGAAGAGAAATCACAAGGGACTTACTAAAGTTGAACTGTTTTGTTTACAATCCTACATAGAAAGATGATGTGTATGATTCATGAGACCTCAGTAGTAGAGTAGCTGAAGGGAATATACATATATACATATATATGTGTATATATATACATATATATATATA